>CM076576.1:188464713-188807100 GCA_034641835.2 Pinus albicaulis | reverse complement strand
CACATCCTACAAAGGGTAGTTGGCTCAAGGAGGATATCTCTGTTAGACGGATTTTCGGGGTATAACCAGGTCTTAGTACTCCCAGAAGATCAACTAAAAACAGCTTTCACCACTCCATGGGGCACGTTCATGTACGTGAAAATTCCTTTTGGACTAATGAACGCTGGCGCAACCTTCCAAACAGTTATGGACATAGAATTTTCAGAGGAAATAGGTCACTTCATCGTAATCTACATTGATGACATAACGGTTTACTCCAAAACCGATGAAGAGCACCTTAAACATCTGAGAAAGGTATTTGAGAAATGTAGAAGGTTCGGCCTATCTTTAAATCCCCAGAAGACAGTATTCGGGCTTCAAGAAGATAAACTTCCTGGCCATATTATATCAGAAAAGGGAATTAAAATAGACCCGAAAAGAGTTGAGGGAATACTACAGATTAGCCACCCAAGGAACATAGAAGAACTGCAATCCTTTATTGGGAAAATTAACTTCTTAAGGAGGTTTATTCCCAGCTTAGAAGAACTCCTAAGAAATATGACTGACATGCTTAAGAAAGGAGTGGGAGTCAAGTGGAATGTAGAAGCCAAAAAATCTTTTGAATTAGTTAAACATGCACTCACCTGGGCACTAGTCCTAATCAGCCCTAACTTCACAAAATATTTCCTAATATTCTCTTTTGCATCGAAGCATACAGTGGTTGTTGTCGTGTTGCAGAAAAATCCAGAGGGACAGGAACAACCAATCACTTTCATTAGCAAAGCATTGAGGGACGCAACTTTGAAATATAACATAATGGAAAAATAGGCTTATGCTTTGGAAAAGGCCTTAAAAAACTTCAGGGTGTATATTCTACATTCTCACATCATTTCCTATGTGCCTAACATAGTGGTAAAATAAATTTTGTCCCAAGACCCAGATGGAAGAAGAGGTAAATGGATAGCAGTGATACTAGAGTATGATTTGGAGATCAAACTCACAAAACTGATCAAAGTTCAAGGCTTGGCACAATTAATGGCTGAATCTAACTTACAGGTCCTTGACATAAACACGGTAGATGTTTTGGACGAGAATGAAGGATTACCTGCTCCAACTATTGAAGAACAATTCCAAAACTCACCTTGGTATGCCAACATCTTATATGTACTTACAAACCTTAATGCTCCTCTTGATTTATCAAAAACGAAGGCCAGGTTCTTAAAGTTAAAAGCTAGAAACTGCTGCATTTTAAATGAATGTTTATACTAGAAAAATGAAAATGGTTTGTTTCTTAAATGTCTGCTTGAAGTTGATGAAGAGAGGGCCAAACATGAGTTCCATGAAGGGGAGTGTGGAGGCCATCTATACTGGAAAGCCATAGCCAACAAAATCCTCAGGGCTGGCTATTACTGGCCCACACTTTTCCAAGATATACATAAAATGATAGTTTCCTGCCATAAGTGCCATATTTTTTAGGGAAAAATAAAACTCCTCCCTTTACCATTACAACCTATCACTGTTGAATCTCCCTTTCAACAGTGGGGACTAGATTTCATAGGAGAAATCCATCTTGCTTCATCAGCCCAACACAAATGGATTCTCACAGCCACAGACTATTTCACAAAATGGATAGAGGCCATCCCTACTAGGAATGCCACATATTATGTTATCATAAAATTCCTAGAAGACCACATCCTATCTAGATTTGGTTGCCATAGGAATATTATCACTGATAATGCCACTACTTTTGGTTCCAAAAAGATGATTGATTTTTGTCATAGGTATCAAATTTCACTTGGTCATTCTACTGCTTATTATCCTCAGGGTAATGGGCTAGAAGAATCATCAAATAAGATTTTGGTGACCATCATCAAGAAGCTGCTTGAAGAGAACAAAAAATCATGGCATAACAAGTTAGTGCATGCTTCGTGGGTAGACAGGTTGACAACAAAGAAATCCATCAGAATGTCTCCATATCAGCTTGTCTATGGGGAAGATGTAGTATTCCCTACCAGCTTGGGGGTACCAGTGATAAAATTGGTCCAAGAGATACAGTCAGAAGAGGAAAACATGGTAAGGAGGATCAATCAAACTATACATCTCCAGCAAACAAGGGAAGAGTCTACAACAGAGCTCAGAAAGTGCAAGAAAACATAGTGCAAGAAAACATCAAAAAGTTGTTTGATAAAAGAACAAAAGCTTGTGACTTCAAAATTGGAGACAAGGTACTTAAGTGGGACTCTAGAAGAGAGGACAAGGGTAAGCATGGAAAATTTGACATTTTGTGGCAAGGCCCTTATGTTATTCAGTCCACCATTGGTCAAAATGCATTCTTTCTACAAGAGTTAGATGGTACAGATCTGTTTTTGGGTCCTGTCAATGGAAAGATGCTCAAACATTACTACTGCTGAAGTCCAGAGCTTAAATTTTCCCCTTCCATTTTAAATACCATTGCTTTGTTCATTTTCAAAGAAAAAGGAAAAATACAAAAAAAAGAGAAAAGGAAAGGTTTAGACAAGCTCAAAACATGAACCTATGAAGCTCCAAAAGAATGGCTCAAACATGTTCACAACCTAAGCCAAAGAAAAAGAAGGCTGGTTCTAATATGATCAAAACCTGAACCAACAAAGAAAGAAGAAGAATCAGCTCTAACAAGCCCAAAACCAGAGCTAAAATGAAGAAGAAAAGTGACTCTAACAAGGTCAAAATCTGAGTCACAAAAGAAAGAAGGATGATCTAAAAGTTTCACAATTTCAAGCCTTCAACATTTTGGTTTCAATTTCATGCAAATTTTAGTTCATGTATAGCTATCTTTATGCCATGGACCCACATCAAACCAGACAGTCTAATCCTGGTTTGACTATTTTTAAATTTCTGTCTTAGAATGTAGAGAGAAATCTTCTAGACAGTTTAATCCTAGCAGATATTAGTGTAGGTAGAGAAGTTATGAGGCCAACTGTCTAATCTAGTCTCATGGAGGAATAAGGGTAGAATTAGATTAGTGTTTTCTGATTTCAATAAAAAATGAATGATGAAGAAGGTCTACAAGTCTAAATGCACCTTGAAGAAAAAATGTTAGGATTGTAGGATGGGTAGGTAGATTGTTCGAGAGAATGTTTTCTGCTAATATAGTATTCATCAGGTTGGTGGAAGCTGATAAAAGAGGAAAGGGATGGTCAAAAGAACCAGGAATCTAGCCTACTTCCAAAGATTATTTTTGAACTTCTTAACACCTTCAAGAAGATTCCATCCCCATGTGGAGCCACTGTTAGCCACCTATAAAATTTTGACATAGCAAACAGGTGGCTAAATTTGTTTCTGAGTCTTCAAGAGATACATTTCCTTTAAAAACCTATCATTCTTGAAGTCTCCTTGTGTTGTGTATCCTCTGAATATCCCTCACTATTGTTTCCATTGAAAAGCCTCACTGTTTGTGGAATAATTGTGCTCAAGAAAAGCCTCCATCTGCTCCCTTTTATCCTTGCAAATTCCCCATTTTCACCCCTTTTTTCCCTTCTCAAAATTTCCCTTAAAATCCTCAAAATCCCTTCCTAACCCCTCTAAACTGTCAAATTTCCCTATTAAAACTTTGTGAATCCCTTCATTTGGTTAAAAAACCCCTTTTTCCTTTTACCGGAACCCACTGTTTAGCCTCAAAAACTCTGCTTTTGGCCTAAAAAACCCACTTTTCACCTTATAATAGGCTTAAGCCCCTTTCGTCCTGACCCTTAGCCCCTTTTCCACATATGATAGGTGCCAAGACTAGGCGCTAAGCCCTTGGGCGCTAATCACAATCGGAAGTTTATTGTGAGCGCTTTTCCTTTATTAATTAAAAATTCACTGATGTGATTGTCATTCATTCTGTCGACCTCCACTGTGATATCAACCATTGATCTATATAGATCTAACGGCTAGTGCTTAGGTCTCACCATGCCCATCACACCTTTCACTACCCCGGCGATTGTATGCAGACCGTTGATTTCCCTTCGTAATCCGATGGCCCTCGCACGATCGCCAATCGCAAAATCTCAATGTGCCACCTTTTGTCCCCTCCGATTCGCGATCTTCCGATTCAATCCTGGCTGTTGAATCCATAAGAACCAACGGTCAAGATTCATCGCGCCTTGTTCACAGAGCCCATCATTACCCCGCTGGTTTTAATCTGGACCATTGAATCCACAAGAAGCAACGGCCCAGATTGAATCACGCTCTACCACCGTGCCCTCCATCGCTCCCCCTCTCATCAGATCTCCACCGTTGATCTCCCCATTGATCCAACGATCCGCACATAATTGCAAAATAAAAACCACGGAGTTTGGCCCCCTGCCTTTCTCCAATGCAATTAGATCTCATCCATTCATTTTGACAAATCCAACGGATCCTCTTATCCTCGCCCATTCACTTGACCCTTTGCCTCCACTTTCTCTTTTTAATCTCCACCGTTCATCTCCTTCATGATCCAACGGTCCGCGCTAAATCGCAAATCGCAAGATCAGTGACCTGCGGAGTTTTGGCCCCCTGCCTTTCTCTGATGCGATTTAATCTTCGCTGTCCATCCCAACAGATCAAACGGTCATGATTTGTCCCGCCCATCTATTATAATCTTTTCCCCTTTGGAACATTAGCGCTCCTACCTTTGATCATGACCGTCCATTATATAGATTTGACAGCCCACAACGAACCCGCCTTTGATTTTCCCCCACCTTACTGACCGTGCATCTGTCCATATCGTGCACTATCCTGCACCGTTAGATCTGCCCATATTACATCCAACGGCTGAGGTGCATATCGCACGATTTTAGTATCCGACAGTTAACATCTCACGTTTACACGATAAAAGTGGTTTTGAGGAGGCGTGTCGGGCGGCAAGGCATATCGCGTTTTTTTGGGTGAAATTTTAAAACCATTCTATAGCCGCACAAAAATAGCAGTTTTTCTTCTAAAAACCACTTCTCCCCCCTTTTTCTTTCGAAAGCTCCATTTGAAGATCTCAATCGTCGATTTGATCTAGATCAACGGCTCGTATTACATCACATCTTCTACCATATTTCTTTCATCAACATTTCCAATGATTTGATCAGGAGATCTCTGCCATTGATCAATTCCCGAGATCCAACGGTCCACGATCAATCACCCTCCGCCCTTCCGGTCCCACCACCAAATCGCCTCCAATTTCATTCATTTTACTCGTTTTACTTTGTAATTTTCCCAACATTAAAACTTCGGTGTTTTACACTAAAGTCATTTCATCCACCTAATTCATGTCTTAACAACCCCACCGGTGAATCCTGACCATCGATCACTTCCATCTGATCTAATCGGACGGTCCTCAGTCTGCCACAGCATCCAACCTCCACCCCCAGGGATTTTTCCTAACAAGTTTATTGTGTTTTGCAGGGTTACATATGGTGAAAACTGTTCTTTCTCACAGTCACTGTCATGGTGACACAGAGTAGAGAGAAAGGCTTTTCAGAGCCAGAAATTGCAGGAGAGACTCCTGAGGGGGTTTTAAACACATATTTTTATCCAAATCAGGGTTATTAACTCTGTTGCAAACCCTCTAGCGCCATCAAACCTGCATATACACAGACACAGACAGTCAACATAAGCGAAAAAGTGTATCAGTGAAGGATTAAAGAGACTAAAATCTTGTTATTGAAGATTAATATCATAATCCACTGTTAAAGGTCAAATATATAGATTGAAGACCTCATGAATGATACAGGAGGCCTAATAAGGCCTAAAGCACATGAAACAAACCTCATCAGTGTTTCACATCAGCAGAAGGTTCTTTCCCAAGAAAGGACGAGTTCCCATAATGTCTTTACTCTCCATCAATGTTCCTGAGAAGATCACCACCTTGATAGTAGTCCTAATATTGCCAGAGCATTTGTTACACAGTGTGGCAGGCCTGAAGTCATTTATATGCCTTACTTGTTCCAGAGTACTACAGAGTACAAACAGCCGAAAAGTACATCAAAGAACATACCTTTGAAGTTATAATCAGTCTGTCGAAGACCACTCTTTCATCCAAATATTACTGAAAGTCAATGTAGGGATATTAAAACAGAATGGGCCTCGAGCACTCTTCTTTCCCTATTTTAATGTTTCATTTAAAACTCTATCTACCTCCACTACCTCTCGTTCAGCTATAAGAACTCAAGAAAAATACATTGTAAGGTTGTTGTTTGGATAACCATGGATTGTAAGCTTTTTCTTTGAGATAGAGTTGTGTGTGTATTAGTTGTAAAATAGGTTGAGGAGATGATTTCATACTGAATATCAAGTTGTTGGACAATGATCTATATGACTGGTGTTGCTCTTTAATATGACAAGCATTTTCATTGGATCCTGATTTAAAGCAGCGGTGATGTGTTCTATCTTTATCTATGTTTTCCCTCTGTAATTCATCATATTTCATTTCTCTGATAAGAAATCAGTAATCTGGCTTAGGATATACACTTGCATGGTACCCTAATGCTTCCTGCTCTTATTATCTTGGATTTTTTCTACTATTTGTGTGATCTGAGAACAAATTTGAGATAATTTAAGTAGTATAGTAGTTGGCTATTCACTGCTTATTGATGTGTGAATTTTAAGAGTTTGTTTTAGATGTTCTTGTCTGGTTTTAGCTGAAAGAATTGGGATACTGGGAGATTTAGAGTTTATTTAGTCTCACTAGTGTCCTTTTCCCAATAGTTAAGTCTTTCTAAGATCCCTTAAGTTGAATGTCAAAGAAATGAAAGTTAAAAACCTTTCTCTGATCTTAGGCTTTAATTTGTGTCAAACCTTAAGTGTTTTCTATTGCCTAAAGATTTAGTCTCATTAGGAGTTTGGTCATAGATGGTTAAGGCATGCCTTGTCCCTAGATTTTCTCCTAAGTGGTCACCTTGGAAGGTTTCCTTGTCATTCACCTTCATTCCTTATCATTTCATCCCATACTATCATCTTTAGAGATCCTCTGTTTTAGATGACTAGCCCATTTGAAAGCCTTGGATATTGAATTGCAAGTAAACCCTTTTATGACCCCATTGCCCAATGGACTTGAGTTTTCTTTGAATTATCTTCCCATTGCCTAGAGTCCTTATTTTCTCATTTCTTTGTCTTACATTGAACCCTTCTTTCTTGTTTCCCAACCAAACAAACAAAACAAACAAAACAATAACCATTGTGCCCTATAACTAGCCTAATACCTTAAATCGAACTTCAAAGATAAATATTTCTTTGCCTTTATAGAGAGATCCCTCTCTTGATCCAGGAGGGCTAGATCCTGAGATCCCAAAGTGGTTTGATGTTGTCTTGTCTTTTGGTATAGGAAAGCCTGCCAAAATACAAGAACCACAACAGCTTGAACCTTAGAATTTTATCATAAAGATGATGTGATGGACGGTGGATGATATCAACAAAGTGCCATAAAGGGGGTCATTTTTGCTGCAGTGTGGAGGGAAGTGTTATATCACCATTCAACCAGAGGTAACCACTTGACCCATTATGTTTTTTTATCATATACAAAGAAACAAAGATATCCTTCTAAACATTTGTTCACTATCTCAGTCTTCCCATTAGATTGAGGATGATAAGATGAGCTATGAGCTAGTTGAGTACCCAAACAAGAAAATAATTTCGTCCAAAAATTTCCAGTGAAAATGGGATCTCTGTCGCTTACAATAATCTTTGGGTTTCCATGTAGCTTTTGAATTGTTTCCATAAATTCAGTAGCAATTGTATTCTCTTTAAATGGATGAGATAATGCACAAAAGTGTGCATACTTGGTAATTCTATCAAGTACCACCATGATGACACTTTTTCCTTCAGACTTAGGTAAACCTATGATAAAATCCATTGAAACCTCCTCCCAAAGTTGACTTGGAATGGATAAAGGTTATACCACTACCAAGGTCTTAATTGCCTCAACTTTATTTTACTGACAAACCAAACATTCCACCACAAAATTTTGAATATCATATTTAAGGCCATCCCAAAAAGAATATTTCTTCACCCTGTGGTAAGTTTTTAAAAATCTTGAGTGTGCTTCTAAGGGAGAGGTGTGCATTTACAAAATAATCTTTTCTTTTAGTTGGGAATTCTTACAAAGATATAAGCGATATTTGTACCATAAGGAATCATTTTTCCAACTAAATTTATTAGATGTACAAGGATCTTGCTGCAAATTTTGAATGAGTGTCCACACTTCTTCGTCATTCTTCCATTCCTCCCTTGCTTCGGTTATCCAATCTGGTTGGATAATAGAAATGACACAAAGAAATTCTTCCACATCCTCATCCTTTCTTGAGAGTGCATCTGCAACAACATTTAAATTCCCTTTTTTGTAGATTATTTCAAAGTCATAACCCAACATCTTTGTGACCCATATTTTCTACTCTTATGAAGATAGTAATTGTTCCAAAAAGTATTTAAGACTATCATGATCAATTTTTATATTGAAGTGTCTTCCCATTAGATAACGTTGCCATTTCTTTAGTGCATGTAGTATTTCCAACATTTCCTTCTCATAAATAGCTTTTTATAAATACTTTCCTTTGATTGGACAGATTTCAAAATAAATTAGTCTTCCTTCTTGCATTAAAACAACACCAATTCCATTTCCTCATGTATCACATTCCACAATAAAGGTTTTTGTGAAGTTTGGCGTAGCTAAGACCAGTGCTTGCCACATTACCTCTTTAAGATGTTCAAAGTCCTTAGTTGCTTCAGGAGTCCATGAAAATGCATCTTTCTTCAATAATGTTGTTAGAGGTGTCGCTATTCTCCCATATTTCTTAACAAACATGCGATAATACCATGTTAACTTGATAAATCCTCGCAACTACTTTATGGTTGTGGGGAGTTTCCATTACTTAATGGCTTTAATTTTGTTAGGGTCTACCTTAACACCCTCTTGAGATACAATATGACCTGGATATTCCATCTCTTGTAGTCCAAAGAAATATTTGGAGGTTTTTTCATATAATTTTTTCTACTCCAATAGTTTGAGCAGTCTGTCAACATGTTGAACATGATCCTTCCAAGACCTGTTGTAGATTAGTATATCATTAAAAACTACTAACAAAAATTTTCTAAAGAAGGGTTTGAAAATGGAATTCATCAACCCTTGAAATGTAGAAGTTTCATTGGTAAGGCCAAAATGCATGACCAAGAATTCATAATGACCCTCACGAGTTCGAAATGATTTTTTCATAATGTCTTCAGTCTTCATTCTAATTTGATGATATCCTCAACAAACATCCAACTTGTTGAAATAAATTTCTCCATGTAATTGATCCAATAATTCATCAATCACAGGAATGGGAAATTTATCTTTCATAGTGAGCTTATTGAGCTCCCTATAATCTGGCCACATGCGCCATGATCCATCCTTCTTGTGTACCAACACTACAAATAACTTTGACTAGGTTGAATTATACCAGCCTCTAGCATTTCTGCAATCATACGTTAAATTTCACTCTTTTGGACATAAGGATATTTGTAAGGCTTGATGTTTAGATGAACACTTCCTAGAATCAAATGAATATCATGATCATGATCACTAAGAGGTGGGAGTACTTTGGGAGTTTCAAACACCTTGGAATGATTGTCCAATACTTTTTGGAGATTTGGAGAAATGATGATTTTGATGTTTGAACTTCTAGTGAGCACAATTGTGCAATTACTCCTAGTTGTTCTTTATTCGGAAGCTCTGTCATGACATTATAGCTTATTATCCTTCATGACTTCCCTATGATACCCCATAATTCAACTTCATTTCCTTTCAAAAAAAATTCAAGAAAAGTTCTTGATAATTGAAATTTATCATCCCCAAAGACTGTAACCATTGTACGCCTAGTACAATATCAACACCGCCCATTAGAATGGAGAGAATTGGACTATTCAATACAAATTCCCCCATGGTTAGCTTGATATTATGTCACATTCCAGAGAAATTTATATTTCCTCCATTTGCAACCATCACTTAACACTCTAGTGCTGGGTATATGAAGCAATTAAATTCCTTGGCTACCTTACAATGAATAAAATTATGGGTACTACCTGAATCAATAAGCACTATTACATTTATCTTCTTGATATGTCCTTTTATCTTGAGAGTTTGAGGAGTAGTAATTCCTCCCAATGTATTACAGGATATGGTCAGATTCATTTCTTCTTCCTCTCGGGTTGCTTTCTAGCGTATATCCTCTTATATTGAAGATTCTTGTTCCCTTTATTCCTCCTCTTCACAATCTATGTAAAATAATTTATTCTCAGCACACTTATGACCTTTAGTGTATTTTTTATCACAACTATAGCAAATCCCTTTTTCCTTTTTTTCTTCCAGTTGTTGTGGTGGCAGCCTTGTAGGTTGTGGAATTTTAGGAGTAGCAACACTTCCATATTTATAGTTGTGAGTGGTAGGCTTCCTTTTTGCCATAATTTTTCTTTCGATTTTTCTTTCTAACCCTAATGCTTTCTCCAATGTATCAGGTTCCGAAAGGTGAACCTCATGTTAGATGTTATCCTTTAAAGTCCATATGAAGGCATCAATCCTATGTTCCTCTGGAATATTATTTAACCTTATATTCAATTTTTGGAAGTCCTCAATGTGCTCCACCATTGAACCATTTTTTTTTTATATTTATCCATTGGCTAAAGAAGGTGTTTCTCTTTGTTTCCTCACAGTGTGCTATCATTTCCTCTATAAAAATTGACCAAGTGACAATTTGTTTATGAGTGCAAAGCCATCGATACCATACAAATGTATTTTTTTCTAAATATAAAGTTTCAATACGTCCCTTTTGTGTGTTTTGAAATTATGGGGATTAAAATATTTCTCCATCTGTAGTATCCATGTTATGGGATCCTTTCCATAAAAAATTCCTCGTATCGATCTTTGGAATATGGTGGGTCTTCAATCCAACATTAGACTTTATGAAATCATGATTGATGTTTATTTTTTTCTCATCATGAGTTTCCTCTACTACCTTTTCGCCGGTAGGAATCATTTCTTATAAAAACTTTGTCGAGCCTTCCTTCAAACCTTCCATGTCTACTTTTAGACCATTCTTCATGTCTTCCATGTCTTATTTTATGTATTTCATGTTGCCTTTCAGTTTTACTTATATACCATCGATCTTAGATTCCACACCATTCTTCAATCCATTCATGTATTTCTTCAAACCATCCATCCTAACATCCATTTAATTTTTGGTTAATCGTTGTGAGAGGGAAATTTTTTGCACTTGGTCTCGTAATTTTGATATATCATGTTGCACTTCTTCTTCTTCATGCATCACAGTAAACATTTCCAAGGGCTTAATGGCTGTGGAATTCTTTTTGGGATGAATTATAGAACTCAATACTGATATCTATGCTTCGGTATGCCCTTGGAATTACTTCAGACTGATTTTTCAAACAAAAGTTATGAAATTTTAGAAAAGGAAATACACCTTTTTCTTGTTTTTGTGACACTTGATATTGAAACTAATGTGTGTCTGTGATTTCGTACCCCTGAAATTTTATCTTTGGTTATGTAGTAGCCTTCGAGTCTTCTTTCCAATGCCACATGTCAGACCTGATTTGGATTCTTTAAGACAAAGTTATGCCCAATCATCCATAATGACCTAATTATGGACTGGTTCAGTAGAAAGAAATTTTATGACATTCCATGTGTCAATTTTTCATATTTCAGCTCTGGCATTGATACACATGAAACTACAGTCTGTGTACTTTAGGCCACTTTTTACATAATTCGAATCTGATGCTCAAAGAGAAAGTTATGATAATTTTCTGAAGGTCACCTATTTGCGATGCAAATTGGGAGGCTGACCTATTTGTAGCAGCAAAACCCTAGAATCCAAAGCTCTAATACCATATTTTATGAAACTAGCTCATAAAATATAAGAAAAGAGATATCAACAACTTAGAAATCAACTTATTTGAGGGGGAAACCTCCTTTAATTTACATAAATAAAAAATTATTGGATGATACAAATGAGAAAACCTTGTTTCTATATATAGGAGTCCATGGGGTCACAATATAGTCCTAGCTAACCTAACAATAATAATGTAAGGGCATGACAATAAAAATAGTGGGATTTTATGAGGCAGAATAATAACAGTGTGGGGACTACAGGGGTACAAATATAACAATAAGGGGGATACATTAGGAACAATAAGGGACTAAACTAGTAATATAGGGACCTAACACAGACTGACATGGTGGCACATCGTGTATCACATGGCAGTATAGGCAGGGTGTTTGCATGAAGGGAAACTCACATGGCATGGGGGTAGGGAAGTGTTGCCATCATCAAGGGTGCAACAGATCAAGGGAAATGGCAACAACGAAGAGCTCATGAACCTAAGTAATGGTTGGAAGAGGCTAAGGAATATGTGGTAAATTCGCTCTATGAACCTAGCCGTACCTAGCTATTGTGGGGTGGTAAGCGTAAAATAACATGCCCAAAAGAACCAAAAATATTATTTGAAAATTGGAAGAATACGACAGAAAGGAACAATAAAAAACCTTAATAGAGCATGGTTTCCTTCATATGTCTTATGGAAGGTTCGGGAAAGAGGGAAATAATTTGACATATTACATTTTAAACCAATGACAAGAAATCCTTCGTAGATTTCAAGGAAACATTTTTGGAAAAAAAAATTACTTGTAATCTTGGCGAACCATGCAAGATCATCCCATAATAACTGGAGGTTTCACGAGCCAGTGGAGAATAAAATGGAAGGTAAAATTTATAAACTTAAAAATAAAACTTTAGTCTAGCAATCAAATACCACCGACACTCATAGGAGATTTAATGTAAATACATGTAAAATCCCACAGGAACAAGACCAAAATATCTATGTAGATAACATAGAAGGATATGGATATCAAATGTTAAAAATAAATACACTAGTTACAAAAATTCTAGCAGAGAACAGAAAGAAACACAAATGACTGCCTAGTAAGAAGAACTCCAGCTCAAGCATAAAATAGCACACCGATAAGAAACAACAATGTTATCTGCAACTTGGAAGAAGACCACAGAATGGAATGACAACAAACCCTAGTAGGGAATGTTTTCCTTCATATGTTTTGTTGAAGCTTCGGGAAAGAAGACGAGAATTTGACATATGAAATATTAAATGAATGACCGAAAACACTCCAATTGTATAACACATAATAAATACTGAAAAATTGTACACAGTGGCATAGAGGGGAGTTCTTCTCAAAGGGAATGCCTTAAGTCGTAAATATAACATAAGTCTCTCTCTGTCTCTCTCTCTTTCTCTCTCTCTCTCTCTCTATAAATCAAGAAATGTAACAAAATAAAACATGATTTAAAGGTTTTATTACCTCTAACTATATAATTCAAATAAGATACACAGGGATGAGTGAAATCCAAGTCAACATGGCTCTGGATAATACTGTAGTCTTCGTTAAGATTATCAAATCCAGAAAACATGGCTAAAGTCAAAAGTATAATATACTATACTTGAAATATATTTTACAAGTTCATCAAAGTTAAAACATAGTCAATATATTTTACAACTTTAACAAAGGAAAAACAAGTTCAATATATTACATCCATAGAATTATCTCTTGGAGTAAGAACTAAAATAATTCAAAACAAAAAATATTGTATTGAATAGAAATTTCATATAGCACAAATTACCTTCAAACTACATGGGGAATGTAATTAATGCCACAATGTGTGGCCTCACATTCACTATTACATGAAATTTTGAGAAAAATCCTCTCACGTTGCAAATATGTTTTAGTCTTAAACTTCTTAATCAATGCTAGTTTATTTAATAATTATAAGTCTCCATTTAAATAAAATGATTTTAATAAAATTCCACAATAATATTTAATTCTTAAATATAAAAAATAAATATTTAAATTGTATATCTAGGAAACCATTAAATCATATCAACCATTGTAATAAAAAATGGGAAACAATACACACTTGGAAATGTTGAACCTAATCCCTTCCCTTTTATTTTCTCCATATAAATTTATGTGCTTTCTTTAATGGGAGAATAGTACACAAAAATAGAATTTCCATAGAGAGATTTGGTGCATTCTTTAATGGGAGAGAAAAACACCAAAATCGAATCTCCTTATCAAACAATAATAAAATATAATATAATTATCTAAGCGAGAAAAAATTCCTAATAGTTTACTAATAATATCATGCTCTCTTTGCCTCTCAGAGATGCCACACAAACAACATTGTAGCCAACCCTACAATTTTATTTTCTTGTATCATTTTCCTCTAGTTAGTAAATGATGACAAAACCTTAGATGTTGATTACCTTTCGTATGATACATTTGTGGGTGCAATCACCACGACTGAGGCCAATGTAGCAATAATTGGTGTCAATGTTTCCATTTTTGGGGATGGGTTAAAGCTAGGAAATGTGACAAAATGATGATCCTTAGTATCACCAACTATATGGGGTTGTGACATGAGAATTCGAAAAAAATATAAGTTAATTGAAGGAATTTACAGGGTAAGTTCCGTAGATCAAGAACCAAAGGTCACCGCTCACAAACAGATCACAAATTAGTACACCAGTATAATCATGTGGTTAAAACCCTGAAAGAGGGAAATATTCCACGGCCTGAGCCGACACGACCACTTGAGGCAATTTATTAATATAAAAGAAAAGTTACATATGTTTCTCTAATAAACAGTTACTGGACAAATGACCCTCCATGCTCTTTAAATAGAGATCATGGACCAATTAGGTGTTAAGCCACAGATCAAGTGTCATTAATACTGAGGTGAGAGATAACCGTCGGATCACTACAAATCGCGACCGTCGGATTATAAGTTACAAATGTACATGGTAAAGAAACACACTTTACCTAACTCTACACTAGATTAAGTTATTCATAACTATTTCCTATGTGTCGGAATATCCTAACATCCCCCCTTAAGAACAACTTTGGATAGGATTGAAGGATTTACAAAGGTGACACAAAAGGATCATATTTCCTATATGTCGAAATATACTAACATCCCCCCTTAAGAACAAATTGGGATAGGATTGAAGGATTTACAAAGGTGAAAAAATATAAGAAGGAAGGAGGCATTAGAGCCTATCCCCCCTTAATGACAACTTTCCTAAACTCTAAGCATGGATCAAAGTTTGGTAAACTTTGCTTCTCTGATAGCCTTTTTAAAGATATCGGCTACTTGATCATTTGTTGGACAATACGGCACTTCAAGAACACGATCATGAATGATCTTTCTGATGAAGTGTATGTGGAGTTCAATGTGTTTCATATGTTGATGCTGAACTAGATCTTTACATAGCTAAATGACACTCTGATTATCACACCAAAGTGTAGTTGGATGCTGCTGATGAAGAAAAAATTCAGATAGGATTTGACAAAGCCACATGGCTTCCTTACTGGCTTCAACTGCAGCATGATACTCCGCTTCTACTGAAGAAAGAGATATGGCACTTTGTTTCTTACAATACCAAGTAATAGGTCTTGAACCAAGAGTGAATACATATCCTGCAGTAGACTTTCGATCATCAGGGTCACCAGCCCAATCAGAATTAGTGAAACCAATCAACAATGGAGATTCTCCTACACTGCAATGAATCTTGATCTGAACTGTACCTTGAATATATCAAAGTATTCTTTTAGTTGCTTTTAAGTGACTTTCATGAGGTTGGTGCATAAACCAAGCGACAAGACCAATGAAAAAGGAAAGGTCAAGATGAGTATTGGTTAGATACAAAAATTTACCAATAAGTTGACGATATAAGGTGGCATCAACTTCAGGGGTAGTACAAGTGACTGAAAGCTTGACTCTAGACTGAAATGGAGAAGGGGTTGGCTTACAGTCTTCCATGTGAAAGTGGCATAGAAGATCATAGGCATACTTGGACTGAGAGAGGGTAATGCCTTCCTTTTAGTGCAAGACTTGAAGACCAAGGAAATAATGAAAGTGTCCTAAGTCTGTCGTTTCAAACTTATTTTTGAGGCCAGACTTCACATGGTTTATATGGTTTGGATCACTACCAGTAAGGATAAGATCATCAACATAAAGAACAAGGATGGTGAAGGACTTACCCACTTTCTTGGTGTAGACAGTGATGTCAGAATGACACCTAGAAAAGACATTATCTAATATAAATCTATCCATTTTGGAATACCGAGCCCGAGGAGCTTGTTTGAGACCATAGAGAGACTTCCTAAGATGACAAACAAGGTTGGAGTCTTTTTGGATAAAGCTAGGGGGTTGTTCCATGTATATTTCTTCATGCAAATCTCCATGTAAGAAGGCAGATTTAACATCCATCTGATGGACTTCCCATTTAAAGGAGGGAGCAAGGGAAAGAAAAAGGCAGATAGAATTCATTTTGGCAATAGGGGAGAAGGTTTTAGTATAGTCAATGCCTTCAACTTGTGAAAATTATTTAGCGATAGGATGAGCTTTATGTCTATCCACTTTTCCATCTGGTCCAAACTTTTTTTTGTAAACCCATCTGCATCTGAAAATTTTTCTTCCTTTTGGAAGAGGAATAAGATCCCAAGAATCATTCGCCAATAAGGAGAAATATTATTCATTCATTGTTGCATCCCAATCTGGATGGATGGAGGCTTCTTCAAAGGTTTCTGGATCAATATTTTCTAGAACTTGAGCCAATAAGGAAGAGGCTCTTTCAAACTGAGAACGAGTACATCATCGATCGGCAGGGTCACCTGCAAGAGAACCTGCTGCATCCCAAGTAGAGTGGACCCATCTTGGAAGCGGTGGAGTAAAAGGAACAATTTCAAGCGGTGGAGGAGGATTTTCATCCTCGCTGTCATCATCTGAACTAGAAGGAATTCTATTAAAAATAGAAGAGAGAGAGAGAGAGGTGGCACATATGCCGAATCAGGCTCGCAGGCCAAAGGTGGCACACTTTCCAAACTAGGCTCACAGGCCAATATGTTTTCATCAAATTTTACATCTCTTCTAATGATTATATTTTTAGATTTTGGTTGAAGAAGTCTATATCCTTTGACATCCTCATAATATCCAACAAAAATGCATTTTTCACTCTTAGGTTCTAAAGCTTTATGTTTCGCATCTGGAATATGGGCCTAAGCATCACATCCAAAAACAGGAAAGTGACTTACATCTGGTTTGATTGAGCTCCAAGCTTCTTCTAGAGTTATATTCTTTAAAACCTTAGTAGGAGTGCAATTGACTATGTAATTTGCATAGTTAATGGCTTCTTCCCAAAATTTGAGAGCAAGTCCTTTAGATTGAAGCATGCAATTATCCATTTCTTTTAAGGTGCGATTATTCCTTTCAGCTACACCATTTTTTTGTGGAGTATATGGAACAATATGTTGCAATTGAATGCCATGCTTAGTGCAGAAGTTGATAAATTTGTTGTTAACATATTCTCGTCCATTGTCTGATCTTAACTTAAGAATTTGATGTCTAGATTGTTTCTCAACAAAGGCTTTAAAGGCCAAGAACATGTTAAAAACTTCACTCTTGAGTTTTAAGAAGTATACCCAAGTGCGCCTAGAAAAATCATCAATGAAAGTTAAGAAGTACTTGCAACCATAGAAAGAAACAACAAGAAGTGGACCACATAAATCATTGTGCACAAGCTGCAAAGGGGCTGAAGCATGCCAAGAGGCATGTTTGTCAAAACTATCCCGATGATTTTTTCTAAGTACACATTTGGAGAAAAAACCATCTCAGAAAGATACCATAGGAAGACCCATGACCATATTTTCCTTACATAGAGTTTGAAGAGAGCGATAGTTTAAGTGAAAAAATCGCTCATGCCAAAGTTTGCTCACTTCATCATTATGAGAAAAAAAAATGGAGGGAAGACATGATGATCCAAAGTTTTCAAAGTTATACAACCTTGTGGAATCATTAGCAATGGCAGTAGCTAAAAGATGTTTAGGATCTTTGAGGTCCTTGATTACAACATCATGAGGTGAGAATTCTAGTATTTTCCCTTCACCTGAATGAGTTATCTGATAAACAGAGAGAAGGTTGCATGACAAGGTAGGAACACATATTACATCATTAAACTGACCATTATCAAGATGAATGGTTCCAGATCCTACAACACTAAGAGATATATCATCACAAACATAAATATGTTTGGTGTTACAATCATTTAAAGAAGAAACATGGCTTTATTTTTGGCCATGTGATAAGAAGCTTCAGAATCAATGAGCCACTCATGAGAATGAGAAGAGGAAGATACATTTAATGCATATCCAGACCCTGATGCTTGACAACCACAAGCATAAAGTGCCATTCCTGAAGATAAAGGTGAAGAGTGCTCCAAATTGATGTTGTGCTTCTTCAGTGCTGCTTCTAAGGCTTCCATCTTCTTAAAACATTTGGAATCTATATGGCCATCACGATTGCAAAAGTTGCAATGTTCATCTATCTTCTTTCCTTTGTTTTTATGTTCCTTATCATTTTGGTGAGTTGCTTTTTCAGTTTGCGGTTGAAATTGCTTAGGACCCTTGTTTGGTTTCGGACCATACATTTTAGGATACTACTTCTTGGGATTCTTTTGATATGATTTTTGTTGAGCTTCTAAGGCTTTCTTAGAAGCATTTTCAGAAGTGATAAGACCAAGGTGTAAGAGTTTTTCTTGTTCTCTTATCAAAGAATCACAGAAGGAATCAAAAGAGGAATTATTGTAGGTGGTTCCTGAAGAAATGATGGCTTCTCTAGTGGAATGGAAGGCAGAAACAAATACAGAGTAAGAAGGGCCAAGCTTAGCAAGAATGCAATATATGAGGCTACTATCTTCCTTTTTGACCTTACAACCATCTAAAAGAAGTCTAAGGGTCTTGAATTTGGACAAAAAGTCTTTAATAGAGGAGAAATTATTAGGGTCCAAAGTAATCAACTCATTTTGAAGATGGTGAGACCTGATTTGATTTTTAATTCCAAAGAAAATATTTAGCTTATCCAGGGCTTCATGAGGGGTGTCAATGTCAAGGATATGAAATCGAAGATCTTGAGCAATGGACATTCCTATCAAACCTCATGCTTGATCTTGTTTATTTTCCCATTTAGCGACTTTATCATCATAAAAAGGTTTAGTTTCTACCCCTGTGGCTATTCTGTAAAGCCCTTTACTTCTAAGTATATCTACCATGTGAGGTAGCCATTGGAAATAATTGGTGCTGTTAAGAATAATTGGGCATGCACTTTCCATTTTTTTAAAAACCTGAAGATGTAAAAAGCTGAAACTAACATCTCCAATGGAAATATCTCGAAAAATTAGGTTGTTTAAAAAAAAACGGCTCGAACAACGGCTTCCGGATGAAGAAGTTATGCCTTTTTGAAAAAACTAGTTGAAGATGCCGAATAGTTACGAGAACGGGATGAAGTGCGACTTTTTAAAAAACAATTCTGCCCCTTTTAATTTTATTTTTTAACAAAAGAAGCTTGAGAAAGAGATTTGAACCCAAGACCTCTATTCTCATAAACTAACCCCTTACCAAGTGAGATAGTAAAAGGATTCTGTTATTTTTTGAAAGGAGGAAGGGGGAGGGGGTGGGGGGGGTGTTTTACTCTTCGGTGTGTGTGCATTTTCCTGCACAGAAAAGAAAAAAAATCAAGTGAAAAAAAATGAAATGAAAGCCTTACGGCAGAATGTTAGATTTTTGGTTAGCCTTACCGACAACTATCAAATTTTCACAATTTCTGATTTCTCGAGATCGCACAAAGACATGGGGAAAGAGCATGCGTGGCAAAAAAAATCCCTTTTCCTGTTTCTGATTTGCCGAGATTGCACGCAGCACAGAGAAAAGAGCATACACAGAGAAGAGGGTATAGATCCGGCAAATAAATAAAACCTAAAAACCGAAAATAAACAGAGGGAACCGAAATAAGCAGAACTATTAACAAATATAACTGCAAAACAGATGCTTTATACCTCGAGATCTAAATTGTCATAACTTGGGCAGCCGAAAACCTTTTCGTATGAAACAAAATTCATGCTCACTGTAACAGACGCTCCATACACAATAAAGCATTTCTCTAAGACCAAAAATGTTCATAAATAGTATATCTACAAAACGGCATTCGCATGCAGTCAAACCGGTTTCGGATTTTGATCAACAACAGATGCGGACTTCAAAATAGCTCTGATACCATGTAGTAATTTACAGGATAAGTGCTATAGATCAAGAACCAAAGGTCACCACTCACAAACAGATCAAAAATCAGTACACCAGTATAATCACGTGGTTAAAACCCTCATAGAGGGAAACAATCCATGACCTGAGCCAACACGACCACTTCAGGAAAATTATGAATATAAAAGAAAAGTTACATATGTTTCTCTCATAAATGGTTACAAAATAAATGACTCGGGTGTTAAGCCACGGATCAAGTGTCGTTAATACCAAGGTGACAGATAACCGTTGGATCACTACAAATCGTGACCATCGGATTATAAGTTACAAATGTACATGGTAAAGAAACACACTTTACCTAACTATACACTAGAATAAGTTATTCTTAACTATTTCCTATGTGTTGGAATATCCTAACATTAATTGCGTGCTAGAGCTTCTGTTGGAGTCTTCGAAGTTTCTAATGAAGACACCAGAGAAGAAAATATTAAGCAACAAACATAAATTTGTATTAACTTACATAAATTATTCTTGAAGTAACATGAAATAATTGATAAAATATGCATAGGGTTCCATGTTCAATTCTCTTATGTTAAAATATTATAAATTAAAAATAAATAAAAATAAAAAAAAAAAAAAAAAAAATCAACCTGTAGAAGAGTAAGGTATGTACCTGAGAAAGTGTCACCGTGATTAATGGCCTTTCCATTCTAGTTTTCTACATAATGTCAAAATCTAAAATTTTCAAAAAATTAATAGTAAGAGCTAAAAATATCTTACCTAGAACCATAAAGGATGTTAAAATGTTTCTGATCGTTGCATACAACATAAATAAATCCAACTTAAATAGAAATCCAAAAAGATGAAACAAGTTTCCACTAAAAGCTAATCGGTTTTCTTGAGAAAATATAGGGAAAAAATTAGAGTTAAAATTTTAAACAATAAACTACAAAACAAAGGCCATTGTTCCTCTACCCAAAAAAAAAAGAGATAAAAATATAGAACTTATAGAATTGGGCCTTAATATATTTTATTCCTTAGATAGAAGCTGTAGACACACTCTCTCTTTCAAGCCAGTCTTCGAGGAAAACATGAACTAGAAAAATATAATTTTCTTTAAAGGAGTTTCATAGTGTAATATATGATAGAATAGGGGATATAAACTACAATTTTGAAATTCCACAAAGATAAAATAATGTTTAATCGAAGTTGCAAGCAATACTCTTCTAAAAATTATACATTTTTAGTGGTTGAAAAAATGTATTCTATGAAATGAGGCATTCCATTTTTGTATACATAGAAAAATGGATAATCTATCTTAGTACTCGAAATTTAAAGAAGACCAAGTGAGACTCAAACCTAAAGATCCTTGAAAAATACTTGACAAATATTCACACAAATATTCAAGGGCGTATTTTTCTCTCTAAAGATGGAGGTAAGTGTTATAAAAAAGCTTTGAAGGGCTTTATAACATGGTGTGAGAAGTAGAAATTGTCTAGAGAAAACAAAAAAAGTTACAATCAAAAAATATTTGAAGTGTCATAATCGATGATCTTGAATCGAGGTTCAATAGTTCATTAAACAAAAATAAGCCTCCTACACTTTCCCTAATAGGTAATAATAAGTACCTTCGATAAAGTCACACATTCCATGTATGAAAAGAATGAAGAGAAGACATAACATGACCTCTAAATAGTCAATGTAAAAGGTGAATCAAACTAGACCAAGTATTGGACCCATAACATTACAAATCCTACCCAAAAAAAAACTTCATAATTATTTAAATACCATCAAAATTGTAGTTTCATGCACAAAACACAGGAAATAGCACACCTATTACTTCTATGGAAGCCATTAACTTATTCAAGCTTCTAAATACGACTAAAACGGTTCCAAAACCTACCAAAGCGAGGTAGCAAGAAATATTTGGAAAGATAATCTCAAAATAATAATTTATGCAAAGAAACACAAATGTCGGTCTAACCATAACTCTAAAAGAATTCCATTGCATAAAAGTATATAAAGAGAAAAGGAGCAATAATGTTTGATAAAAGGAGAGGAAATGAGGAGTTACAAGCATGTGCATAGGTTTAATGTAAGGGCAAGTAGAGGATGACTTGTGACCATATGTGGAGAGGTAGTTAATTACGAGAAGCATGTTCTTCTTAGCTTCAATGGCCTTACCATTTTTCACAAAAGCAACACAAGCAAGTGCAACATTGAATGTAATAACTCAGAGATAGAGAGTATATGACACCCACCAAAAAAATTGAACAGTGAGAATACAAAGCAAGGGCGGAGAGGCATTAGAATTAATGAATTGCAACTATATGAACTAAGTGACTTTGCATTGGTACAATAGACCCACACTTTTGTACAATACAATTATATTATTGTATCCTTATATTTATTTCTTGAAAAGACAGAATATATACTTGGCAATTTTTGGTATTTTCTAATTAGAAAATATTTATTTTCTATTTATTTTCTATATTGTCAAATCCAACCACTACTAATTAGTCTTTTCATACTTCTTGACTAATCAAAATTTTGAAATTTCATTTTTCAAAAAAATAATTTTTTAATTTACAATATTTTCACATATATTATTTATGGAAAACATTACAACAAAATATTGAATATACAATAAGTTTATGAAAGATAACTAATTATACTGAAATTGTTGACTAATAACAATTTCTATACTTCTTAAATGTTGATTAAAAACAATTTCTATACTCCTTATTGTTGTAGGGACTAACAAACCCACATAATTGGGTCTCTAAGATTTAATTGCAAAAGCTACAAACTGAATGATCTGTTTATCTATCATCTTCTTCTCGTTCACTGGGAGAACTACTTCCCAAAAGTCCCTAGCAAAAGAAAATGGATAGATAAATGATAATACCATACATTTGAAGATTTGGTTTAGCTGAATGTATGGCAAGTTTTGGAATTCCAACCAAGTTTTGGTTTTGTTAGTTATTTATTATTTCATTGAGTGTTTGATTTCAAAACTATATAAAAGATGAGAAAATACTAAATATTTTACATAAACTAATGATTGATTTAATGCTATTTCATCTTATCTATTGAATGAGAATAATATGATATTAAGTTAAACATTAATTTATTTTATATCTATGTTCGCACTGGCTATGCATATTCAGTCACATGTTATACAAATTGAAACTCTAACAAAAGTTAATTTATCAAGTATTCCTGAATAGATGCCTAATAGCATATAAGCACATAAAACTGCAGATATGTTGATTTTCCCATTTCTGGGAGAGATTCGTTGAAGAAGGCAGAAAAAAGAGGTTTCCGTTGGAAATTAATCTCAACCACCGCAGTAAATGAACTGGCAGCAACGATACCTCAGTGAGTGTTTTGCAGGTTGCAGATTGCATGTGCAGAGAAAGACAAGTTTTGAGCAAAGGACAATTACCCATTCCACAACAGATTAAATAAGTCAAAGTCAAATAGAAGTTAATACATGGTTATTATATGAGCATGAGCAAATATTTAATCTGCAAGTTAGGTTTAGTTCACGCAAGTTCTGTAATGTCCAGTAAATGATGTCTGCCCATACTTTGTATTAAATTTGGTCTGTCATGAATTAAATGTGTTGGATATATATGTGTTTAGTTTTTACATGTAAGGTTAGAGAGAGTGAGAGAGAGTGAGAAAGATAGATATTGTTGTGTAATGTGGCAGGTGTAAGTATAGAAATACAAGAGGAGAAAATCGTGGAGCGAATTTTGGTGGGTGCATGAAAACTGTTTTTACTGTGTTACTACGCAACCCTGGTGAATGTAAATCCAAGTAAGAAGTCTTGTTTTACTTGGGAAGGAGCCACAATCTCCATATGTTGATGTATTTCATGTGTTGAAGTTTTAATATAATGTTTGGTTAGTTGTGATATAGTTCTGGAATTTTCACATATGTGTTTTACTCTGTTTTACTCTATTTCACCGTGAGTAAAATTAGTTGAGAATATTTGCTCCTCTCCATAGTTGCTATTTTAATCTTCGCCACTCTGTATTGAAAATAATATTCATATGATTTGATTTCCGCAACTATATGGTATGGATTAAGTGAATTCCACAACTCTGTGTAAACTTCAGTAAATGTGTTATCTGGGTTAAAGTAATTTCCACAACTATGTGTGAACTCTGTGTGTTGAGGGAAAAACATTACTCCCTCTGTTTTTAAAATTACTAACACGGTATCAGAGCGGGTTTAAAATCTCAGTAAAAGATAGTGTTTTTACTGAGGAGTTAAAAGGAGTTCTGAAAATTTTTGTGGAACGTATTCTCCAGTAGTGAGAAATTTTTTTACACAATAAAAATGGCAGCAACAAGCACAAGCTTGAAAAATCCACAAATACCAAAACTTAATGGAAAAAATTATGATTATTAGGCCATTACGATGAGAGCCTTGTTTTCTTAACAAGATATATGGGAGCTGGTAGAACAAAGTTTCCAAGAATCAGCAGATGCAGTAGCATTGGCTTCTTTGACAGCAACAGAAAGAGATGTGTTGAGAGATAACAAGAAGAAGGACAACAAAGCCCTCTTCTATCTCTTTCAAGCATTTCATGAGAGTATATTACCAAGTATTGTAGCAGCAACAAGGTCTAAGGAGACGTGGGATATTCTCAAGACAGCCTATCAAGGCATGGAGAAGGTGAAGACAACAAAGCTACAAATGCTGAGGAGAGACTTTGAAACCCTCTATATGAAAGAGTCTGATAACATAGACTCATTCTTCACATATGTGATTGGGTTGGTTACCTAGATAAGGTCTCATGGAGAGACACTTGAGGAAAGAAGAATAGTGGAGAAAATCTTGAGAAGTCTACCCTCAAGATATGATGTCATAGTAGTGGCAATAGAAGAGACAAAGGATCTCTCATAAATTTCAATGGATGAGCTTTGTGCATCCCTGATGTCTCATGAACATAGACTGAACAGAACAGTAGACTCCTCATTGGAGCATGAATTCAAGACACAAATGTCTTTTTGCAAAGGTAGAGGTTGAGGAAGATCAAACTACCAAGGAAGAGGAAGAAGCCCACATAGAGGTGGAAGAAACAACCCTGCAAGCACAAGTGAAAGGGGCAGCAACCAGAATCAAAGTGAAGGCTCAAGCCAACACCAAGCACAAGGACAAAGGTATGACAAATCCCAAGTCCAATGTCATTATTGTAAAAAGTATGGAAATTATGCCAATGAATGTACAAAGAAACAAAATGACATGAATAATAGGCAAAATGAAAATTTTGCAAAAGAAGATAAGAACCAGAGTAATGTGCTTCTAACATGTAATGTAACACAAGAAAAACAAGATGATGTATGGTTTTTAGACTCAGGTTGTAGTAACCACATGACTGGAAACATAGCAATGTTTGCCAATATTGATGAGAATGTGAAGTCTGAAGTGACAACAAGGACTGATAGCAAAGTCTATGTCATGGGAAAAGGAAGAGTGTCAATATTGACAAGGAAGGGAGAAAATATATTTGTGCCAGATGTATATTATGTACCTGGTCTGAAATGTAATCTTCTAAGCATTGGACAGCTCGTGAACAAGAGCTACAATGTGTTTTTTAAAAATGATGTGTGTACTATCACGGATATACCTCCAAGTAAAAGAGTCATTACTGAAGTGCATATGACAAAGAATAGGATGTTTCCTCTGAAGATCAGAACAGACTTGAAGGAATGAGGTGTGGTAGCAGCGGTCACACAAGAGGTCTTTCAAGAAGAAGTGAAAGACAAAAACTGGTTACGGCATTTGAGATTTGGACATCTCAATTTTGGAGGTTTGAACCTCTTGCATAGAAAAGGCATGGTAAAGGGATTACCAGTCATTGAAAAACTGGACAACCTATGTGAAGGATGCATCTTGGGAAAACAACACAGAGAAGCATTCCTAGTAGGGAAGAGTATAACGGCAAAAGCACCCTTGGAGATTGTCCACTCAGATTTATGTGGACCAATGAAAATGCCATCTTTAGCTGGCAGCCATTATGTTTTGACAATCATAGATGAATACACAAGGAAGACATGGGTCTATTTTCTAAAACAGAAAAGCGAAGTGTTTGGACAGTTCTGTCACTACAAAGCTCTTGTTGAGAAGTAGTGTGGGCACTACATCAAAGTGTTGAGAACTGATAGAGGTGGAGAATATATCTCCGAAGATTTCCTACGTTTTTGTAGGGAGAATGGCATACACAAGAAGTTTACCACAAGGTACACACCATAGCAAAATGGTGTTGCGGAAAGGAAGAATGGGACCATCATGGACATGGTCAGAAGAATGTTGAAGGCAAAGCAATTGCCAAATGATTATTGGGCTGAAGCTGTCAATTTTGTAACATATATTTTGAATAGATGCCCAACCAAATCCGTTATGAAAAGAATTCTGGAAGAAGCATGGAGTAGACCAAAGTAGTTTGTCACTCACATGAAAGTATTTGGATGTGTGGCATATGCACATGTCCCAGATCAACTAAGGAAGAAATTGGACAACAAGGGGGAGAAGTGTATCTTTGTTGGATACAATGATGAGTCCAAGGCTTATAAACTCTATAATCCATCCACCAAGAAAGTTATAATCAACAGAGATGTGCAGTTCATTGAAGAAGACGCTTGGGATGGAAGCTTAGAGAAAATGGTGAATGTGAAGACATGTGTGTCTCACGAAGAGCAAGAGGAATGCACATCAACAAATAGTTCCTCCACGGTGGTTCCTCCTCCACTTACACACGCACAGCAGAGCACACCAAAAGTTGGAAACAAGACAACCTTGAGAAATCAAGGAAGTGCTTCTCCAAGCACACCACAGGGATCAGAAACTCCCTCGAGTTCAAGTGGAACTTCAAGCACACCAAGAAGGCCAAAATTCAGAAATATAAGTGAAATATATCAACAAGATGAAGCTGATAGCAACACTAGTCTAAATTCATTATTTTCATTATTTTGTCATGTAGATGACCCAATCCATTTTGAATATGCAGTTAAGGAAGAGAAATGGGTTGCGGCAATGAATGAGGAGATAGAAGCAATAGAAAAGAATGACACATGGGAGTTGGTGGACCTTTCGCAAGGAAAATAAGTCATTGGAGTGAAGTGGGTCTATAAGACCAAGAGCAATGCTGAAGGAAATATTGAAAGGCATAAAGCAAAGCTTGTCATGAAAGGTTACAAGCAGTAGCATGGAAGGGACTATGCGGAAACATTTGCGCCAGTCGCGAGGATGGAGACAGTGCATACAGTGTTGTCAATTGCAGCGTAACAGAAATGAAAAGTCTATCAAATGGACACAAAGTCAACGTTCTTGAATGGATTGCTGGAAGAGGAGGTGTATGTTGCGCAACCTCATGGCTGTGAAATAGAAGGCCAAGAACACAAGGTGTGTAGGTTGTGGAAAGCTCTCTATGAGCTGAAGCAAGCACCACGTGCATGGTACAGGAGGATAGATTATTACTTGCTGGAAAATGGGTTCGCCAAATGTGACGGTGAACCTACTCTCTACATAAAACAAAGTGACGGTAAGATTCTTATTGTCATTTTGTATGTAGATGATTTGATTTTTACAAGCAGTGATGATTTTCTCATCGCTGATTTCAAAGTAGTCATGAAAAGTGAGTTTGAAATGACTCACTTGGGTTTATTGAGATTCTTCTTGGGCATAGAAGTAAAGCAAAATGAAAATGGAATTTTTATTTTTCAAGCAAGGTATGTAGCAGAGATTTTGGAGAGGTTCAATATGCAGAACAACAAGCCATCACCAACTCTAATCGTCATGGGGTTGAAGTTGAGAAATGAAGATTGCAGCAACAATGTCAATTCGACATTATACAAAAGCATGGTGGGCAGCCTAATGTATTTGACCACAACTAGGCCTCATATAATGTATGCAGTAAGTTTGGTGTTGAGGTTCACGGAGACACCCAAGGAGACACATTGGCAAACAACGAAAATAATTTTAAAGTATGTCAATGGGATAAAGGAGTATGGCATTTTGTACTCCACAACTGATGATTTTAGGTTGATTGGTTACACTGATAGTGATTGGGCAGGAAGTGTTGATGACAGAAAGAGCACGTCAGGATATGTTTTTCATTTGGGTTCAGGAGCCATTTCATGGGCTTCCAAGAAGCAACTGATAGTGTCATTGTCAACAACAGAAGCTGAGTATGTCGCTGCAACAGCAGCAACGTGTCAAGCAGTTTGGATGAGAAGGATGTTGCAGGATTTATATCATGAACAAGATGGAGCAACCACTATTTTCTGTGATAACAGTTCAGCAATTGCACTATCAATGAATTATGTCTTTCAAAAAAGAACAAAGCATATTGATGCCAAATATCATTTCATAAGAGAATTGGTTAAGAACAATGAGATTGTGTTGCAGCATTGCAGGTTAGAAGAACAATTTGCAGATATCTTCACAAAGCCATTTCCACGTGAAAATGTTGTTTATCTCCATGATTGTTTGGGAATGGTCAATGGCGGCAGCTGCGATTAAGGGGGAGTGTTGGAAATTAATCTCAACCACCGCAATAAATGAACTGGCAGCAACCATACATCATTTAGTGTTTTGCAGGTTGCGGATTGCGTGTGAAGAGAAAGACAAGTTCTGAGCAAAGGAAAATTACCCATTCCGCAACAGATTAAATAATTCAAAGTCAAATAGAAGTTAATACATGGTTATTAAATGAGCATGGGAAAATATTTAATCCGCAAGTTATGTTTAGTTCACGCAAGTTCTGTAATGTCCAATAAATGATGTTCCCCCATACTTTGTATTAAATTTGGTCTGTCATGAATTAAATGTGTTAGATATATATGTGTTTAGTTTTTACATGTAAGGTTAGAGAGAGTAAGAGAGAGTGAGCAAGATATATAGTGTTGTGTAATGTGGCAGATGTAAGTGTGGAAAGACAAGAGGAGAAAATCGTGGAGCGAATTTTGGTGGATGGGTGAAAACATTTTTTACTGTGTGTTACTGCGCAACCCTAGTGAATGTAAATCCAAGTAAGAAGTCTTGTTTTACTTGTGAAGGAGCTGCAATCTCCATATGTTGATGTATTTCATGTGTTGA
Source organism: Pinus albicaulis (assembly GCA_034641835.2). Classification (NCBI taxonomy): domain Eukaryota; kingdom Viridiplantae; phylum Streptophyta; class Pinopsida; order Pinales; family Pinaceae; genus Pinus; species Pinus albicaulis. The sequence continues at coordinate 188,777,870 of CM076576.1, read as the reverse complement.
AGTTTTAATATAATGTTTGGTTAGTTGCGATTTAGTTCTGGAATTTTCAGGTATGTTGGCAACTATATGGTAATTCCGCAAGATTTGATTTTCGCAACTATATGGTAATTCCGCAACTCCGTGTAAACTTCAGTAAATGTGTTGTCTAGGTTAAAGTAATTTCTGCAACTATGTGTGAACTCCGTCTGTTGAGAGAAAAGCATTACTCCCTCTGTTTTTAAAATTACTAACAATTTCTCCAAAAAAAATTTAACACCACTTTTTGCATAAAAAATCTACAAAGTGTTTTGTTCTCCGCAAATGTGTGTGAAAAGGAAAACTACAAATCATCCTTTTGATGAGATTCATCCAGTTCATCAACATGCATGGGTAAGTGTGGATTGCTCCTGCAAAAAAATTTAGCACTAAAAAGAACCCTCCATAAGAGCTGGCAATAACTTCAGCTAGGGTATTTGAGCCTATCCAGCTATGCCAAGTGAACTGGTTATATAATCCAGGTTCTATCACAACATATGCGGCATATCCACAAACATTTTTACCAGCCACACCATCAAAAAAAAAGCCAACTGAAAATCTATTCCAAGTATCCACCATTTTAATAACTCCTAAAATCTATTCCAAGTATCCACCATTTTAATAACTCCTAAAGATGTCTTTTATGTATGCAGCAACCTTCACACAACTATGTCTGATGTTTATCTGAAAATCCGCATTCCTGCATCACCAGATGCCCCCAGAATACGAAAAATGGGCAAATGTGTTATGATTTGTATTTCGATATCCATCTCTTTAAACATTTTTCAATGGAGTTGTTTACCACTTAATATAATATAATAGGAAAAATTTAGGTTTTGTTAAAATTTTGTGAAAGAAAATTTAAAAAATTAGATTGTTGGAGTGTTTGAATTATATTTTTATGGTAAAAATAGATTCAGTCTCATCAAAAACCTTTAAGAACTTTTAACTTTTAAGATACTCAAATACTGAAATTTAAAAATTATAATACAGATTTTCAAAAATCTTCACCAAAATTTTTAGTAATTTTATCAGAATTTCTAATTATTGTGTGAGTTTTTTTAAATTACGGACTTTTCAATTATCCCATACGGCAGAAATGTATTTCCAGTACACCAGCCCAAATGGAATGCGCCAAATATGACTGTGCCAAGAACATGCACTGCTGCGCCTTAAACAGAAAGATCTTTTCTCGGGGAGAGGTCTCATACTCCTCCTAGTCCTCTGCTAAGGCAACAAATACTTTTCAGTCTATTGGCCCATAAATGCACCTGGAAAGTAAATGCCCATCGTTGGATTAAAGCAAGTACACCATCCACATCCAACGGTGGGCACTTCTTTGGTGCATTTATGGGCCAATAGACTGAAAAGTATTTGTTGTCCTCTGATGGGCCAATAGACTGAAAAGTATTTGTTGTCCTCTGGTAACGCGCGTTCCAGTGAATCAGGTTTCTGACGAATCTAGTCTTTCAAGATAGCCCCGGGCACGGCTTCTTTTTCCTAAGCCACAATGCCAGTGTACTGGTACTGCTGGTGCTGGATTTGCTCTTTCACTTTAATTATGAACGAAACCCTACACGTGATAATTCAGTTGTCAGTTGCCACTGTAATCAAAATCAATGAGCACTGTTCTGTATACTTATGGACCCGCTTGTCCTTTTGCTTTCTACTGTAGGGTGGAAAAGGATTGAATTTGACTGGCAAATTGCCAGTCAAGTCAAGTCCAGGGGTGCGGTGATTTGATTTTTCAAGACTACTATGGTTTTTTTAAACTTTGGAAACTGGCTGGCTGGGAGTTGTGGGAGTTGTGAAAACCGCTAAATTTGACAAATAAGTCTGTTTTAAAATTCCAAAGTCACCACCGCGCGGAATAGGTAGCAGGTATGGTGGTGTCTCGTGATGCTGTGATAGTGGTGTCCGTAATTTCTTGTCCTCCCACAGTGGTTTCAATGGTATCTTTATGAATCTTGCGCATTGTGCTAAGTGAGGAGTCAGACTGCAATATTTTCTATTTAATTTTACATAGGTGGTGTTCATTTAATTGAAAGAGAAATGAACAGTGTACCGTTCCAAATTTACAGTATCGAAACTCAACTGAAAAAAAGCATAGCCAGTGAATTAATTTAGTTCTTTCACAAGTAATCTGACCCATCGAAATGAATGACATAATAATGTCAAGCACTGTTCATCACTTTCCTGTTTTATGATGGCCTAATGGAACATTTGTAAAACCAAATATTTTATTACATTCTTATAAATAAAAAAATTAATATCAAATTCTAAAAGTAATTTGGATCCAATGAAAGCGTCACCACACCCTCTTTATATAAAATGAGTTTGATATGTATATTCTGTTAAATAGGGGATTACTCTGGTTTAAAAGACTTCAAATTAATTGGTATACGAATTTTTTTATAGAAATATATTTTAAATTATTATACAATTTTTTTTTAATATGAACAATATTATTTTACAATTTAAAAAAAATAAAAATATATTTTAAATTATTTATTTTAAAATTAATTTTTTTTTGGTTCTTCGCATTTAATTTTATTTGAATGTAATATTTAAAAATACAAAAAATAATATAAAGGTATTTTAACCTATTTAAATAAAAAATGAATTTAATTTAGTTTTTATTTAAAACATTTAAATTTAGTAAGAGGATATTTATAGTTTTTGATACTTATAAATCTATGTTGGTTTTGATAATAAATATTTTATTTCCATTTCTTTTATATAATATATAAGTAGTTGATATTGAAATATTTTATTCATGATTCACAATATCCACATTAAAATGTTAATACATTATCCAAGTAGAATATATATATATATATATATATATACTTTTAAAATTTTACACAACACTTTCTTTTTCTCTTTCTTTCTATATGTAAAATCTTTAAATTTACGCAAATTATTTTTACATGTCATAAATCAACTTTAGTTAAAAAATTGCATATCTTGTTATATTAAAAAGTGTATTTTCTTTTTTCAATTACATTTTATATATATATATATATATATATATATATATATATTTATTTATTTTGATGTAATGTAAGTACTATTTTTTTTATAAATTTAATATTACATGACAACATCTTCCGCCATACTAAACTATAAAACACCTTTAGATACTATATTAATGATTAAATAATATATATTATAAAATGTATAAAAAGAAAAAATTAATTAATTGATTGATAACCCCTATTTTATTATTGCAATTGGTTGTATAGCATTAAACAAAGTGTAGTCTAACAAAGCTACAATTTCGTTCAAAAAATAGTGAAAATTCCAACAAAATTTTGGTGGAAATCGAGATTACACATTGCCAAAATTCAAGGTTTCTAAATTAATTTTTTCCTCAAAATTCAAAATTTCCTTTTTATGGTGATAAATCTATAGAGTGATTTAAGAGTAATAAAAAGTAAATAAGACATTGTTATCTCTAAATAATGTTTAGAGGTTTTAAATGTAAAGTGTCATGTTGACTTTAACATTATTTTGAATAATCTCCCATACGTTGGAGTCGGGACCGAACTACGTTCCATTGACAATGCAGTAGTGAATGATCCTAACGCACTGAAATTTTATCAATTCAAACCTGTAAGTAGTCTTGTATATGAACCAATTACGAATGCACGCGGATTTATAAATTATGAAGTGATTCCACGCGAATGGCAAGCGAAGGCGTGCAATAATCATGTAAAACTAGCTAGGTCCTACTACAATGAAATCCGAATATGGATATCGGACCAGCGCCAGGTTTATTCGGTGAGAAGTCATTCTCGTTTAGTGGCTGTTCGTTCTTTTAATTGGGTGCTGGATTTTCTCTTCCTATGGATTAATGAAATTAGAATGAAAAGTCAGTCTCGTTCACTCAGTGTTCGTTGTTTTGGTTGGGTGCTGGAATTTAACTTCAACTAAACTCTAGACGTTATAATTGAGCTGCCATCCTCGCGATTTCCAATATCAGGAAAAGACGTCCACTGCTCTCTATAGGGGTTGCTTCTACTCATCCGTATTTCTCTCTTTGCAGTGGGGTCGTATATCATTGACGTTGTGAAGGTGGTATCTTCATTGTTTCAGGTTCTCGCTATCTTCATTGGATTCAATTTAGGTTGCGGTATCTTATCCAGTGAAGTACGGTTAATTATTTGGGAGCTAAGAACTCTTAACTAATTTTTATGGATAGTTATTGTGCAAATATGTAATTAAATTTCATATTCTATTTTTATAGTTAATAAGTTACCAAGAATTTTTATAGTTAATAACTTACCACGATACAACTATCTTGCACATGTATAAATAAGTTATTTTATTATTAATATGATATTCTTTCATTATGTTATTTTATTGTGGAGTTTATTTGTGCCTACTTAGTTTGCTTTTGAGGAGGCGTTGTTTGAAATTTATGAAGGGAAGAATGTACAAGTTTCATAAAATGCATTTGGATAAACCAAGTTGAAAGCAAGCAAGGTAAAAGTGATTACCCACCAATAACTCTTATTGTTAACAATGAATATTAGCAAAGCTTTGAAGCAGTTTTTGGAAGTGAATTATTAATTATTTTTAGTCGAATATTTTTTTCTTCATATTTGGCGTTTGAATTTAATTCATAACATTGAATATTAGTGAAACTTTGAAGCATTTTTGGGAAGTGAATTGTTAATTATTTTTATTGGAATAATTTGTTTTTCATGTTTGAAGTTTGAATTTAATCCACATATTATTCACAAGTAGAGAATGCTTCAAGGTTCATGAAAGCGAAAGTAAAAAAAGAAGAAGATTTACACAAGGATTTGTACAAATTAAATGAATATGGAGATATTACACCTTTATTGTGGGCTAAGTGAGAACCAAAAGGTGGAAGTGAAAAGAGAAAAAGGCAGAGGAAGAAAGGTGAAAGTGAACAGAGAAAGAAGTAGAAACATAAAGGTGAAAATGAATAAAGAATTAAACAAAGAAACCTGAAAGCTAACAGGAGAAAAGTTGGTGAGTATGAAGGGAATGAAAACTGCATCAAAAGTTGATTAAAGAAAATATTTCTCATTTATTTTATCAATTATATTTAAGAAAAAAAAGTGGTTAAAGAAAGTTGAAATGAGAAAGTAAAAGTAAAAGTGGCTAATTCTGAAATAAATTAACTTAGAATTAAGAGTGGCCAAAATATTCCACGACAAGTTTGTTTTTATTTTAATTTGAAATAAGTTATAAAATTTGAAGAGAAAAAGAAAAAAGGAAATAATGAAGCTTGAACCTAACTCTCTACTAGGTCATTTTTTTAGCTCACCAACAAATCTTTAAGACAAATATTTGTTCAAGTAAAAAAGAGAAAGAGATTTATTTCTTTCTTTCTTAAATAATATTGCACATAATTCATATTTGCAAAAAGATTTGTTTGGGTGCAAATAATCATGACTTCATTGATTTCAATACTTGTAGAAGAAATTTAAGAGGCATGAGGGACCATAATAATCAAGGTGATAGGAAGAAAGGAGAAAAACAAAATATTGAATGTTTTAGATCTGGAATTCTATTAATTATTAAATTATTTGGGAGAAAAATCAATGAAAGGAGAGAATAATTGACTGAAAAGAAATATCAGTCAGCACGGGATAAGGGAAAACCATTAGATTATGCACATTACATTGTTTCTCATTACAATTTTAATATTAATGATGCTTTTAGTACAACATTTTCTTCTTGGCAAGACAATTGGATTTTGGATTCAGGTGTCACATGTCATATGACTTTTAGGAGAGATTTTCTTAAAACTTTCAATGACCAAGTTGATGGAGTAATATATTTTGTTGACAATTCTCAAATTAGGACTTTAGGAATTGGATCCATTCGTCTTAAGATACCAAATCTTGCAGACTATGTTCTCCAAGATGTCCTTTACATTCCAGGATTTCAAAGAAATGTAATGTCTCTTATACATATTCGACAACATGAGAATTCCATACATATCTTCGATGGCATCATTGAGATACATAGAGCATATGATCATGTATTCATTATGACCAGTGTTGAAGAAGGTATTCTTTTAAAATTTAATGATACATCATCTAATGTAATGAATTCTCATGACAGTTATGCTCTTTTAGCACAACGAAATGATACTCTTTTTTCCAATTTATTATGGCATGCTCGTTTTGGTCACATTAACTATGACACTATCAGAATTATGAGACAACAATGAATAAAATTATTGCCTACAATTCTAAGAAATCTTACACCATGTGATGCTTGTACTTTGGCAAAACATTCCAAGCAGCTTTTTCATAGTTCCTTTTCTAAAGTTTAAAGAAAATTAGGTCTCATACATTCAAATTTATGTGGTCTTATGCATGTTGCAACCCCCTATGGTAATAAATATATGGTGGCATTTATTGGAGATTATTCGAGAATGTGCTGCGTGTATTTGTTGAAAGATAAGTCACAAGTATTTGAAATTTTAAAAAAATTTCATTTGATGGTAAAAAATGAAACTCAAATGAACATTAGAATTCTCATAACTGATAACGGTGGTGAATATATTTCTAATCCTTTTGAACAATATTTAAAGAAAAACATAATCAAACATCAGGCTACCATACCTTATAATCCACAATTGAATGGCGTTGCAGAACATATGAATAAAATTTTTCTTAATATGGCCATATCTATGATGTTTAAGAATGTTAAATTGATTTTTTGTGGAGAAGCAGTGCTTTGTCAACTTATATTCACAATAATTTTCCTCTTATGTCATCAATAATAAATCTCCCTATGAAATGTGGTATAATCGCCTCCCCGAATTTTAACATTTTAGAGTATTTGGTTCTCTATGTTATGCATTAATTCCTAAACATCAGTGCAACAAATTAGTTTCCAAGAGTCATAAATGAATTTTCTTGGGATATTCTGCTACTTCAAAAGCTTACAAGTTGTATGATGAGGAGAACAAGAAATTTTTTCTTTCTAGAGATGTTATTTTTCTTAAATGTGACAAAGATAATTTCACTGTTGATAGACAACTGACTCATTTGGAGAAATTTGCATTCAAAAAGTTATTTTTTGAATCTGATAATGATGTTCCACATACTAAAGGGGGGTTCCCATTTTGGATCAGTCTATGGCTCTTCCATATTTGACTCATGAGAATGTTATTGCTGAAGAAAATTTGGTTGATAGTCATGTTTCTGCAGAACCAAAAATTGCTCTTGAAGAGCCTATTTTTCAAGATGAGACACTATCACAACCACTTCAGCAACCTTTATGAAGATCCACACGTGTTCAGAGATTTCCAAGAAGGTATGATGATTTTGAAACATAAATTTCTTCTAAAGGTGATATTTACTTCGAGTTCAGGTAATGTTTCTCATGACTGTGGATTCAATCATTCTACAATTAGTGAACCCAGTTGTTTTGAAGAAGCTACTAATTGTGATGAATGGAAGGATTTAATTAAAAAGGAATATGATGCACTTATTAAGAATGGAACTTGGAGGTTAGTGGATCATGCTCCTGATGTTCAACCTATTGGTTGTAAATGGGTGTATAATATCTAGTACAAGGCAGATGGTTCACTTGATAAATACAAGGCATGGCTTGTAGAAAAGGGCTGCACTCAGAAGGAAGGTGTTGAATACACAAAGACATTTTCTCCTACAACGAAATGAGGCATAATTAGAACTTTGTTTACTCTTTCAACTCGAAATAGTTTAAAGATACACCATATGTACATTAAAACAACTTTTTCGAATGGAAATTTGAAGGAGGATGTTTATATGTTTCGGCTTGAAGGTTTTGCTATTAAAGATAAGGAGAAAAAGGTGTGTAAGTTGGTAATGTTCTTGTATGGACTAAAAAGGGCATCCAGTGCATGGTATGAAAAACTAATTGAACACCTTCTTAATTTGAATTATAAGTTGTTTGATGAGGATGATGTAACACTTTTTGTTAAGAAATTTGGAAATTCGGTTGTATATTTGGTTGTCTACGTAGATGATTTGATGATTATAGGAGATAATGATGACTATATAATGTCAGTTAAAAGAGAGTTAATGAATTTTTTTTACATGACATATCTAGGTTTATTGCATTATTTTTTAGGGATTGAATTTGATCAAAAACCAAAATATATTTTTATTTCTCAGAATAAGTATATTGGATGCCTATTAGGCAGATTTGGGATTCAATATTGTAACCATTTTGCTACTCATGTGGAGAATAATTTGAAACTTAGTTACAGTAAAGGAAGTACATTTGAAGATCCAACAAAGTACAAACGACTTGTTGGAAGTTTGATTTTTCTTACTACTACTCGACCTGACATAAATTTTGTTATAGGAATACTTTCCAGGTTCATGCAACAACCATGTGAAGTTCATTGGAATGTAGCAAAGTGAGTGATCAGGTATTTGAAAGGAAATCAAACATATGGTATCAAAAAATCCAAATTTGCAGATTCCATCTCACCGACTATTCAGATTCTCATTTTGATGGAGATAAACAGAATGGGGTCTCTACTTCTATTTATTTGATGAATCTTGGATCAAAAAACATCAGTTCGAGATCATGTAAGTAGTCTATTCCTGTTTATTCTACCACTGAAGTCAAATAGGTTGTAGCAGCTCAAACTAAAAATAAATCATTTCGCTTCGCAAAATACTTGAATACTTGCAGGAGAAACAAAAAGCTTCAATTCCATTATTTGTTGACAATTATTCTACAATTCAGTTGGCCAAGAATCCCAAGTTTCATGATTGAAGAAACCATATTAACAAAAAATATCACTTGATTCGACATTATGTAGATGCCAAAGTTATTCATCTGACACAATGTCCTACTTCAAAGAAGATAACAGATATCTTTATCAAAGAACTTGGACGTGAAAAGTTTGAAAAGTTTGGAATTTTACTTGGCATGCTAGATGTCCATTCGGATTAAGGAGGGAATGTTAACTAATCCTTCATGATTGTTATTGTACAATATGTAATTAATTTCATTTTTTGTTTTTACAGTTAATAAGTGACCGAGACACAACTATCTCGCACTTATATTTCACATGTATAAATAAGTTATTTTGTCATTAATACGATGCTCTTTCATTGTGTTATTTCATGTGAAGTTTATTCTGGCTTGAACAAGGACTATGAATAAAACATACAAAATCAAAGTGAATGTATAAACTTAATAAAAAATAAATTAATAACAATTAAAATTGACAACATAATATGAAGACATTGAAAAATGAATGAGAAAGAATAGGTTAAACTTGGTTAAATTTTTAAGGGTATTTTGATTTCTTTTAGGCAAAATCCAAGTTTTATGCATAAAAAAACCTTTATCTGCAAAACTATCGCTCCCTCTAAAGCATGATCATAAAATTAATAGAAGTTATGTATTCAAAATATTTGAAGTTAATATGGGTTGAAATTTTTTTATGTAATTTGAGAATGAAGTAGCTACGAGAAATAGAAATAAAACAAATTTATCACGAGTTTCATCTTTCCTTCCATCCAAGAAAGATGGAATGGAAGTGTGGTGGGTGGTGTGCTAGTGGTGATAAGTGGAGGTTTGCTTTTGAGTTTCTATGATTGTGAATATGTTTGTTGATTTTTGTGGGGATGAGGTGTTAGTTTTTTCTTGGGGAATGACCACTCACCCATTCATGAGGACAAGTATTACTTTATACTTCTCCGGATTTTCTTCCTATTTTCTCTAGCCATCATTCTCCAGATTTTATTTCTATTTTCTTTGACCATCATTCTTGATATCAAGATGGTGTCTCTTCTTCTCATATGATCATCCTCGAGTGGTATTTCATGTGTGATCATGTTCAATTTCCCTTGTTTCTTGGTTCTTCCTCTACTCGGGAAGTTGTGGTCACGATACCCCTGCCTATTCCACACACCATAAATGACTCTTATTTAGGTATTTGCAGCACATAGGGTTCTTCTTACTTCATTTGTGTGGGGCTTTGTGTTGTTACTTGGCTTTCGACCGTTATCACTGCATATATGTACTTGCAAATCCACCACCATCAGGCGAATTGCATGTGCAGAACCTCCAAAACACAATCTGCCTCTCTCGGACAGATCCACAACTTCTCTGATCTGCTTCTCTGCAAATCGTCAAACGAAGATGAGGCTTCCCGCGGACCCCCATGAAGTTGAGTTGGCGTCTTCCTGAATAAAAAATCGTGCATTTCTGCGCCATTCCTGTGATTTGGCGCATTGGCACGAGTATGTACTGAACAGTCGCGCCAATTGTACTTCTCAGCACAACTGTCAGCTAAGAAAGCACACCAACCCCCTTCTTCTCAGAGATTGATGAATCATCTGAGACTGAGCTAGGTGTTACTGCAGTCCACCTGCTCCTACGAGCACAAAGCTCCCGTGTACACGTTAGCCACTCAGACAATATGCCACCACCGGGCAAGTCCGATCTGCCACCACCGGGAAAATCCGCCAACTTCAATATGCCACCACCGGGCAAGTCCGATCTGCCACCATCGGGCAAATCCTGTAGCCACTAAGGCTCTGTATGTGGTTTCTGGCTCACCACAAACCATCACTTTATAATGACAAAAGATGGTTTCAGGCTGACCATAAACCATTACAAAGTGGTTTTAATATCACCACGAACTTTCAAATGCCTTTACCAAGCTTACATTCCATACTTCAACATTTGGAGTTTCTGGGTACATACAATGACCATTATAACAACTGGACTTGCTTATAACATGCTAGGGAGTCTATTCCACAAACCACACTAACTCAAAAAAACATCTATTTTGTTGTCCACCATAAACATTGTCGCTGTTCCTTTACCTCATCTGTTCATTGTTCACATCTTGGGCATCTTTGTTAAATAAATTCTTGGAAATCCATGCTTATCCTGTCATTTGTTAGAGTCATGAATTCTAACAAAATAACTCTACCTACATTGAGTTAGCTAGGCTCAATAAGGCTCAATAATATTAAAACATGATTGCAAGAAAATACAACATAAACTCTTCAAATTTAGTTTCTCTATCTCTGCCCATAGATGATTATTTTTCCAAGCATACCAGTAACCATTCCAATGATACCTGTGGGGGGTCCACTGAAAAAAAAAACGGAACATAGGCACTCACAGCCATACGAAGAGAACTCAATTTTCCCTTCAAGAACATTAATCTAGGACTCCACGGTCCAATCCTCCGTTGCGTTTCAGTATCCACTCCCTTGGCAACACAATGCCACTTCCCTTACAGTATCAAGGCTAGTTACTGCTCTCAAGCATGCTGCCTCATGCTTGCTGACAATCTGCAACGCGATCTCGATCATCCTCCAATCTCTGATGTAGCTCCACTTGATGTCGTTTTCACTGTCATGTGTTCATCATTCCCTGCAAATTTGCTTAGTGTTGGAATGACCAGTTCCAACACACACTCAGAATTGTGACAATAGTTGGTCATACTACTGTCACTTAAATTACAACCAATTTCAATATCATGACAGTTAATCAATACATTAAAAAAACATCATCAGAGAATTAAAAAAACATTTCATAGTAGCATAAAATTTTCCACTTCTCCCTGTATTCCATGATGGTTGTCATTGTCGTTGTTATAGCTGTGCCCAAGAGATCGAAAAAAAGGAGTTGGGGAAATGATTCTCCCCATCTCTATCTCTCTACTTCATATGAATCCACAACTACACAACATTCTCCATGTACTGTACCTCCTTCTTGTTCAACGAACTTGTCCATTTAAAAAATATTCTTCATCAGAAAACTCTGCAAGCCTGCCTGATCTAGAACCGGAATACCCAGTTGGACGAAATGCCACACCACATACTTGATCAGTATGATTGGTCATTGTTTGGACATATGCCCTCATAGAGAGGTCCCAAAGCCTAACTGATCTATCACTGGATCCTGTGGCAACAGCTAAACCATCTAGGCTGACGTCGATACTCAGAACCCAACCTGCATGCCCAGACATAGCACAAATAAGGCTCTTGTTGTCAACATCATTCATATGAATATGCTTGTCATCTGAAGCAGAGAATAAGATCCGAGAACCAGTAGGAGAAAAAAAAAGGGATCTCACAGGCATGTAATGACCCTCCAAATTGTACAGGAATTTGCCACGTGTCACATCAAATATTGCTATCGTCCCGTTCATTGTGCTGCATGCAAGACGACTTCCATCTCGACTCCATGCAACAGCCAGAACAAATTTCCCTCCAGCTTCTTTCTCGGCGGAAGAAGATGCGACTGCAGTCAACCCTGCGGACGTCTCAGAGCGAACATCACACTGGTTTTCAGAAGCCTTGGAGGAGGAGACCATCAATCTCCTTATGCTGTCATCCAAGTCCTCCAGCTCCCACAAATCTGGAGCTCCCTGGTCTTCATCCGAGGACCCCTGCCTGGAACCCATCTCTCTCTCCCTTTTCTTCTGATTCTGCAAATCCCTTTGCAATTTCCACAGCCTTTTGTATTTAATGACTTATGGGGCATGAAAATCGAACCACGGCTGTAACAAACACCAGCGCTGCAAAGAAATCGAACCAGAGGCCCACAACCACGATTGTATCGCTATCGGATTGTGAATCCACAAGTCGCTTCTCTGCCCGTATCACGATCAAGAAACAGGGCACTGACACGATCACAAAGGGCGGCAGCAGGACCTGCAGCGAATTGAACCTCCGACCTCCAAGTCCTCTGTGGTGCAAGATCGCGGTCGCCGTGGCCGTGGCCCAGTTTTCGCCCAATTGCGTAGAGATCTCTCCACACACTCCGTTTCCGCCATTCAGTAAGTGCAACAAGCCACACTCAGATCATTTGTATTCTGAAGACATTTATCTGGCAGAGGTTGAAGCCAATTCTTTACCAGCAGTATTTTACAATTGCAGAGCAAAGAGATTTAACAATCCCTGCATTAATATTGAAGAGATCATCACGGGTCATGCCAGGTTTTCGAGGCACGCCAGCAGGAATGATCACAACATCCGCATTCTCCAATGCCGCACCAAGTTGTTCCTCTCCCAAACAAAAAATATACATAAACCAATCATCATAGTACAATTCAATCTTCCCCTGGAGGCTTACTTTCTCATCAACAGTAGGTAATTCGAAATTACAATAGTCAAGCATGCAAAGGCCTATTAACATACAGCAAGGAAATTGTATTCTAAGATGAGGATATTTACCAAATCACCCACAGCCAGTTCCATCAATTAGATATAATTAACCCATCAACATTCAGATAGAAAAAATAGTTACTGCAGCTGCCATCAGTCTCTGTTGATGGTAAGCAAAATTGTCAACCTCCAACAGGACTACGGGCAGTTGACTTCTTGGAACTCCCCACACTCCGACAGATCCCGAACCAAAAAACGCCATCTCTCGGCCTTCTGCGTGCGGATTCGAGCCAGGTACCTCCTTTAATCCTCGGCGAAAAATTGAAATCCCCGTCCAACCAAAGACGCCATTCATACTCTTTCAGAAGTCGATTCACAGTCGAATCCAAGAAACTGGAGTCAATTACTCAACGCCCTCAAGTATTCGGACCTTCGGCCTCCTCTCTAGTGGGTTCGTTCTCCTCAATCTTCAAGATGGACAAACAAATGTAAATATAAATACACTCAATTACTTTTCACAGCCCAGGAGGGGTCAGGGCCCAGGCCCAGGCCCTTATGGGCTCTGAAGCTCTGATACCAAGATAAAATGGCACACACACACTCAATATATTCTATATTATGAATCAAGGAAATTACACATATTTATACAAGAAAAAGTCTCAAGATAGGAATTCTATCTTAGACGTACAGTAGTGTGGTTGAGAGATTCTCTCAACCACACACTAAACTAGGAGAAACTATATTCTAGTTAATTCCTATTATGTAGGAACAAACTCCTCAAATGGAGAATTACAACCATAGACAAGTAGGAATTAATTATTTCTAACTTCCCATACTTACACCAGCCCAAATGGAATGCGTCAAATATGACTGTGCCAAGAACATGCACTGCTGGGGCCTTAAACAGAAATATCTTTTCTCGGGGAGAGGGTCTCATACTCCTCCTAGTCCTCTGCTAAGGCAACAAATACTTTTCAGTCTATTGGCCCATAAATGCACCTGGAAAGTAAATGCCCATCGTTGGATTAAAGCAAGTACACCATCCACATCCAACGGTGGGCACTTCTTTGGTGCATTTATGGGCCAATAGACTGAAAAGTATTTGTTGTCCTCTGATGGGCCAATAGACTGAAAAGTATTTGTTGTCCTCTGGTAACGCGCGTTCCAGTGAATCAGGTTTCTGACGAATCTAGTCTTTCAAGATAGCCCCGGGCACGGCTTCTTTTTCCTAAGCCACAATGCCAGTGTACTGGTACTGCTGGTGCTGGATTTGCTCTTTCACTTTAATTATGAACGAAACCCTACACGTGATAATTCAGTTGTCAGTTGCCACTGTAATCAAAATCAATGAGCACTGTTCTGTATACTTATGGACCCGCTTGTCCTTTTGCTTTCTACTGTAGGGTGGAAAAGGATTGAATTTGACTGGCAAATTGCCAGTCAAGTCAAGTCCAGGGGTGCGGTGATTTGATTTTTCAAGACTACTATGGTTTTTTTAAACTTTGGAAACTGGCTGGCTGGGAGTTGTGGGAGTTGTGAAAACCGCTAAATTTGACAAATAAGTCTGTTTTCAAATTCCGAAGTCACCACCGCGCGGAATAGGTAGCAGGTATGATGGTGTCTCGTGATGCTGTGATAGTGGTGTCCGTAATTTCTTGTCCTCCCACAGTGGTTTCAATGGTTTCTTTATGAATCTTGCGCATTGTGCTAAGTGAGGAGTCAGACTGCACTATTTTCTATTTATTTTTACATAGGTGGTGTTCGCACTGTCAGAACTGCAAGCACATTCTAAGATCCCTCCAACTTCTGCCAACTACTTTCATTTAATTGAAAGAGAAATGAACAGTGTACCGTTCCAAATTTACAGTATCGAAACTCAACTGAAAAAAAGCAAAGCCAGTGAATTAATTTAGTTCTTTCACAAGTAATCTGACCCATCGAAATGAATGACATAATGTCAAGCACTGTTCATCACTTTTCTGTTTTATGATGGCCTAATGGAGCATTTGTAAAACCAAATATTTTATTACATTCTTATAAATAAAAAAATTAATATCAAATTCTAAAAGTAATTTGGATCCAATGAAAGCGTCACCTCACCCTCTTTATATAAATTGAGTTTGATATGTATATTCTCTTAAATAGGGGATTATTCTGGTTTAAAAGACTTCAAATTAATGGGTATACGAATTTTTTTAATTTGAACAATACTATTTTACAATTTAAAAAAAAATAAATTAGAAATATATTTTAAATTATTATTCAGTTTTTTTTAATATGAATAATACTATTTTACAATTTTAAAAAAATTAGAAATATATTTTAAATTATTTATTTTAAATTCTTTTTTTGGTTCTTTGCATTTAATTTTATTTCAATATAATATTTAAAAATACAAAAAATAATATAAATGTATTTTAACCTATTTAAATAAAAAATAAATTTAATTTAGTTTTTATTTAAAACATTTAAATTTAAATTTAAAATAAAGGTACAATAATTTGAATGAATATTATTTTAATTAAATATAATTTAAGAACGTAACCAAGAAAAAATGGTTGTTTCTATATAGGTTTGAAACTTGTTATTGCAAGGATATAATATAATTGGATAAAACAATAACATTTAAACATTTAAGCTCAATCACTTTATAAATATATGATTTTACTTGGTAAAAGGTAATCAATCAATTTTTTTAATATTTGGTTTATTTTTGTAATTATGTTATTGATCTTGTGGATAATAAATACGAGAACATTTTTTTAGCAAATATGTAGTTTAAATAGCAAACATCTATTTTAATAAATTTCTTAATATTTGGTTTATTTTTGTAATTATGTTGTTGGTGTTGTGGATAATAAATATGAGAATATTTTGTAGTAAACATGTAATTTAATGGGTATAGATCTATCTTAATATTTTTTTTACTAAGAGTCAAAAGAGATGAAATTTCTCAAAATGTAAATGCAAAATTTGAAAAATTGTTTGGACCTTGAGAGATTTGATTCCTCTTAGTTATTGGTAGATGAGAATTAAAATGAATCTATGTTGGTTTTGATAATAAATATTTTATTCATGATTCACAATATCCACATTAAAATGTTAATACATTATCCAAGTAGAATATATATATATATATATATATATACTTTTAAAATTTTACACAACACTTTCTTTTTCTCTTTCTTTCTATATGTAAAATCTTTAAATTTAGGCATATTATTTTTACATGTCATAAATCAACTTTAGTTAAGAAATTGCATATCTTGTATATTAAAAAGTGTATTTTCTTTTTTCAATTACATTTTATATATATATATATATATATATATATATATATATTTATTTATTTTGATGTAATGTAAGTACTATTTTTTTTATAAATTTAATATTACATGACAACATCTTCCGCCATACTAAACTATAAAACACCTTTAGATACTATATTAATGATTAAATAATATATATTATAAAATGTATAAAAAGAAAAAATTAATTAAATAACCCAAATAAACAGTTTAAATATCATATGAAAATACTAAGAAAAGTCATGGACACCCCAAACTAATATAGAAAAATTTAGACCTTGGTGAATGTAAAATTAAGTGATTGACACTTGGTCATGATAACCCCTATTTTATTATTGCAATTGGTTGTATAGCATTAAACAAAGTGTAGTCTAACAAAGCTACAATTTCGTTCAAAAAATAGTGAAAATTCCAACAAAATTTTGGTGGAAATCGAGATTACACATTGCCAAAATTCAAGGTTTCTAAATTAATTTTTTCCTCAAAATTCAAAATTTCCTTTTTATGGTGATAAATCTATAGAGTGATTTAAGAGTAATAAAAAGTAAATAAGACATTGTTATCTCTAAATAATGTTTAGAGGTTTTAAATGTAAAGTGTCATGTTGACTTTAACATTATTTTGAATAATCTCCCATACGTTGGAGTCGGGACCGAACTACGTTCCATTGACAATGCAGTAGTGAATGATCCTAACGCACTGAAATTTTATCAATTCAAACCTGTAAGTAGTCTTGTATATGAACCAATTACGAATGCACGCGGATTTATAGATTATGAAGTGATTCCACGCGAATGGCAAGCGAAGGCGTACAATAATCATGTAAAACTAGCCAGGTCCTACTACAATGAAATCCGAATATGGATATCGGACCAGGGCTAGGTTTATTCGGTGAGAAGTCACTCTCGTTCAGTCGCTGTTCGTTCTTTTAATTGGGTGCTGGATTTTCTCTTCCTATGGATTAATGAAATTAGAATGAAAAGTCAGTCTCGTTCACTCAGTGTTCGTTGTTTTGGTTGGGTGCTGGAATTTAACTTCAACTAAACCCTAGACGTTATAATTGAGCTGCCATCCTCGCGATTTCCAATATCCGGAAAAAACGTCCACTGCTCTCTATAGGGATTGCTTCTACTCATCCGTATTTCTCTCTTTGCAGTGGGGTCGTATATCATTGACGTTGTGAAGGTGGTATCTTCATTGTTTCAGGTTCTCGCTATCTTCATTGGATTCAATTTAGGTTGCGGTATCTTATCCAGTGAAGTACGGTTAATTATTTGGGAGCTAAGAACTCTTAACTAATTTTTATGGATAGTTATTGTGCAAATATGTAATTAAATTTCATATTCTATTTTTATAGTTAATAAGTTACCAAGAATTTTTATAGTTAATAACTTACCACGATACAACTATCTTGCACATGTATAAATAAGTTATTTTATTATTAATATGATATTCTTTCATTATGTTATTTTATTGTGGAGTTTATTTGTGCCTACTTAGTTTGCTTTTGAGGAGGCGTTGTTTGAAATTTATGAAGGGAAGAATGTACAAGTTTCATAAAATGCATTTGGATAAACCAAGTTGAAAGCAAGCAAGGTAAAAGTGATTACCCACCAATAACTCTTATTGTTAACAATGAATATTAGCAAAGCTTTGAAGCAGTTTTTGGAAGTGAATTATTAATTATTTTTAGTCGAATATTTTTTTCTTCATATTTGGCGTTTGAATTTAATTCATAACATTGAATATTAGTGAAACTTTGAAGCATTTTTGGGAAGTGAATTGTTAATTATTTTTATTGGAATAATTTGTTTTTCATGTTTGAAGTTTGAATTTAATCCACATATTATTCACAAGTAGAGAATGCTTCAAGGTTCATGAAAGCGAAAGTAAAAAAAGAAGAAGATTTACACAAGGATTTGTACAAATTAAATGAATATGGAGATATTTTCTAAACTATGAGACCACAAAGAGAATTCATTTCCTATATATTTTATATTTCTTCCAGAAACAACACCTTTGTGTGGAAGTAGGTAGAGCTAAAAAGGTGGAAGTGAAAAGAGAAAAAGGCAGAGGAAGAAAGGTGAAAGTGAACAGAGAAAGAAGTAGAAACATAAAGGTGAAAATGAATAAAGAATTAAACAAAGAAACCTGAAAGCTAGCAGGAGAAAAGTTGGTGAGTATGAAGGGAATGAAAACTACATCAAAAGTTGATTAAAGAAAATATTTCTCATTTATTTTATCAATTATATTTAAGAAAAAAAAGTGGTTAAAGAAAGTTGAAATGAGAAAGTAAAAGTAAAAGTGGCTAATTCTGAAATAAATTAACTTAGAATTAAGAGTGGCCAAAATATTCCACGACAAGTTTGTTTTTATTTTAATTTGAAATAAGTTATAAAATTTGAAGAGAAAAAGAAAAAAGGAAATAGTGAAGCTTGAACCTAACTCTCTACTAGGTCATTTTTTTAGCTCACTAACAAATCTTTAAGACAAATATTTGTTCAAGTAAAAAAGAGAGAGATTTATTTTTTTCTTTCTTAAATAATATTGCACATAATTCATATTTGCAAAAAGATTTGTTTGGGTGCAAATAATCATGATTTCATTGATTTCAATACTTGTAGAAGAAATTTAAGAGGCATGAGGGACCATAATAATCAAGGTGATAGGAAGAAAGGAGAAAAACAAAATATTGAATGTTTTAGATGTGGAATTCTATTAATTATTAAATTATTTGGGAGAAAAATCAATGAAAGGAGAGAATAATTGACTGAAAAGATATCAGTCACCACAGGATAAGGGAAAACCATTAGATTATGCACATTACATTGTTTCTCATTACAATTTTAATATTAATGATGCTTTTAGTACAACATTTTCTTCTTGGCAAGACAATTGGATTTTGGATTCAGGTGTCACATGTCATATGACTTTTAGGAGAGATTTTCTTAAAACTTTCAATGACCAAGTTGATGGAGTAATATATTTTGTTGACAATTCTCAAATTAGGACTTTAGGAATTGGATCCATTCGTCTTAAGATACCAAATCTTGCAGACTATGTTCTACAAGATGTCCTTTACATTCCAGGATTTCAAAGAAATGTAATGTCTCTTATACATATTCGACAACATGAGAATTCCATACATATCTTCGATGGCATCATTGAGATACATAGAGCATATGATCATGTATTCATTATGACCAGTGTCGAAGAAGGTATTCTTTTAAAATTTATTGATACATCATCTAATGTAATGAATTCTCATGACAGTTATTCTCTTTTAGCACAATGAAATGATACTCTTTTTTCCAATTTATTATGGCATGCTCGTTTTGGTCACATTAACTATGACACTATCAGAATTATGAGACAACAATGAATAAAATTATTTCCTACAATTCCAAGAAATCTTACACCATGTGATGCTTGTACTTTGGCAAAACATTCCAAGCAGCTTTTTCATAGTTCCTTTTCTAAAGTTTAAAGAAAATTAGGTCTCATACATTCAAATTTATGTGGTCTTATGCATGTTGCAACCCCCTATGGTAATAAATATATGGTGGCATTTATTGGAGATTATTCGAGAATGTGCTGCGTGTATTTGTTGAAAGATAAGTCACAAGTATTTGAAATTTTAAAAAAATTTCATTTGATGGTAAAAAATGAAACTCAAATGAACATTAGAATTCTCATAACTGATAACGGTGGTGAATATATTTCTAATCCTTTTGAACAATATTTAAAGAAAAACATAATCAAACATCAGGCTACCATACCTTATAATCCACAATTGAATGGCGTTGCAGAACATATGAATAAAATTTTTCTTAATATGGCCATATCTATGATGTTTAAGAATGTTAAATTGATTTTTTGTGGAGAAGCAGTGCTTTGTCAACTTATATTCACAATAATTTTCCTCTTATGTCATCAATAATAAATCTCCCTATGAAATGTGGTATAATCGCCTCCCCGAATTTTAACATTTTAGAGTATTTGGTTCTCTATGTTATGCATTAATTCCTAAACATCAGTGCAACAAATTAGTTTCCAAGAGTCATAAATGAATTTTCTTGGGATATTCTGCTACTTCAAAAGCTTACAAGTTGTATGATGAGGAGAACAAGAAATTTTTTCTTTCTAGAGATGTTATTTTTCTTAAATGTGACAAAGATAATTTCACTGTTGATAGACAACTGACTCATTTGGAGAAATTTGCATTCAAAAAGTTATTTTTTGAATCTGATAATGATGTTCCACATACTAAAGGGGGGTTCCCATTTTGGATCAGTCTATGGCTCTTCCATATTTGACTCATGAGAATGTTATTGCTGAAGAAAATTTGGTTGATAGTCATGTTTCTGCAGAACCAAAAATTGCTCTTGAAGAGCCTATTTTTCAAGATGAGACACTATCACAACCACTTCAGCAACCTTTATGAAGATCCACACGTGTTCAGAGATTTCCAAGAAGGTATGATGATTTTGAAACATAAATTTCTTCTAAAGGTGATATTTACTTCGAGTTCAGGTAATGTTTCTCATGACTGTGGATTCAATCATTCTACAATTAGTGAACCCAGTTGTTTTGAAGAAGCTACTAATTGTGATGAATGGAAGGATTTAATTAAAAAGGAATATGATGCACTTATTAAGAATGGAACTTGGAGGTTAGTGGATCATGCTCCTGATGTTCAACCTATTGGTTGTAAATGGGTGTATAATATCTAGTACAAGGCAGATGGTTCACTTGATAAATACAAGGCATGGCTTGTAGAAAAGGGCTGCACTCAGAAGGAAGGTGTTGAATACACAAAGACATTTTCTCCTACAACGAAATGAGGCATAATTAGAACTTTGTTTACTCTTTCAACTCGAAATAGTTGAAAGATACACCATATGTACATTAAAACAACTTTTTCGAATGGAAATTTGAAGGAGGATGTTTATATGTTTCGGCTTGAAGGTTTTGCTATTAAAGATAAGGATAAAAAGGTGTGTAAGTTGGTAATGTTCTTGTATGGACTAAAAAAGGCATCCAGTGCATGGTATGAAAAACTAATTGAACACCTTCTCAATTTGAATTATAAGTTGTTTGATGAGTATAATGTAACACTTTTTGTTAAGAAATTTGGAAATTCGGTTGTATATTTGGTTGTCTACGTAGATGATTTGATGATTATAGGAGATAATGATGACTATATAATGTCAGTTAAAAGAGAGTTAATGAATTTTTTTTACATGACATATCTAGGTTTATTGCATTATTTTTTAGGGATTGAATTTGATCAAAAACCAAAATATATTTTTATTTCTCAGAATAAGTATATTGGATGCCTATTAGGCAGATTTGGGATGCAATATTGTAACCATTTTGCTACTCATGTGGAGAATAATTTGAAACTTAGTTACAGTAAAGGAAGTACATTTGAAGATCCAACAAAGTACAAACGACTTGTTGGAAGTTTGATTTTTCTTACTACTACTCGACCTGACATAAATTTTGTTATAGGAATACTTTCCAGGTTCATGCAACAACCATGTGAAGTTCATTGGAATGTAGCAAAGTGAGTGATCAGGTATTTGAAAGGAAATCAAACATATGGTATCAAAAAATCCAAATTTGCAGATTCCATCTCACCGACTATTCAGATTCTCATTTTGATGGAGATAAACAGAATGGGGTCTCTACTTCTATTTATTTGATGAATCTTGGATCAAAAAACATCAGTTCGAGATCATGTAAGTAGTCTATTCCTGTTTATTCTACCACTGAAGTCAAATAGGTTGTAGCAGCTCAAACTAAAAATAAATCATTTCGCTTCGCAAAATACTTGAATACTTGCAGGAGAAACAAAAAGCTTCAATTCCATTATTTGTTGACAATTATTCTACAATTCAGTTGGCCAAGAATCCCAAGTTTCATGATTGAAGAAACCATATTAACAAAAAATATCACTTGATTCGACATTATGTAGATGCCAAAGTTATTCATCTGACACAATGTCCTACTTCAAAGAAGATAACAGATATCTTTATCAAAGAACTTGGACGTGAAAAGTTTGAAAAGTTTGGAATTTTACTTGGCATGCTAGATGTCCATTCGGATTAAGGAGGGAATGTTAACTAATCCTTCATGATTGTTATTGTACAATATGTAATTAATTTCATTTTTTGTTTTTACAGTTAATAAGTGACCGAGACACAACTATCTCGCACTTATATTTCACATGTATAAATAAGTTATTTTGTCATTAATACGATGCTCTTTCATTGTGTTATTTCATGTGAAGTTTATTCTGGCTTGAACAAGGACTATGAATAAAACATACAAAATCAAAGTGAATGTATAAACTTAATAAAAAATAAATTAATAACAATTAAAATTGAGAACATAATATGAAGACATTGAAAAATGAATGAGAAACAATAGGTTAAACTTGGTTAAATTTTTAAGGGTATTTTGATTTCTTTTAGGCAAAATCCAAGTTTTATGCATAAAAAAACCTTTATCTGCAAAACTATCGCTCCCTCTAAAGCATGATCATAAAATTAATAGAAGTTAGGTATTCAAAATATTTGAAGTTAATATGGGTTGAAATTTTTTTATGTAATTTGAGAATGAAGTAGCTACGAGAAATAGAAATAAAACAAATTTATCACAAGTTTCATCTTTCTTTCCATCCAAGAAAGATGGAATGGAAGTGTGGTGGGTGGTGTGCAGGTGGTGATAAGTGGAGGTTTGCTTTTGAGTTTCTGTGATTGTGAATATGTTTGTTGATTTTTGTGGGGATGAGGTGTTAGTTTTTTCTTGGGGAATGACCACTCACCCATTCATGAGGACAAGTATTACTTTATACTTCTCCGGATTTTCTTCCTATTTTCTCTAGCCATCATTCTCCAGATTTTATTTCTATTTTCTTTGACCATCATTCTTGATATCAAGATGGTGTCTCTTCTTCTCATATGATCATCCTCGAGTGGTATTTCATGTGTGATCATGTTCAATTTCCCTTGTTTCTTGGTTCTTCCTCTACTCGGGAAGTTGTGGTCACGATACCCCTACCTATTCCACACACCATAAATGACTCTTATTTAGGTATTTGTAGCACATAGGGTTCTTCTTACTTCATTTGTGTGGGGCTTTGTGTTGTTACTTGGCGTTATTTGATACTGAATATCTAGTGTTGTGGTGGTGGTATGTTAGGGTGGCTCTGTGGTTGTTATTGGTGGCGATGTATTTTATGTTAGTTTAGGGTATGAAGTATATGCACCGATTTCTAATAAGGATACGGTGATGACATTAATGGGTGGTCCTGCTATAATTTGGTGGTAGTGTGGTTGTATACTGGTTAGACGATTGCAGTTCTTACATACAAATCTCGATATTTTTACTTGTTGTTCCTCTCATATTGATGTCACTTTGGTTGGTTTTTGGATGGTTTTGTACTCCGTGTATTCTAAAATTGTGTTGTTGTGATAGAGATTGTATATAGTAGTCCTGCTCTATTATGGTGGTTATGAGGTTGTTTACTCGTTCTGTGTCTATAGATTACATCTATTCGTTTTGGGAAGTTTTGAATGCGGTACCTCTCAGTTTCTTACTATGTATTTCTTCTTTCCTTTATTGATTCAAAGGTGGTCACCTTTTTCTGACTTCATTTTTCCTCTTTTTCCAATCTACGGTTAAAATTTCCGACAATACCTTTCCTTCATTTCGCTTGTATTGAGGTGATCTCTCGAAACAACCTGGTTTTTTCTGGACCTTTTGATTTTGGGATTCTGTACCATTTTTCTACTCTCCTTTGGTGTGACGTCAGAAATTAAGGTTAGTGTCAAATACTAAATATACACATCCTATTGAATCTATGTATTAGATTATCTCATGGGTGTAGTTGTATTTTCTAGTGAGTGGCTGATTTCCTCGGTGCATGCTTCTCGAGATTTATGTCGTCATTCTATTTGGATTCTCTCACACATTTAATATTCACTCTCGGGCATGGATGGGAGTTGGATGGGGGACTATTATTTCATATTCTTGAGAGATTTTCACATTCTCACTGGATCTTCTTGGTTATCATCCCCTTTGGCAAGCTCCTGTTTCATTTATTTTTCCTTTAAGTGGGATCCGAGTTGATGGGGTGATAGCATTACAATACCCTCTGTTTTCTGACATTGACATACCACATGCACCATTGTTTGGATTTCCTATATTTGGACGTGGTTGTACACGAGGCTTTCATACAATCCATAGTGGAGGATGCACAGCCACTTGCCACAAAATATCGTCCCGAGGGTCCACCGAATGTGTTAGTCCTACATGCAAAATTGGTCCTGAATAACTCTGTTTCAGTGACACATAACACTGCCACAAATTTTGGCCCTAAACTTTCTTGTTGTCGATGCATAAGGATACAAAGGAAGGATGGTAAACTATCATGCCAAATTCTGATACGAAACTGCTATGTTTCAAATATGATGTCCTATGGGATCGGGTCACTAAGCTTGAAGAAGCAGACTCTAGTGGGTCAATGGATCTTATCTAAGATTTCAGAGATGGACATGCAGGTTTGGGTGAAGAAGTGTTGGGCTATGATTCTATTCTATACTCCTAAGATCAGTATCTTAATGAATGCATGGTTTAGTTTTCATTTTCTACATCTAGACAATGCTAAAAGGATACAAATTATTCCATGGGTGAGTGGAAGGAGATTCCCGCAACTACACAATTGGTATATTGGTTTTAAGACTTTACACGACATTCCTAAGAATGAAATTGTGTGGAACTATCAGGGTTGCCTATGCAATTCTGGACTTGACGTGCTTTGATAGATATTGGTAATTCCATCGGTCGATTCATATAGCTAGATCTGTGGGTTATGGGAGATAGGGATAAATAGGTGGTCTATATATTGGTGGAGGTTCAATTCTCTGGGGGTATCTCGAAAAATTTATATCTCGAATGGGATCCTCTTCAGATTCCTCAAAGTATGGACTATTGGGGCATCCCTTTTAGATGCATATTTTGTCACCACACTAGCCATCTATTGAATCAATGTCCTAATAAGAGGATAAAATATCACAATACACCACACAACCAATATGGACATTTTCGTAAGCCTCAACAACATGATACACTTGGATTTGCACATCTCATAGAGGTACTTATTCTGCTCAGCTTGTTTTTTCTCTGGTTTATTTTTCTACCTCTTCTTCGCTTAATAAATCCCCTTCTCCCTCCCCTTTAGGCTTGGTTGGTGCCCCTGTCATAGATTTCACCCCTCCCCCTTCTGATTTTTCCAACTTATTCTCCGACCATATGGTTTTGCAGCAAGATCCCCTCCTCCCTGAATATTATCCTACTTGGTCAATCCCTCTCTGAACACCTCGATTATGCAGGATCCCACTTATAATTTCCATTTACATAATATTTATCATGTCATATTGCCCTCCATGCCCCATTTAAAATCAATTCTATCCCTACCTCTCTTCCCCCTAATGATTCGAAATTTGTCTCTTCTCCCATAATTATGTGAGAAGTGACATTTACTTCCTCTTACTCAATTCTGCCATGGATTTGAAGGCCCTGAATATCCAGAAGGGCAGTGCCCCCATGAATTTCCCTAAAATTAATCTGGGTTATGATATTAATATCACCGTTTGAAAGATGAGGGAAAAATGGCAGTCGTCATTTTTGTGGTCATATTGCCTCTCAGTGACTTTGCTGGTTTCTTGGATGTTCGTATCATTGCTTCTTCTAACTCTCGGGCCCTTAGATCACTAATTCACGATATGGAGGCCCAATGATGAATATTTTATCTTTGAATTTACATGGTTTGGGGGACCACTCCAGACAATTAGACCTTTGACACTTGATCTGGAATATTTGCCCCTTCATCATTCTCATACATGAAACTCTTGTTGATTCATCTCAAGCCATATCATATTTCAGTGTGATATCTCCATCGTGGCACATTTTTGGTGTTAGTTATAATATATCTTCAGTTGTTCTTATAGACATGTGGGATCTTGGGGTCACAGATATTCATGCTTTTAGTCTTTTTGTGGGCATCCTCTTTGATGGGCGTTTAATGGGATATCATTTTCGCATCAATTTTCTCAAAATATATGCACCATTAGAGATCGCTCTGCATTATGGGATTGGATAAAACAAAGCAACCTGCTCAAGATAGGTGGAATTATATTTGCAGGAGATTTTAATGCTACTCTATTGACACAAGGGTCTTGGTGTTTATATAGTTGGTAGGATCCTATTGTTGAAATATTATACAATCTCTTTGTAGATCACCATTTAGTGGACATATTCCCTAGTCCACTTTCCCCAACTTGGAATAATTGAAGTTTGTGTGATGATCATTTTGGGAAATGACTGGACCCTTTCTTGGTGCATGAAAATATGGTGGAGAACCTCAGAAATTTGAAGTATAGTGTTCATAAGACATATATATCTTATAATATCCCAATTATACTCCAATGGAGGATGGTGAATATCCATCGGGGAATACCCTTCAAATTTAACATGATCTGGTTGGAAGACAAAGACTATAATGATCTGGTAACTACCACGTTGACTGAGACCAATCAAAATCTAGATGTTTCTGCAATGCGAGCCCTAACTTATAAGCTCAATATCATCAAAATTTGATCTAGAACATGGAAGAGAATGAAAATACAGAAGTTGAACTCAGAATTACAGAAGATCACTAGTGACATCTCTTTTTCTAGTAGATCCTTGGAACTAAAAAATTCAACTCATGAGGATTTGGAACATATTAAATATTTTGAAGACAAGAAGAATGAAATACTTAACATAAAAGAAGCTACCTAGAGGCTCAAAAGCAGAGCGACATGGTTACATTAGGGAGACCGTAACACTAAGTTTTTCCATCATTACGCAAAGCACATGGAGTAATATAATGCAATCTGGCACATAGAATCCACTGATGGGGAGACCAAACACACCACTCCTGAGATACAAGATGAGGCTGTCAAATATTTTGAACATTTTTATAAGCCAGAGAGAGGATGTGGATTACAGGGACCAATTATGGGCTTTGGATATTTATCCAAACATGTTTGATGATAATAAAAATGTTGATCTATACCTCCTTGTTAATCCGAAGGAAATATTGCATGCTCTTAAATATTTTGCTAGAGATAAATGCCCGGGATTAGATGGATGGACTGTGGAGTTTTTTGTTTTATTTTTTGATTTGATGGGACAATGTATATCAGATATTTTGGAAGATTTTGTTAGCCCCCCTATGAAATTCTTGACAAGCAAGCTGGGGGCTAGTTTGCTTTGGAGCCTCCAAGGAATGCCTTTCCCCTGAAAATTCATCCTCCTTGGAGTCTCTGTGTGCTGTGCCTAAAATGTAGTCCCTTTGCTGATCCATTTCTCAAAAGGCCCATTATTTCCCTTTATACCTTTGCAAAATATCACCTTCCCCCTCTCCCTTTGTCAAACTCCCCTTTAATTCCCCCCATTATCCCTTTAAATCCTCTCTAAATCCTGTTTTGCCCCTGCTTTGACCGTTCCCATCTTTCATTCCCCTATTGCTACCCCTGGCTAGCCCCAAATTGCATTAAAAGTGAATAAAATCCATAAATTTCACCATTTCAGACCTTAGCCCCCTCAGCCGTGGCCCCACGCTCCTTTGTCTTCCACATGACCCGACGTCGTGACCGAAGCCTTTCCCTATGGGGGGCTTTTCTCTGTCCGTAGAGTCAAGCCATGGAGCCCCCGTAGTTGACTCCTCGGGATATGGGACAACTCGATCGAACGGTTTATATTCACTACGGGGGGTCATCCCATACTCTCATGCCCGTACACTATGGTGCCCCCTTAGTTGATCTCCAACGTCCATTCATTTGTCAATCAAACGGCGCGGAGCACGCCCGAAATGGTGGACCCCGCAAGCCATGCGTCATACGCCTTGAAACCACCTGTTTTCTCCGCACCAACGTTGCGCGCGGGGCGGTTTTCCCCGGAGCCCCAGCAATTCCACACAGCTGCTTCCGCGTGTCCTAGTGTACGTTTTCAAAACCACCGTTCTTCGTCGTTAAGCCTATCCCCCGCTCGTTAACGTCCGGACGAGGACGGCGCGCGAAATCGCCATGGACCATCCGATCTCGAGTGCTCCATCCAGCGGCTATCCCGCGTCGTAGCTGCCCGTTCGTTAACGAACCTGCACGTTTGTTAGCCTATGTCCGCCGTGTATGTGGCCCACTGTCCGTCATCTCCCACCGTTGATCTCTCAGCGATCAATGGTCCCGAGTTATCTCTCTGCCATTGGCTATCCCTCCGTCACCAGGGTCTCCACGTCATTGTCCACTTGGCTGTCTGTACGCCACGTCACCCCCACGTGTACATCCCGTACATTCTTTGTTTCCGTCACTATATCTTTAGTTTTTTCGTGTATTTAATGTTTTCATTTGTTTATTATGGCTATTCACTCTGTGTTTCATTATTCTTCCACCAGAGCATCCTGCCATTGTTTTCCACGATATTTCCCCATTTCTCCATCTGCATGGCTATTTCCTGCACGTCCATTCCGTCCATCCACATCACCCGCCACCCTTGCCCATGGATTTCTTCTCAATCTTCGTGTCTTGCAAGGATATTGATAAGAAATGGCCACCATGATACACTTCTGCGCTACCAGGATAGATGAACCCGAAGAAGATCTGTTTTAGGAGCAGAATTTATTAGAAAGGACCAAGGAAGGTGGAGACAGGGATTTCTGTTAACGAAAGAGACTTCAAACCCTGTGGGAGATCAACCAGCGCCATTTAAAGCTCAAGCTAACCTGTCAGAGGTAGAAATGAAGCAGCGGAGTATTATAGGACAAAGCAAAGAAGATTAAGGCACGATAATGAAGATCTTGAGCCTTAATCAGTGTTTAAGAGGCAAAGCATTAGTTCACAGACCCCAAGGATCGGTCAAAGGATCCTGAAGCACAGGCAAAAGGTAATATCAGGGTTTTTTGTCAGCATAAGGTTTTTCTTATCAGGTACAAGGCACCCATACTGTCTTATTTACAAACCTTGTCCCTGAAAATAATTCCACTAGACAACAGTTCAAAACCACCGTAGCATTTATGTGACAGACCTTTCAGTAGTCTATTTTATTTCTGTTCAAGACACCAGGAGTACTTCAGCCAAAAGATGTCAAGATCAAATCAGGAGCGGATCATTCTCTCAAAGGAAGGTGACAGAGATTAAATACATAGCATGTCAAGTAGAATGGGTTCTGGCCCTGCATTCATTGTTGCGTTTAAATATACATTTAATTTTCACCTACTCCTTTAGTCGATCTTAGGTTCATTCTTTGCTATAAAGCACAGAAGGAAACATTGTAATGGTTGTTGATGAGAAATCAGTGAAATGCAAGTAGTTTCCTCTTGAGACAAGTTCTCTGTGTAATATTGTAAGATAGGCTGAGAGTTGATGTATTCAGACTGAATGTTCAAGCTACGGGCTGTGATGTACCTGATTGGTGTTGTTTTTAATATGACAAGCATGTTTCTTTGGATCCTGATCTAAAGCAGCTGGTGATGTTTTCCTTTCTCTGTATTTTTGATTGACTTGCTTTCATTTCATCATATTTCTTCAGGCCCGCATCAGAAGTTTGACATAAGATTTACCCTTGATAGGTACCTTATGTTGCTGCTCTCCCAACCTTTATGTTTTCTGCTTATATGTGTATCTGAATGTTGATTTCAATTGATTTAAACAGTGTAGTGGATGATATTGCTTGCTCTTTGATGTATGAATTGATGAAGTCCATGTTTAGATGTTCTTGGTAGGATTTAGCTGGAAGGTTTGGGAACACTAGGGATTAGTGTTAGCCCTGTCCACTAGGATCTTTGCACGACCATCTAACCTTTCCAAGATCCCTTGTTTTGCCTATAATTTTGTCCAAGCAGGCCTGGAGTTAAATGACCTCTGGCCTGATCTATACACAGAGTTGGTTGGTTCTCCTCCTTTCATTTTCTGTCCTTAATGTCCCATTCCACCAATCGTCCTTTAAGATCCAAATGCTCTAGATGACTAGCCCAAATGAAAGCTTGCACATTGATTACAAATAAATCCTTTCTTGAATCCATAGCCCAATGGCTTTGATGTTCTTTGAGTTATCTGTCTTTGCCTAAGCTTCCTCTTTGCTCATCCTTGTCTCATATTGGTTCTTCTTTCCTGACTCCCAGCAACCAAACTCTTAATCAAAAAAATAACCATGAGCCTATAACTAGCCTAAAATCATAACATCCGAGCTTCAAAGACATAAACCTTTGACTACCACAGAGATATCCCTCTCTAGACCTAGGAGGGCTAGATCCTAAGGTCTGAAAGTGGTTCTATGTTGTCTCATCTTTTGGTCTTGCCAATCTGGCCGAAACATGGGAACCCCAACATAATGGCTACTCCACTGGGGAGACGAATCTGAGAGTCAAGAACTGCTGATAGTTGGTCTATTTCCCATTGTCGTCACCAACATAATGGCGACTCCACTAGGGAAAGACCACTTTGCCTTCAGATTGGTTTTCCTTTGCTGATGGTGGACAGCAGCCTGTTCCAAACAGTCAAATTCATCCACCTGGCGACTCCACTATCCACACTCCACAATCCTCGAAGACTCCACTAGAGGAAGAACCTGAAAGATGGCCAGACCCCATAGAAGGGTAGAACATACAGGTTGGATTTGGTTTAAAGAATTCATTGTTTTTGTCTATCACTATGTTCTGTCCTACTTTAGGCCTAATCAAGTGTACAAAGATGAAACCCACACTAAATGTGGGAAATACCTCAAGCCTCAGTATGCAGAGCGTGAGCAGACCTGTACTCCTGTGAAGAAACTGGTGGAACAAGAAGCTCATGTTGTATCTCCCACCCTTCAAGAAACTGCAAGCAGTCATGAGCCCATTGTTACACCACCCACACCTACAAAGGTCATAGAAAGATATAAGCCTATGGTTTTACCTCTTTTCTTCCAACCCCTGCCTGTAGAACTTATTAATCAGCTACCTCATTTTGACGGAGAAAATAAAGGGGCCACTGCCGAGGAACATGTTCAAAACCTTGAGGATTTACTTGAGCTGTATGAAATAGAAGAAGATGATGTGTGCATTAGAATGTTTGCCTTGTCATTGCAAGGAAGTGTTAAGAGTTGGTTCAAATGCCTTCCAGTGGCAAGCATTTTCAGCTTTCATCAATTTTCTCGAGTTTTCCTTGATCGATGGGCAGCCCCGAAAAACGCTCTCCTCATCCTAAAAGAATATCAGAATTTGAGAAGGCAGCCAGGAGAGACAGTGCAGAATTTTTCAGCCGGGTTCAATAAGGCATATGATGCAATGCCTTCTGATATAAAACCACCTTTGGGATGGGCGCTACTGCACTATCCAAGCTCTTTTGACCCCGAGGTGGAATTCTATATAAGAGAAAGAGAACCTTCGAGCCTGGAGGA
Organism: Pinus albicaulis; assembly: GCA_034641835.2. NCBI lineage: Eukaryota > Viridiplantae > Streptophyta > Pinopsida > Pinales > Pinaceae > Pinus > Pinus albicaulis. The sequence goes on along the minus strand of CM076576.1, from coordinate 188,745,931 downwards.
AATGCAGGATATAGCCATCACTATCGAATATAACATACAGTGCAGGGAGGAAAGATTACAAGAAGCAAGAAAGGTCCGAACAGAGAATATAGCACAGATCTCTTTAGAGAACAAGTTGGAAAGACTGATAGAGACTGCCAAATCCTTGCTAAATGTAAAAGAGCAGGAATATGAGGCTGAAACCAGAGAGGATGATGGGAAAGGACCTGTTTCCTATCCTCAAGAAAGATAAACTAGATCTCTGCAAGACATGAATTACATGCTAAGCATGTATGATGAACCAGAGCTTGAATCAGAAAATGAACTTGCAGACTGTTTTGAAGAAAGACTGGCTGAGAGTCCTGAGGATTTGATGGGTAACTATGCTGGTAATAATGATTTCTCTGATGCTGATTTGTCTGATGATAATTTTTTCCAAAGGGAAATTGAGCTTGCAGGGCCATCATCAGTGGATTCATGGGAGGAAGGTCATGACCATCAAATTTAGAAAAATGATGAGCCAATGTAGGCCATCTATGACACTGATAAAGAAAGTGCTGAAAGCATGATAGCAGAAGATGATTCCTTGAATTTTCTTTCTGCCATATATCAGATCATCAGTAATGATTGCCATGAAGAGGGAAATTAGCAGCTTTCAAGTGCAGAGGATAAAGAGGAAAGGAATGAAGAACATCTTGAGCAAGATGAAGGTCCTGAACCTTATCCTGAAAATATTGAGGCAATCCAAGAAACCCCTGCTCAAGAATATGTTATTTTTTTCACAGAGTTCCAGCAGAACCAACTTGCAGTGCTAGAGGAAAACACTATTGAATATAATGAGCCCTCTGGCTCAGGCTGCAGTGAAGATGAGAGAGATCTTATTTCCCACAGACATCTTTGTCTCGATCCAGAAGAAGAAGAGGTATTCCTGGTTTATGCTCATCTGCCAAATACTCCCAACCAGGAAAAGAAGGAGTGTGATTACGAAGACCTCACCGCAGATGCAGTGATCGAAGCTGCCCATGATGCAGACAGCCTATCAGTCATGGTAGGCTTTGAAGAAAAAGGTTTACATCATGAGTTTTTTGATCCCGTGGCAGAATATATGGAGGTCCTAATTGGCTTAGCTCCTCAAGCATCAATCTTTTGGAAGAGCCAAATACCTCAGAAGTGGTCACTACTGATAGTGACCTTAGTTTTGAAGTTCCACATGCAGAGAACCCTATGGATGTCTCTGATGAGAAGTCAGCTTTCCTTCCCTTTTTTACTATTGCTTGACTGGCTGCATTGGCATTATTGTATCACCTAAAGCATCAGAGATTCCGAAATAGAGTAGGGTAGGTAGGAAAAGCTCAATAAAGCTCAGCCTATGAGCACATAGTTAGTTGTTCCAATTTCTGTTTTAGAATGTAGAGAAGAAACCTGCTGGATAGTCTAATCCTAGCAGGTAGTAGCGTAGGTAGAGAAACATATGAGGCCAACTGCCTAATCTGGTCTCATGGAGTAATAAGGGTAGAATTAGAATAGGTTTATTTTCTATTTATAAAAACAAAATGATGTAAAGGGTCTGCTAGCTCAAATGCACCCTAAAGGAAGAAAAAATGCTAGGATTGTAGTAAGGGTAGGTAGACTGGTTGGGGAAAAATGTTTCTACTGATGTAACACCTTCATATTGTGGCAACTGATCAAAGAAAGGGATGTGCCAAGCAGTAGGCATCTGGCCTACTCCAAATATCATCTCCGGTTTCTTGACTCCTCCAAGGAGCAGCCATCCCCATGTGGAGCCACTGTTAACCCCCTTATGAAATTCCTGACAAGCAAGCTGGGGGCTAGTTTGCTCTAGAGCCTCCAAGGAATGCCTTTCCCCTGAAAATTCATCCTCCTTGGAGTCTCTATGTGCTGTGCCTAAAATGTAGTCCCTCTGCTGATCCATTTCTCAAAAGGCCCATTATTGCCCTTTATACCTTTGCAAAATATCACCTTCCCCCTCTCCCTTTGTCAAACTCCCCTTTAATTCCCCCCATTATCCCTTTAAATCCTCTCTAAATCCTATTTTACCCTTGCTTTGACCATTCCCACCTTTCATTCCCCTATCGCTACCCCTGGCTGGCCCCAAATTGCATTAAAAGTGAATAAAATCCATACATTTCACCATTTCAGACCTTAGCCCCCTCAGCCGTGGCCCCGCGCTCCTTTGTCTTCCACATGACCCGACGCCGTGACTGAAGCCTTTCCCTACATGGGGCTTTTCTCTGTCCATAGAGTCAAGCCATGGAGCCCCTGTAGTTGACTCCTCGGGATATGGGACCACTCGATCGAATGGTTTATATTCACTATGGGGGGTCACCCCATACTCTCATGCCTGTACACCATGGTGCCCCCATAGTTGATCTCCGTCGTCCATTCATTTGTCAATCCAACAGCGCGGAGCGCACCCGAAATGGTGGACCGCACCAGCCATGCGTCATACGCCCTGAAACCACCTATTTTCTCCGCACCACCATTGCGCGCAGGACGGTTTTCCCCAGAGCCCCAGTGATTGCACATAGCTGCTGTCGTGTGTCCTGGTGTACGTTTTCAAAACCACTGTTCTCCGCCGTTAAACCTATCCCCCACTCGTTAACGTCCGGACGAGGACGGCGCACGAAATCGCCATGGACCGTCCGATCTCGGGTGCTCCATCCAGCGGCTATCCCGCGTCATAGCTGCCCGTTCGTTAACGAACCTGCACATTTGTTAGCCCATGTTCGCCGTGTATGTGGCCCACTATCCGTCATCTCCCACAGTTGATCTCTCAGCGATCAACGGTCCCGAGTTATCTCTCTGCCATTGGCTATCCCTCCGTCACCCGGGTCTCCACGTCATTGTCCACTTGGTTGTCCGTACACCACGTCACCCTCACGTGTACGCCCCGTACATTCTCTGTTTCCGTCACTATATCTTTAGTTTTGTTGTGTTTTTAATGTTTTCATTTGTTTATTACGGGTATTCGCTCTGTGTTTCATTATTCCTCCACCAGAGCATTCCGGCATTGTTTTCCACGATCTTTCCCCATTTCTCCATCTACATGGTTATTTCCTGCACGTCCATTCCGTCCATCCACATCACCCGCCACCCTCGCCCATGGATTTCTTCACAGTCTTCGTGTCTTGCAGGGATATTTATAAGAAAAGGCCGCTATGCTACACTTCTGCGCTACCAGGATAAATGAACCCGAAGAAGATCTGTTTTAGGAGAAGAATTTATTAGAAAGGACCAAGGAAGGTGGAGACAGGGATTTCTATTAAAGTAACAGACTTCAAACCCTGTGGGAGATCAACCAACACCATTTAAAGCTCGAGCTAACCTGTCAGAGGCAGAAATGAAGCAGCAGAGTATTATAGGACAAAGCAAAGAAGATTAAGGAACGATAATGAAGATCTTCAGCCTTAATCGGTGTTTAAGAGGCAAAGCATCAGTTCACAGACCCCGAGGATCGGTCAAAGGATCCTGAAGCGCAGGCAAAAGGTAATATCAGGGTTTTTTGTCAGCAGAAGGTTTTTCTTATCAGGTACAGGGCACCCATACTGTCTTATTTACACACCTTGTCCCTGAAAAGAATTCCACCAGACAACAGTTCAAAACCACCGTAGCATTTATGTGACAGACCTTTCAGTAGTCTATTTTATTTCTGTTCAAGACACCAGGAGTACTTCAGCCAAAAGATGTCAAGATCAAATCAGGAGCGGATCATTCTCTCACAAGGAAGGTGACAGAGATTAAATACATAGCATGTCAAGTAGAATGGGTTCCGGCCCTGCATTCATTGTTGTGTTTAAAGATACATTTAATTTTCACCTACTCCTTCAGTCGATCTTAGGTTCATCCTTTTCTATAAAGCACAGAAGGAAACATTGTAATGGTTGTTGATGAGAAATCAGTGAAATGCAAGTATTTTCCTCTTGAGACAAGTTCTCTGTGTAATATTGTAAGATAGCCTGAGAGTTGATGTATTCAGACTGAATTTTCAAGCTACGTGTTGTGATGTACCTGATTGGTGTTGTTTTTAATATGACAAGCATGTTTCTTTGGATCCTGATCTAAAGCAGCTGGTGATGTTTTCCTTTCTCTGTATTTGTGATTGACTTGCTTTCATTTCATCATATTTCTTCAGGCTCACATCAGAAGTTTGACATAAGATTTACCCTTGATAGGTACCTTATGTTGCTGCTCTTCGAGCCTTTATTTTTTCTACTTATATGTGTATTTGAATTTTGATTTCAATTGATTTAACCAGTGTGGTGGATGATATTGCCTGCTCTCTGATGTATGAATTGATGAAGTCCATGTCTAGACGTTCTTGGTAGGATTTAGCTGGAAGGTTTGGGAACACTGTGGATTAGTGTTAGCCTTGTCCACTAGGATCTTTGCATGACCAGCTAACCTTTCCAAGATCCCTTGTTTTGCCTCTAATTTTGTCCAAGCAGGCCTGGAGTTAAATGACCTCTGGCCTGATCTATAGACAAAGTTGGTTGGTTCTCCTCCTTTCATTTTATGTCCTTAATGTCCCATTCCACCAATCATCCTTTAAGATCCAAATGCTCTAGATGACTAGCCCAAATGAAAGCCTGCACATTGATTACAAATAAATCCTTTCTTGACTCCATAGCCCAATGGCTTTGATGTTCTTTGAGTTATCTGTCTTTGCCTAAGCTTCCTCTTTGCTCATCCTTGTCTCATATTGGTTCTTCTTTCCTGACTCAGAGTAACCAAAATCTTAATCAAACAAACAACCATGAGCCTATAACTAGCCTAAAATCATAAAATCCGAGCTTCAAAGACATAAACCTTTGACTACCACAGAGAGATCCCTCTCTAGACCTAGAAGGGCTAGATCCTAAGGTCTGAAAGTGGTTCTATGTTGTCTCATCTTTTGGTCTTGCCAATCTGGCCGAAACATGGGAACCCCAACAGATTCTAGGACTTGGGGAATGATTAATGGTGCTATAAATTTAATTTTTTAGCATTCATACCAAAATCCTCTTCCCCACTAAATTTTGAGGATTTTAGACCTATCTCCCTATGCAACATCCTATACAAGTTAATATCTAAAGTTATTGTGAGACACATCAACACGATACTATCTATTCGTATCTCCTGAGAACAATTTGTGTTCTTAACCAACCTTCAGATTCATGATGTAATCACAATGACAAGGGAATGTATCCATATTATACATACCAGAAAGAAGGAATAGTGGTGATGAAAATCAATCTACAAAAGGCCTATGACTGTGTGGACTGGTCATACATCAGACTTATTCTTTACAAGATAGGCCTTCACTCACATAATGTGGAGTGCATAATGGATTTTATAACATCTGTCTATTTTTTAGTTCTAATCAATGGTTTCCCCACCACTTTTTTCAGTGCAGGTAGAGGACTTAGACAGGGGTACGCTCTTTCCCCTTTAATATTTATTCTTATTATGGATGGTCTTATTACGATAATCAGAGAGTCTCAGTCACATGGTCTCTTTCAGGGTTTATACATATCTAGACATGTGGACATCACTCGTTTTTTTATATCATATTTTAACATTTGGTATCATATCTAGATCATAGTGGTCTACTTTACACTACATTTTTATTGTATATGGTGTGGAATCTGTGTTCCTAACAAATGGTAACAAATAAATAATCCATTACTCTTTTGGCATTTGGTTGGATATATATTTCATTGTAGGCATATTTAGAGTTCATGTCGCCCCTTGAGGTCGGGCTCACCTCCCTGGGTTTCAGACTCAATCCAAAAAACTACAGAAATAGAGACTAGCTTTGAATGATGGAGAAATAGAAAATATTGAACACATGGTCACAAAAATGGCTCACATTGGTTGGCATATATATACTTATTTAGGCTATTCTGCAACAAATATTTGAATATTGGGCACATTATTTTATGATTCCTTATGCCATCGCCTCAAATATTATATCTATCATATCTATTTTCCTTTGTTCTAGGACCAAAATGACATGTAAATATCTTCTATGTAGGTGGGATACCTTGAATAAGAAAAAGGAATTCGGTGGATGGTGTTTTCTAGATCACAGAGTCTTTGGATACTCATTACTGATCAAATATTTCTGGAGGGCCCTAAATGGTCAGCGGTTATGGCAGCACATCATATATGTCAAGTATATGAGGCATTTTGACATTGAGATTTTGCATAGAGATATCAGACACACTAGAACTAAATTATCTCATGTATAGCAAAGTTCCTTAAAAATTCTCCAGTTGTGGCGCATGAGGATGACATGGAATTTTGGAAATGGACATACAAATTTTATCGAGACAAACATTATCAAAGGAAAAAATATTATTTTGAATTTACAGGGTCATATGACAGACATAATATGAATAATAGTATATATTTTTATATATCAAGCAATCAAACAATGGCAAGCGAGTTTCCCAATATGGAAAGAGGTAGAAGATCTCTGACTGGAGGGGAAAAGTCCTATGGAATGACAAGGATATACTATACAATCTGTATGGCAGGTCTTTGTTACAATGAACACGGGGACACTATTACAAGGCATATGAGACTACATAAACATTCACCTATTGTGGTTGACTCATACCAATTTACATGAGGCGTATATATGAATTACACTACACATCTTGGTTCTACAAAATCTGGATGTTTTGAATCCCTCTTAAACTAATTTTATTTTCCCATCTTGTTTGGAGGAATAAAACACTTACATGGGACAACATCTTAAAGTGGGGTTTCTCGAGTCCTGGTTACTATATTTTCTGCAGGGTGGACACATAATCTTGAAATCATATTGTCTTCATCTATCCCACGATGTGACTGATGTGGAGTCGTATATCACATTTTCTTTATTTATCGATCAGATGGGCATCCATATTTGAATAGTGCATCACAAATTGGATTGTTGGGAATAGTAAATTCAAGGAGATTCATGTTTTCATAATATGGGAGATTTGTAATGCTTGCAATCACTACTTGTTTGATGGGGAGTTGACCAATGCAAATTGGATATGCTACATGATTTTAGAATGGATGTCATCTCTCTTATTAGAGACTAACATTCCAAAATGTTCATCCCATCATTTATGTCCTCCGTCTCTTTGCCTACATGCAAGATGTTTTGATGGTGTGACACAACTTGGCATGTGCATATGTGGAGCAATACTCAGTATGAATGAAATATCTCAATATAAGCTTTCTTGTAATGGAGGACGATGTACAAATACTAGAGATAAAATAGTTTCTTTATGAGGATTACTTTGGTTTTCGAAAGAGAAGCAGGTAAATAGTCTCCATATATACGGTGATTCTAGATATCTTATTGAAAGAATACATGGTCATATTGTATTTTAACCTCCCACATTATCTAGTTGGATAAACATGGTCAAATATATTTTGGGTACTCTCACTGACTTCACTATAAATAAAATATACATGGAAATAAATATGGAGGCAAAAAATTGTCCAAGGAAGGTCTCAGAGGGACATCTGGAGTTATGAGGTACAAATATGTAGAAGACAATGTCACCCAAGATGAGGGTCTGATTGACCTTCCTTAGCATCTCATGCTCTTTCTCTTATATGTTTTTGTTTTTTTATGTGGTTCACATACTATGCTTGGCTAGATGATTATAGAAAATCATATTTTCTCTAGTATTTTATATTCTATAGTTTAATTTTAGAAAAATTTCTGGATTTTGCCTCGACATACATATACATTTTTTATGTAAACATAATTTCAGTTTTATTTCTAAATATTACTTACCAACATTGATATACATACATCACAAACAATGTACTGAACTTTATACTTTAATATAAATCCAATGTTTTTTTCCTATGAAAAATATTCTAGCCTAAATGCCTAAAACATATGATCTTGATTTTTCATGTGGGTGTTTTATATCATTCTCGTTATCATCTTATTAAATTCAACACTTTTTTTTTTCTTATTTGCTCATCTTACTAAATTTAGCATATTTGTTTTTCTTGGTTGAGTACGTTTTTTTAGTTGAAACTACATACCCATATAAAATCACTTCGATTATACATATACAATATATATATATATACAATAAATATATAATTAAATTACTTGTTATATATATATGTATATTAAATTTTTAAAACACATTATATATCTATTTTCTCTATAAATTATTTGGGTTTAATCATTTGCTAAAAATATATGGTGACATTTTTAAGTTGTACAAATGGGAGGCCTTGTAATTTTATGGATATAATGAGTTTCATCATGTAAAAATAAAATATAAAATTAAGATTAGAAATTTTGGGAAAGTAGTTGTGCATAATAAAAATATGTTCTTTGTAATTCCAGAGGATTTTGTGGCAACATTTCATCAATCAAATACTCAAAGGTTGCAATAATAGAAACATATGCATGATATTTTGCATAAAAAATAACATATCAATGTTAGACAACACAAAATTCCTATAATTAGATACAATTTATATAAATAAACTTTTTATATTTCGAAAGCCAACTCTTTTTCCTACATATCATTGTTTACACTTTCTTCAAATTCATTGAGTAAGCCTTCCAATTTAACATATTGTTGTTGCTTGAGATTTGCATTGCCACTAACATGTCATGACATCATCAGCTTGCACCCAACCAACAATTATTCTTATTTTTTATTTATATAACACATTTTCAATCTTTTAATAAGATCCTTTTACATATTTAGTTTATCGAGCCTTAAAGATTCATTAGGGGTGACCCTATTTTCTTTTATAACAATTTTACAATAATGATCATACCAAGGGTTGGTAATTTTATTATTTTTTTTATATAGCATCTCGAGAGAATACTTGTTAATAGAAGTTGGAGATTGTTTCTAAAATTATGATATATGTTTTCAATGTTATCCTTATAAGTTAAAAGTTGTAAGTCCCTATTTAAATCCTTTTTGAATGACAAATTTACTTGTGTCAAAATGCATGCTCCTTTCATTCCCACGATTCTCGTTGATGGAGGCTATGCACATGGCAAAGTTTAGAGTTAAGGTTAAAAGTCTATGATTAGAGCCAATCCCATGGTTGTTTAAGGGGTTAATTATAACTATTTATTTGGAAACATGGAAATTGAATATCACAAACTGCCAAGCCCATGAATACAATTAATCTAGTTAGGATTAATAGGTATTTAGAATTATGAAACTTGACTAAATCGGTACCAAATAAATTAGGGTTGAAATTACTACTTAAAATAATAATTTGGTTAGTTGTAATTCTATCATCAAAGCCTCTTAATAGAAATATATTATCTTCATCTAGTTATAAAATTATATAAAATATAATATAATTTTAATATGTATTCTATAAATTCCCCCTTAATGTTCAACAAATCCCAATTTAAGATAAACTTAACTTGTTTTTTTTTAATTTATTATTATCACATACATGATATATAATTATGTATTTTGGTACTAATAATAATATCAATGTATTCTACAAACATTGACATTACATTAAAAAAAAATTAAAAAAATATAACATATTATATTTTTTAATAATATAACATATATTATATTTTTTAATTTAATTTTGTATTGACCATCCCAAATAAGCTACCTCCAGCTATTTAATTTTGTATTATTTAAAATAAAACATATATATTTTTACAATGAAAATTTAATATTATTGTGTTTGTATCATATCGTAAAACATTTCACAATCTTAATGTAACTAGCATTTTTCATAGAAGCGTGAAAAAGAACGTGGAAGGAGCTTCCGCCACTTGTAAAATTTGAATTGGATGAAGGCACGGAAAAATTCAAGTTGATTCATTGGCTGCGCCCCGACCTATTCTCTCAATAGAAGGCCTTTATCGTAGTTAAAAAAATATATTCAAATAAAATGTCCTATAACATAAATTCATAAAAATACCCTATCATCGCTAAGAGTTTGTCAACATAATTAAATTCATAAAAATACTCTCTCATTGTTGAGATTTTGTCAACATAGTTATATTAATATTATAAGTAGAAGTATAAAATGAAATAAGGGAATAATAATGTTGTGGACACTAATCCCTTCTAAAATGAGAGTTTTTCAACATAATTAAAGTCATAAAAGTACTCTCTCATTGTTGAGATTTTGTTAACATAATTATATTAGTATTATAAGTAGAAGTATAAAATGAAATAAGGGAATAATAATGTTGTGGAGACCAATCCTTTTTTTGAAAGGTTTTCTACCTCTTTAAAAGTTTTTTTAATTTTAACATATGGAGCTCTGTATCCATCCAATAAAATAGTTTGGATGGTAGTGTTTTTGTTGGAATTTTGTAAAAACAAATTCAAACAATTAGGTATCTGTAGTGTTTGAATAATTTTTTTTATGGTGGAAATGGATTCAACACCATCCAAAACCTTTGGGGCACCCAAAACCTCGAAGTTTGACACCAGCTATCCAGATTTTCAAAAAATTCTACCAGAATTTTTCATAATCTTACCTAAATTTCTAAGTTGTTTTATACATTTTTTTAACTGCGTGTTAACCTATTCATAGAAATAATCCATCATATAAATACTCTATCATAGTTGACATTAATTCAACATAATTCCTATTCATAGAAATAATCTATCATAGTCGACATTAATTGAAGATAATTAATTTAATACTATAAACCAGTAAAAATGTTACCTCCAAAGTGAGAGGATGGCTTTCATTTTTTTTTTAAAGATTACATTAAAGTTACAGTCAAACCAACACTACAGGCCTTCCCTCGGGAGGTGCATTTTTCAATGATCAACCTACATTATATTTATGAATTCAAATATAAATTCATAAAAGTACTTCCATCATAGTTGAGAGTTTGTCAACACCATTAATATTATAACCTAATGGAAAAATAATGTGATGGACATGAAATAAGAACCAATCCCTTCTTTTTTAGAATGTTTCCTACCAGTTACAAAGCTCTCCAAACTTGATGATTAAGTTTTCTAACTATAGGACATTCATTGAACATCGTTATCTTATTCAACAACAGTGTGGGTGATTTATATATAATGGAGGTGATTTGAGGCCAATGATAGTGTAAGTGATTTTGATGTGAACCAGTAAGGCCCTAATGCAATGAAATTCGATTATAGATATCATAAAATACTATAAAATGGGAATTCCACACAATTTACCCCTACTGCAATTAAATTGGAATATGGATATCATAAAAGACTATAAAGTGGGACTTCCATACAATTTACTATGATTTTATTCATTCATAAGTCACTCTTGTTGAGTCGCTCTTCATTGTTTGCTTTGTATGTTATAATTTTATGTTCCTTTTTTTTTTTCATAAGAAAAAAACCGCTGTCTATTAATAAGTATAAACAATACATATCCATTACATTTGAGATATAATAGCATAATGATTAATCATATGGATAGACTCAACAAAGCAAAATATCTGTCAATATACAACATTCAAACCATATAATATCCCATGACATTCAATCATAGACCATGATCATTTCCAAAATAAGTCAAAACAATACCTTGTAAAGCATACATGGACAACATAAATCATAAACCAGAATTACTAAGCAGCAGAAGTCGCCCACTTATCCCCATGAGCTAGGATAAAAGCAAAAATAATTACAGATTCTGGCTCACCAGAAACAATAAAACAGGTCTAAAATACTACCCATCGCATCCTCATAGCAAGGAAGATACCCATCTATAAAACGAAGTTCAGGCGGCTCGCTTGTAGGATGTATCCAACTGCTCTGGTCTCATAAAATCAAGATCAAAAGATGGACAATCAATCCCCCATGAGCAGGGAAACAGATATAGCATCATTTTGTTTTAAAAACCTTCTCGCTTGCAGTCGACGTTAGTAGCCCAAAGTGGAAGACAAAACATATACCTGTTCAAAAAAGAGCATACCTGTAATGCATGTTCACTGTTAAGGAATAGGAAGGTAAGTGGCCCATACAGGGGTACCCATCCTATATTGTACCACTTACATGATACAGAACTCCATACCTAGGCCCCTTTAAGTTAAACCGTCAGCCCTGGTATTTAATTCACGAAAAATGTGAGAGATCGGAGGATAGTGTATTTTTTCCCATATCTGATGTGTTCTTTGAAGCCATCCTTGTGCACCTGGGGTGGAAAGAAAATATCCACCAACCACTTCCCCAATAATAAAATTTGAATCCCCATATATACAGGCATTCCTGATCCCAAGGTTATATCCAGCAAGAAGACCACTCCAAAGTGCCAGGAGTTCCACCAAAGTATTAGTACCTAGTCCAGCATTCCAACAAATATGAATACGCTCAGAATGAGACATTTTAATCCATGCCCCACAACCCATCATCCCCTCCTGACAAGCACCATCAAAGAATATTGCGGGGATAACAATGGGGTAGGGTCTGTATCTAATAGAGAAGTCCACAATACGATCCATAGCCACATCATTATGGGAGATCCTTTTCATAATAGCAGAATGAACAACAACAATCGAGAATCTACCTCCTTCAAATATAACCCTGTTGCATGCCAACCAAATTTCCCAAGTTATAAAGAAGGGAAAAGATTGAAATTTACCTTGTGTCCTATCCCATCGGAGAGCTCCATCCATAAAATCCTTTAGAACCCAATTTGGATCAATGATATGTGGAGTGAAAAGTGTTAGCCCCCTAATTTTCTCTCTTTTTTCCATTTTCCCTTCCTAAATCATAACCATTTACTGTTTTTTTACCTCTTTTATGCACCCTCATCTTGCACCAGTCCAAGCACGATGACATATTTCGTATAAACCTTATTTTTCATATTTTTAATTCAAATTAACATTAATTAATTATTCATTACATGACTTCTTAATTTTATTCACTCTTTGTAAGTTATCGATATCTCCAATGTTTATTTGGTAGTTAGAGTACTTACCGTGACTGTTGATCCTAGTGTACGATTGGATCTTGCACCATTGCCAGCACAACAAATCCTTGCAGCAGATCCGAACCTCCTTGATCATCGCCTCGTTTTGAGAAGCTTCAGCCATGACAACAACATCAACCCAAAGGCAGCCGAGACTAAATCTGTGAAGGACAAAAGCTAGAGATTGGCTACGGCCAGTTTTGGTAACTATCTAATTTGAAGGCTGAAAAGCTAAATTCTGCGTTTGGTTATGTAATCAGTTCAATGATCTATTTTAGCCTTTTGCCAAAGAGATATATAATGTAGAATGTAAATAGGACTAAGGAGAGGTTTTGATAACACAAGAGAATAGAGACACAGCCAGAGAGGTGGTAACAGGTTTTTGTATTTTGTTATCGCCCGAATCTAGGCTAGACGATGTATTAATGTATGTACTTGCATCAATGAATTAATAAAAGGGAGATCTTCCTCATGTTTCACAAATTTCATTTCTGTATTTATCTGATGAATTGATTAAGGTATTGAGCAACGTTTTTATTTAAAAGGGGAACACACTGGTTGGCTAGGGCCCAACCAACCCAGCACGTTTACCCCATTTCCTGTTTTCCTGTCATTTGTGTTTACATTGTCAAGTGTGATTTAATTTTAAGAAAATGCATTCCTGTCTAAGTGAAAGCATATCCATTGTGTGAAGTAGATAATTTCCTTTTCCTGCAATTTCCTTTCCTACACTTGATTTCAGATTGGTTTTCTTCTGCCTGGTCTAAGCAGGAGAAATAACCTTGCACCAGTGCACGTTGGTGTGATATCTCCTTTTCTACAATTTTGTTTGATTGGTTTTCCCCACCTGGTCCAAGTAGGAGAAATGAACCTACACCAGTACACGTTGGTGTGATGCAGCAAGCCTTCTTAGTCTACTTCCCGCAATCTTATTTCTTTTATTAAATTCTTATGACAGGATAAATTTATATTGATTGTTTATTTATTCCTCCACTCTGTTAAGATCAAAAACATTCACTTTTTATGTGTGCAATTTTATTTAACAGTATAATAGCACTTGAAATAATTAAGCACTCATTTTAAGAATTAAATGCTAAGTGCAGGAAGCTCTGATCCAATGCAAGAACTAGTTTCTTGCCATGGGATCTGAGTGCTTTGAACCTAGAAAAGTTCAAGGCCTTGCATGAAGTAAAAAGACTTTAGTAAAGACACCATTTATACCTTCTGCATAAATCTTTGTTCCTGCACTAGTGCAAGCAGACTGCGAAAATGCAGGACAGATTAGGACAAGAAGGAAATCTCTAAAGGAGCAGGTTTAAGGGCCAATCTGATGAGACTACTAGTGTCTCTACTAAAGAAAAACACACACTCAATAGTTAAACAATAATTAGCTAGAGTGATTGCCTTTTATCTTTAATTCCCTCTTGCAAATGCATTCTTCCTTCTTCTAGTCTTAGATTATTTTGATGGTTCAAGTTGCCTTTTTTTCTCTTTTTAATTTGATTCTGCAATCTTTCCTTTAAAGAAAGTAGGGATTTATAGTAGGAAGATTCATACAATCTCTAGCATTGCCTGTGCTTCATCTCTAAGTTTACAGATCCCTCGGGTTGACAAATTAAGTGTTGAGGAGTTTGCTTAAGTGTAATTCCTGCACCCAACATTTTGGCGTTGTTGTCGGGGAGGTGATTTGATTTGGTAATAATTTTCTGATTATACAATAAAGGTATTTTTTCCTTTAGTTTTGTAGTATTTTTTGGAAAAGCTTATTTGAAGGAATTTTACTGGTGTTAATTGATTTCTGACAACATTTTTTACTAGAATTTGTTTGTTATTTTTCTTTCTTCTTTTGAAATGAATGCCTAGAAAAGGTAAGGGTTCGAAGCCCACTAAGGGCCAAAAGAATTCTGAAAACAATTCTCATATTCGGTCTCCTTCTGTAAGCAGGAAGCCCAATCGAATTCAAACTCATCTCGTAGGAAAAATCCACCTGGATTATGGTGACAATAGCTCAGGTGTGGTTCAGCCTGTTGAGAGCGGTACAAGTAAAAGGGAAATAATGGTAGACCATGAAGACATTTGAAAAGGACTGGTGAAAACTAGGTAAGTGAAGAACAATCCACTTTTGTGTTTCCAATTGTGGATCTTGATACTGTGGCGCAAATGAAGAATATTCCACCATTAGCTCTCCCTCATTTCCATGGTAAAGTTCATGAAGATCGTCACTCTTTTCTACTCGATTTTGATATTCTGTGTGGAAGTTATGATTATTCAATTGACGCTCAGAAGTTAAGATTATTTCCTGTTACTCTCAAGGACTCAGCTCTAAGTTGTTTTATGAGGCTAGGAGGAAACAATATAACCTCTTGGGATTAGATGAAGAGAGTGTTTTTGTCTAAATATAAAGAATATTACAAAACTCGGGACATACAGGATGAGATTTTTACAATCATACAGGATGATGATGAAACTCTTGAAGATTATCTAGAAATATTTCTGTATATTTTACAAAGGTTGAAACTTAAGTTTGATCCCAGTACTATTAGAACCTTGTTCTTAAGAGGACTTACTGATAATGCTAGAAATAATTTAAATCTGTTAGGACAAGGTGATATTTCTCAACAAAATTTTGAACAAATTTGTGAATTATGGAGGAAATTTTCAAGAAATCGGTATAGATCCGGTAGAGGAACTCGAAATAGAAATAGAAAAACTAAATCTACTGATGCTATGATTATTGGACTAGAAAATAAAATGGAAAACATGAAAATTGATATAATGAATACTGTTACCAAAAAATTAGACCTTTTAAAATTTCAACAAAAACTCATGAAGGAACAAGAGTCATTATGTATTTTTTGTCCTAAATGTAGAGAGAAGAATCCTCCTAAAGAGTTTCCTCTTAATTTGAAAGAAACTAACAAGTGTGCAATTTGTGTAGAAGACCATGTCACAGAAAAATGTCCCTCTATGCCAGGAATTAAAGCTGTATTTACAGGGGGACAGCCTGAAGCTAAATACTTGTATGTTATGGGAGCACGAAGGAATTGGCCTCAGGTAGGTGCAAGTATGGCTCCTCAATTTTCCCCACACTATTTTGGCTATAATTCACATGCATATTCTTATCCTAACACTAATCAACAGTGGCAGTATGGGAATAAATATCAGCATGGGAAACCTTCTCAACCATCGCAACAAGGTTGGAGAGGGCCAACTCATTCTCCATACTCCTACCAGCCACCTATGCAGTGATATCCATCTACGCATAGGCCTTATTCAATGCCTCAACTTCTGAGTCAGTCTACTCCACCGTTGCCTTTACCTCCACCCTTTCGACCTCCTTAGTTGCCTGCTCAACCTATGCCCAATCCTAAAAATAATAAACCAGTGCAAATGATCTATGTAACAACCCCACCTTTACCATTCAAGTACCAGCCTATTCTAGTTGGGGTTCATGATATTCAATTAAGATTGGGAAGGAATGTAACATCGGAAAATCAGAAGCAACCTATAGTGATTGTTGAAGAGAAAGTAGAAGAGGAAACTCTTAACCATTCTTCGAAAGCTATTGCTAAGAAGCCCTTACCCTCTGAATCCTTGCCATCTTATTCCAACCAGCCTCCCTTCCTAGAGAGCCTAGTAATGGAAAGAAGTGAGCCTATTTTTGAGACTAGTTTGGCATCTGAGCTTCGGAATCTTTTCATTAAGGTACCTTTGCTTCAAGCCATTAAAGAGATCCCCATTTGTACCAAGATTATTAAGGAACTTTGTCTCAAGAAACCCAGGAGGAAGATATTGGAACCCCAAACCATTCAATTTGTTGGTAGGGCAGCAGAGATGATGACGGGATGTGTGTCTAGGGAAAAATATACTGATCCCAGAAACCCTATTGTCTCAGTTCAGATTGGTAATTTCCTTGTCTCTAATGTTATTATAGACCTGGGGGTAGCCATTAATGTCATGACTAAGCAAACCATGGATCAACTTCGGTTATCTCATCTTCACCCTACCCCCACTGTGCTTGAATTAGCAGATAGATCTAAAATTATGCCAGAAGGAGTATTGGATGATGTGATCATCTCATTAGATACTTGGGAATATCCTACTGATTTCATTGTGCTTCAGTGAAAGAACGCAGTAGGAGGAAATCCCTTAATCTTGGGTTGACCATGGCTTGCTACGGCCGATGCATATATTGGATGTTGTTCCAGTGATATGTATATTTCGCATGGAAATTCTAGGAAGAAAGTTACCTTATACCTCCCTGCCAGATCCATTCAGGACCTTCAAGATACTTTATGGTTGGATCAAAGCAGTGATGAGGAGACTCAGCCCATTTCCCTTATCCATCATTATACTAGGTTTTCACAAGAATATGAGATTCAAGATTTCCTGAATAATCTAGACACTATGCCTAATTTGGAGCCATTGAGCCAGATTTTCAACCTAAATTTTCAAGATAATAATGATTCTCATTCTTCTATACTGTTGCATTTGACCACTCCCTTGAGTATTCCTGAGCTTCATACTACTCTAGTTGAGATTAGCCCTGGTAAATCCTTGCATATTAGTTTAGATTTGGACTCATCTCAGCAGGAGCAGCTTGTGAATTTGTTGCAAAACCATCTTAGTGTCTTTGCTTGGGGCCATGAAGATATGAAGGGTATTCCTCCTAAAAATTTTACACATCATATCTATATTCGGGAAGGAACTTGACCTGTCCAACAACCCTAAAGGTGAATGAATCCAGCTCTAAGAGAAATTGTGAAGGAAGAAGTATAGACACTCTTGGATGCCGGTTTTATCCATCCTATTTCTGACAGTCAGCGGGTCTCTCCATTAGTGCTAGTACCTAAGAAAGATGGAAGATGGCATATTTGTATTGATTATTGAGAATTAAACAAAGACACTCTTAAAGATTACTTCCCTCTCCCTTTCATTGACTAGGTGCTTGATACCCTTGCAGGAAAGAAATATTTTTCCTTTTTGGATGGCTTTAGTGGCTATAACTAGATACAGATTGCACCCGAAGATCAGGATAAAACTACTTTTACATGTCCATGGGGTACATTTTCTTATAAAGTGCTTCCCTTTGGTTTATGTAATGCCCCGACTACCTTTCAAAGGGCAGTACTATGACATTTTTTCTGATCTAGAATTTGTAGAAATTTATATGGATGAATTTTCTGTGTTTGGTGATTCTTTTCAGGAAGCTCTCAAAAATCTGGAGAAAGTAATTCTCCATTGTCAGGAAGCCCATATCTCCTTGAGTGAAAATAAATGTAGACTAATGTGCAAAGCAGGAGTGGTACTTGGCCATTTGATTTCTGGTAAAGGTATCCAAGTTGATCCAGCAAAGATTGAAATCATTCTGCATTTTCCTGCACCCAAAACTCAAAGGGAAGTAAGAGGTTTTTTAGGACATGCTGGTTACTATAAAATATTCATTGAAATTTTTTCTAAGATAGCTGCCCCTCTTTTTCGACTTCTAGCTAAGGATAGTGAATTTTCTTGGTCCATAGCTTGCCAACAGTATTTTGAAACATTGAAGGAAAAGTTAGTACAGGCACTAGTTTTGAGAGGTCCTAACTAGTCCCTGCCTTTTCACATTTCCTCTAATGCTTCAGATTTGGCTATTGGCGCAGCTTTAGGAAAAGAGAAAAATAAGAAATCCTATGCTATTTTTTATATTAGTAAGAATTTGTCTTCCGCTGAATTAAATTATACAGTTACAAAGAAAGAGTTTTTAGCTGTAATTTTTGCAATTAATAAGTTCAGGCACTATATTACAGGATATGAAGTATTTGTACATACTGATCATTCTACGATTAAATATTTGATGAAAAAACCATTGACTAGCGGTAGAGTGACTAGGTGGTTGCTATTGTTGCAGGAATTTAATGTTACTATTGTTGATAGACTAGGAAAATCTAATGTTGTAGCAGATTTTCTTTCTAGATTAGATAATCCTGGTGAAGAAACTCATGTTAATGATGATTTTCTGGATGAACATATTTTTCTATGTCAATAGATTCTTCGTGGTTTGTTCACATTGCTAATTACTTGGTTACTGGGAAATCACCAGCTCACTTGTCTGCTCATGAAAAGCAGACTATTATTCAGAAACGTGTTGCATACTCCTGGATTCAAGGAGATCCCTTTTACACTGGTCTAGATCTAATTATCCGTAGATGTGTAAGAGAGGAGGAAGTGTTTGAAATATTGAAATCTGCTCATGATGAGCCTTGTGGAGGCCACTTTGTTGATAAGCGGATTGCATATAAAGTATTGTGTGCTGGTTACTTCTGGCCTTCCTTGTTTAAGGATGCCAAATAGTATGCCAGGCGATGTGATAGTTGTCAATGAGTGGGCCAGCCTAATCAAACCAATGAAATGCCTTTATGCCCCCAAGTTATGATTGAGTCGTTTGAAAAATGGGCTATTGATTTTATAGGGCCAATAAATCCAACTTCATTAAGTAAAAATCATATTTTTGTTTGTACATATTTTGTTACAAAATGGGTAGAAGCTAAAGCTGTTTCCTTTGATACAGAAAAATTTGTTGTTGATTTTATTTTTACTGAAATCTTTACTAGATTTGGTGTGCCTAGAGAAATTTTTTCTGACAATGGTCCGCAGTTTATTTATAATTTGGTACAGGGTGTGATGGAGCAATACAAGATCCAGGATAAGAAATCCATGCCATATCACCCACAAGCAAATGGCCAGGTGGAATCCATAAACAAAGTGATCGATTCCATTCTTACAAAGACAATAAATATGCATCGAAATGACTAGGCCGAAATATTACCAAAAGATTTGTGGGCATACAGAACCACTTGGGGAAATAACACGAGACATACACCATATGAGCTGGTATATGGCAAATAGGTTCTGTTACCAATTGAATTCCAGATCAAAACTTTCAGAACTGCAGTTTATTTAGGACTAGATCTCTCTGAGGCACAACAACAACCTATTCTCCAATTAAATGAGTTAGATGAATTTCGTAGGGATGCTGCTCAACAGTGTTGGGTATGTGTTATATTCTTTCCACGACTAAGCACGCGCGGGGGGGCGATAGCCCCCCTTTTGCGCTGGGCACAACGGGGGGGTCATAGGGGGGGCAGTAGCCCCTCCTGTCGGGGTCCGGGGCAATGCCCCAGCGAAAATATTTTGGTCCTTAATTTCCGGCATGTAGTCCGCGTCCATGGTTTTTTGCATGGTTTTGCACATGGTATTGGGGTACGATGGTTTTCAGCCCCTGGTATTTTTTTCTAGATTCGGTCAAGGGAACTACGGTTATGTTCTAATCCAGGGTTTATGGATTGGGGTTTATGTATGCTTCGGCATGTATATATATGTGTGTTGTAACACTAAAGGGAATATACTGAAAAATCAAGCTAGTCGTCCCAATTTGGGATCCAGGGGAAAATCTCTGTGTTTATCTGTTTTATGTTTTATGCTCTCGCTATTGTTTATTTTATGTTATAAGATTCGTGTGTAGATAATTTATGTTCAGGGTTAAAACCTACATTTGGTATCGGAGCTGTTTCGGCTTCAAGGGGACGCCTTTGCTGCTGAGGGTTTTTTGCTTGGGCCTGAGGTAGACCCTGTTCAGTGGGAGATCTGCAGGATCGATTCTTGTTGTGAGAGAAGATGGCGAGTAGCGGAAAGATAGAGATCGAGAAATTTAATGGTTAGAGTTTTGAGTTGTGGAAGCTCAAGATGGAGGATCTGCTGGTGGATAAAGATCAGTGGATCACGGTAGATCTAGGTACTAAGCCAACAGGAATGTCAGATGAAGATTGGAAGAAACTATAGATAGGAAGGCTAAAAGCACAATACGGTTGTGTGTCTCAGATTTAGTATTGTTGAATGTATCTGGGGAAGCTACGACGAAGACCTTGTGGGAAAAGCTAGGGACTTTGTACCAATCTAAGTCTCTGGTGAATAAGTTGTTCCTGCGGAAAAAGCTGTATAACCTGAGGATGAAGGATGAAGATTCGGTGAGAGAGCATCTGAACGCCTTCAATACTGTGGTAAGTCAGCTGTCATCTGTTGATATTAAAATCTCAGATGAAGATAAGTGCATCAGTTTGTTGTGTTCTCTACTAGACTCGTGTGACAGTCTGGTTATTGCAATAGGTAGCAATACAACTACCTTGAACTTTGATGACATTGTCTCAGCCTTGCTGTCGGAGGAAATGAGACGGAGAAATATGGAGGGTCAGAATGGAGATGCCTTATCTGTACGAGGAAGGTCCCAGAACAGAAAAAAGAATAAGGTTTCGAGTGGGAGATCCAAATCTAGAGGGAGATCTAAATCTCCTGGAAAGTTTGTAAAGGTGTGCTGGAAATGCGGAAAGGAAGGGCACTACAAAAAGGACTGCAGATCTAAAGCTCCCGAGAAAGGAAAGGGATCTGATGATGCTCCTTCTGCAGAGGCAAAAACCACCTCGGATGAAGGTGGGGATGTGTATTTGGCTTCTTCTTCAAATACACATGTAGATCATGAGCCATGGTTGATTGACTCAGGTGCATCCTTTCACTTCACTCCCCATAGGGAGTGGTTCTGCGAGTATGAGAAATATGATGGTGGTGATGTCTTCCTAGGGGATGATAGGAAGGCCAGAATCATCGGACATGGAAAAGTCAAGCTGAAGCTGCAAGGTGGAAGGATTATAACACTTCCTGGTGTTCTGCATATTCCTGCGTTGGCCAGAAATCTGATTTCTGTAAGCAAGATGGATGATGCAAGTGTAAAAACAGTGTTCGAGAAAGATGCCTGCAAGATGGTTCGGGGAGCACTGGTATTAATGCGGGGAGTTCGGACTGGAACTTTGTATAAGCTACAAGGTAGCACTGTTATTGATGGGTGTAACAATTCTATGGTTCCTGAAAGTGGAGCGGAAAGCCTTTCTGTCTCTGGAGAAAAGACCATGTTATGGCATCAAAGGCTTGGACATATTGGAGAGAAGGGCCTTCGGATACTGCATAGAAATGGTATGGTAGAAGGTATGTATAATTTCTCTCTGGATTTCGATTTCTGTGAACATTGTGTATATGGGAAGCAGAATCGGGTGAGTTTTCCTTCTGGTGCTAAGAGGGCAAACAAGATATTAGAACTTGTGCACAGTGATGTGTTTGGGCCTGTGTCAGTTCCATCACTGGGAAAGTCTGTGTACTATGTTTCATTCATAGATGACTTCTCAAGGAATACATGTATATATTTCTTGAGGAAGAAATCTGAATTCTTTGACAAATTTAAAGAATTTAAGGCTCTGGTGGAAAACCAGACAGAGAAGAAGATAAAGGCACTGAGGACAGATAATGGTGGGGAGTTCTGCAAGAATGAATTTGAAGAGTTCTGTAAGAAGTGTGGTATAGCATGACAG
The DNA here is from genome assembly GCA_034641835.2 of Pinus albicaulis. Lineage (NCBI taxonomy): Eukaryota > Viridiplantae > Streptophyta > Pinopsida > Pinales > Pinaceae > Pinus > Pinus albicaulis. The sequence continues at coordinate 188,723,612 of CM076576.1, read as the reverse complement.
AAGACTACTCCATATACACCTCAGCAAAATGGAGTTGCAGAAAGAATGAATAAAACACTGATGGAAAAGGCAAGAAGCATGCTCAGTGGTACCGGCTTAGGACAAGAATTCTGGGTAGAGGCAGTGGAGACTGCATGTTACTTAGTTAACAGATCACCTTCATCAGCGTTGGAGGATAAGACCCCACATGAGGTATGCACTGGTAAGAAACCCTCTCTTTCACATCTAAGGGTATTTGGATGTGATGCATATGTACATGTTCCAAAGGAGAAAAGGACCAAGTTGGATAATAAATCTGAAAGGTGCATCTTCATTGGGTATAAGGATGGTTTAAAGGGTTACAAGCTTTGGAACCCATAAACAAGGAAGGTTGTGTACAGCCGAGATGTGGTGTTTAGAGAAGTGAAAGATGTTGTTAAACATGAATTCCTACCAAAGGAACCTGAGAAGATAGAGTTTGAGATAAAGGAGGATGAATCAGACTCTACAATAGAAGAAGACTCAGAAGATGAAGAGTCACAAACTCCAGCTTTGAGAAGATCAGTTAGGGAAAGAAGGCAACCAGAAAGGTATAGTCCATATGCTTTCTGTTCAGTTTTGCCTTAACTATAACTGATGATGAACCCAGAACTATCAGGGAGGCAGTAGATTCAGAGGATGGAAAACTCTGGAAGGAGGCCATGGTTCATGAAATGGCATCCTTGCACAAAAACGATGCATGGGATCTGGTGGAGTTGCCAGCTGGAAGGAAGCCCATTGGGAGCAAATGGGTGTTTAAGAAGAAGATGAATGTAGAAGGCAAGGTGGAGAAATACAAAGCTTGGTTGGTAGCGAAAGGTTATTCCCAGGTGCCGGGAATTTATTTTGGTGATATTTTTTCTCCTATTGCCAAGATTACTTCTATTAGATTACTTTTATCTGTTGCTGCTGCATTTGATTTTGAGATAGAACAAATGGATGTGAAGACAACTTTTCTTCACGGGGATCTAGAAGAGGAGATCTACATGAAGCAACCTGAAGGCTTTATGGTGAAGGGTAAGAAATAACTGGTATGCAAGTTGAAGAAGTCTCTGTATGGGTTAAAACAGTCACCAAGGATGTGGTATCAGAAATTTGATACCTATATACGGGGACTTGGCTTCACCAGAAGCAAGGAAGATCATTGTGTTTATTTTAAATTAACTGGTGATCGTGTTATATATCTGGTCTTGTATGTGGATGATATGTTGTTGATTGGAAATGACAAAGAAATTATCCAAGATTTGAAGACCCAACTGTTCTCCAAATTCGACATGAAGGATCTGGGTGCCGCAAACTATATTTTGGGCATGGAAATTAAGAGAGATCGGGAAAAGAGGAAGCTCTGGTTAAACCAGAGGAAGTATGTCGAGACTATATTGCAGAGGTTCAATATGCAGGATAGTAAACCGGTGAATGTTCCTATTCCCGTAGGTGTAAAGCTGTCTGCTGAACAGTGTCCCAAGACACAAGAAGAAGAGGAGTATATGTCTCGTGTTCCATATGCAAGTGCAGTGGGTAGCTTGATGTATGCAATGGTCTGTACTAGACCAGACATTGCACATGCAGTGGGAGTATTGAGCAGGTTTATGTCAAACCCAGTGAAGGAGCATTGGACAGCAGTGAAGCGGGTTTTCAGATATTTACGTGGCACTAGTGATTATGGCTTGTGCTACCAGGGAAGACCAGGATTGGAAAGAATGTTGGACATTCGTGGTTTTGTTGATGCAGACTGGGCTGGAGATCCGGACCAAAGAAGATCTACAAGTGGGTATGTGTTTAGCCTATTTGGAGGTGCAGTCAGTTGGATGAGTAAAAGACAGTCTGTAGTGGCGCTTTCAACTACAGAGGCAGAATACATAGCAGCCACTCATGCAAGCAAGGAAGCATTTTGGTTGCAGAGATTGTGTTCAAGTATGGGGTTGGTACAACAAGCTATAAGGATAGACTGTGATAGCCAAAGTGCAATTTTCTTGGCTAAGAACCCTGCTTATCATTCAAAGACAAAGCAAATTGATGTTCAATATCACTTTGTTAGAGATATGGTTGAGGCTAAAAGGGTGTTGCTGGTAAAGGTGGACACTTTGAAAAATGTTTCAGATGCATTGACAAAGTCTGTGAGCACTCAGAAGTTCTCTTGGTGTAGAGAAACAATGGGTGTTGAAGAATTGGGCCAATGACTAAGCCCTCTTGTGGCCCCCCGTGGAAATAAAACAACAAGTGGGAGAATGTTGGGCATGTGTTATATTCTTTCCATGACTAAGCACACGCAGGGGGGCGATAGCCACCCCTTTGCGCTGGGCGCAATAGGGGGGTCACAGGGGGGGCGGTAGCCCCCCTTGTCGGGGTCTGGGGCAGCGCCCCGGCGAAAATTTTTTGGTCCTTAATTTCCGACGGGTAGTCTGCGTCCATGGTTTTGTGCATGGTTTTGCACATGGTATTGGGGTACGATGGTTTTCGGACCCTGGTATTTTTTTGTAGATCCGGTCAAGGGAACTACGATTATGTTCTAATACAGGGTTTATGGATTGGGGTTTATGTATGCTTCGGCATGTATATATATGTGTGTTGTAACACTAAAAGGAATATAATGAAAAATCAAGTTGGTCGTCCCGATTTGGGATCCAGGGGAAAATCTCTGTGTTTATCTATTTTATGTTTTATGCTCTCGCTATTGTTTATTTTCTGTTATAAGATTCGTGTGTAGATAATTTATGTTCAGGGTTAAAACCTACAAACAGAACATACTAATTCAGCAGCAACGCAAAAGGTGGCATGACAAGTCTATTTAGAAAAAGAAATTCCAAGTAGGTGATTAGGTAAAGGGAAATTCCATACACGTTGGATGGGACCTTATGAAGTGATCAGAGTATTCGAGAATGGAGCAGTAGAAGTTAAAACTATTGATGGGAAAAATTCAGTATTCTTGGTAAATGGACATAGATTAAAGAAGTATTTTCAGCCACTTGCCAGGAAATATTTTGCACAGCAATTTGGGACGGTAGTGGTGAATGGTAACACCAACCTTTGGAGAACATGAATTCTTCTTCTTCTTAAAAAAAAAAAGTTAAATACAAAAAAAAATTTAAATAAAAAGTAAGGAAATAATATTTTCCTGTAATTATGAAAATCAATTCGTTGACATGATTGCAGAAGGATCAACCTGAAAACAACCTTGCTGGCCAAAAGATCAAAAATTTATAATAAAAAGAGAATATTGCTTGATCTTTATATATGTTAGCGACCACCAAGTAAAAGCAGGTTTAGCAGAACCAACCTTTATACAATTGGGGTAATTAGCATGGATATTTTTGTTCAAGTAATTCTTAATTCTCGATGTAGTTATTTTTCTTGCACCAGTGCAGGCATACCTTCCAGAAAATTTTCTTCCTTTCTTCATATTCCACTTTCATAATATTCCCTCAGTTTTCTTCTTCAATCCCAGAATGATTAACCTTCCCATATTATTCTGAATTTACCCTGTCTGTTTCGTAAAAACCCCACTTTACCCTTGAATTTTTTTCCCTATGCCACTTCTGTTTATCCCCTCTTGTGGTACTATTCCTGGAATCCCTGTAACAGAATTCCTTCCCATTCTAAAATTTCCCTTTTCCCACTTCTTTGTTCCCTGATGAATTCATTGCAAGATCTCATGTGAAAAGAGAAAAAGGATATGCTCTGAAGCATCAAGAAAGGGCAAAGCAAATTTCTAGTATAAGTTGAGGAAGCCATGTTGGAAGTCTAGCCTATATTTTACTTAAATTCCCTGTTCTTTTTTTCAGATATTATGCTTGCACTAATGTAAGCATGTCATCCTATAAAATAAGTGCAAGCATAATGGTACCAATAGAATAGAATAGTTTAAGTGGTTCAAATAGATCGGTGCAAGCATGCACCCTATCAGAAACATAGTACAATTTGTTCTTTAGCATACGTCATAGGAAAGTGGTCATCATGAAAGTCTATAAGAAGTCCTTTCACTTAGTCGATGAGTACTTATGCTATCATATTAACTAGGAGAAAATTATTTAAAGTACAAGGTGTTTTTAAGTTAAGAATCATAATCATTTTTTAATGAATGCTAAAGTTCTTTTTTTGAATTATGAAGGACTGCAGAAGTGTTTAACCATTGCTTGGATATGATTTCCCCTTTCCACCATAATCCTAGATGTCCTTCACTCGTAATGAATACCTCACCTAGCCGTTAAAACGCCACCGCAAGTACCAGTCCGGCACGATCTCAAAGATGTTGCGCATCCACAGCTATTTCAGTGGAATGAATGGGTGATAAGATGGAAGGGATGGTGGACAGTTGGATCCCTATCTATAAGAACCAATTTTCCTGTTTATGCATGTAAATTCTTGACTGTTCATAACCATTAAGCAGTGATGCTGCCTATTCAAAGTGAACCTTCGTCTCTCAGTAGGGTAGAATAGACTGCTAAGTATCACAACAGTCTTTCACTATTGCGAGACTCGGGATTTTTTCAATTCTTGCAAAAGTTTGACGGGCACAATAGTGAAGTGGCCCTACAATTCGCCAGAAGTTTCAAAAATGGCCGAGTAAAAATTGGGCCTCTAAAATTTGAGGTTATGGAAGAGTTTATAGCAGCAGTGACAGGCTTGGAAAGTATTGGTGAGCAGTGGTTTAAAAATCAGAAACTAGAAAGGAAGTGATGGCAGCGTTTCGTCGTCGACAAGAAGATGAAGGTAGATTGGAAGAAAGGAATTCCACGCAGTGCCCTGTTGGGATAGTGGCGGGACCTCTTTTTCATCCTACATAAATTCGTAACCTATGAGGGAAGGTACTCCCTCACTTTTGTGTACCATTTTAGGATGTTGCAACATTTCGAAGCCAATCGGCATGCCCGGTGGAGGATTAATTTCCCCCATTTGTTGCTTAAGAGCTTGGAAAAAGTGGCCAAGGGTGTACGGGATGGATGGGCAGACCAGGCCGACAAGAAGTTATATCACCATGGCCTAATAAAGATTTTGGTCCAGAAAAAATTAGAATTTAAAGGCATGACTGGGAGGTGCTATTAAAACAACTACATAAAAAAACAACTGCTGGAAAGGAGACAAAGGACCCCGCCAGCACAAGCAAGGGTCCAAGTAAGAATGTAAAGGGGAGTCTTTCTTGCACCAGTGCAAAAAGGAAATGACCTGAAAAATAAATAGAAGAAAGGGCTCCATCTCTAAATAAGAAGAAAACTAGCGCACCTGTTGAAGATACTCCTTCTACGCTATCAGTATAGGCACAGACCCCCGAAGAAGACAACTTGTCAGTCCTTGCGGATGTAGAAAAAATTGTAGAGGTTGAAGATGACACTCTGTTGGCTGATTTCATTAAAATTATCCAGAAAAATAATGAAGAGTTTGGTGCAGGAAAATAACCACAGTCCCTACAAGACGTTGAATCCCCTTCCACACCAGTGCAAGAAGAAGAACCAGAAGAATAATAAGAAGAAGAAGAGGAAGAAGTGTTTGTTGAAACCATGAGGGATACTGCGGTCCCTGAGGAAGACACATCCCCTGTCAAGACAAAAGAAGAAGAAGATTTGGTAACTCCTGCTGCTCGGATGGTTGAACTAGAGCTTCAAGTGAAGAACTTAGAACAGCTCATAGCTAAAGCGCAATAGGATAAAGAACATAGTAAAGAAGAATTAACTGTGGAGATCCAGAAAAATAAAGGAGAAGTTAGAGTTTGGAAGTACCGAAATGCGCGATGTTTGAAGCGACTTAAAAAGGTGACAAAGAAACTAAAGAACATCAGAAAGAAGAAGTCTCAAACATTGCAGGCTGATGTCAGTATTCATAGCAGGATTGAGTTGGAATGCTCAAAGTTTTGAAGGTTTTTTGCAAAGGTAAAGAGTTGTGTGAGGACACACAACAGCTTAGGGATGGGAGGATGTTAGCCCCCTAATTTTCTCTCTTTTTTCCATTTTCCCGTTCCTAAATCATAACCATTTACCGCTTTTTTACCTCTTTTATGCTCCGTCATCTTGAACCAGTCCAAGCACGGTGACATATTTCGTATAAACTTTATTTTTCATATTTTTAATTCAACTTACAATTAATTAATTATTCATTACATGATTTCTTAAATTTAATCACTCTTTGTAACTTATCGATATCTCCAATGTTTATTTGGTAGTTAGAGTACTTACCGTGACCGCTGATCCTTGTGCATGATTGGATCATGCACCGTTGCTAGCACAAAAAATCCTTGCAGAATATCTGAACCTCCTTGATCACCACCTCGTTTTGAGCATCTTTATCCATGACATCAAGATCGACCCAAAGGCATTTGAGACCGAATCTGCAAAGGACGAAAGTTGGAGATTGGCTACGGCCAGTTTTGCTAACTGTCTAATTTTGAAGGTCGAAAAGATAAATTCTTTGTTTGGCTATGTAATCAGTTGAATGATCTATTTTGGCCCTTGGCCAAATATCTATATAATGTAGAATGTAAATATGACTAAGGAGAGGTTTTTATAGCAGAAGAGAACAAAGACACAGCCAGAGAGGCGGTAACAGGTTGTATTTTGTTATCGCCCGAATCTGGGCTGGACGATGTATTAATGTATGAACTTGCCTCAGTGAATTAATAAAGGGGAGCTCTGCCTCATGTTTCACAAATTGTGTTTCTGTATTTGAGCTGATAAATTGATTAAGGTACTGGGCAGTGTTTTTAATTAAAAGGGAAACGCACTGGTTGGCTAGGACCGAGCCAACCCAGCACGTTTACCCTATTTCCTATTTTCCTATAATTTGTGTTTACATTGTCAAGTGTGATTTAATTTTAAGCACATGCATTCCTGTCTGAGTGAAAGCGGATTCGTTGTGTGAAGTAGATAAATTTCCTTTTCCTGCAATTTCCTTTCCTACACTTGATTTCAGATTGGTTTTCCTCTGTCTGCTCTAAGCAGGAGAAATAACCCTGCACCAGTGCACATTTTTGTGATATCTCCTTTTTTGAAATTCTGTTTGTTTGGTTTTCCCCACCTGGTCCAAGCAGGATAAATGAGCCTGCACCAGTACACGTTGGTGTGATGCAACAAGCCTTCTTAGTCTACTTCCCGCAATCTTCTTTCTTTCATTAAATGCTTATGATAGGATAAATTTATATTGATTGTTTCTTTATTCCTCCACTCTGTTAAGATAAAAAATATTCACTTTTTATGTGTGCAATTTGATTTAATAGTATAATATCACTTGCAATAATTCAACACTCATTTTAAGAATTAAATTCTAAGTACAGAAAGCTCTGATCCAGTGCAAGAACTAGTTTCTTGCCACGGGATCTGAGTGCTTTGAACCTAGAAAAGTTCAAGCCCTTGCATGAAGTAAAAAGCCTCTAGTAAAGACGCCATTTATACCTTCTACATAAATCTCTATTCCGGCACTAGTGCAAGGAGAGTGTGAAAGTGCAGGACAGATTAGGGCAAGAAGGAAATCTCTAAAGGAGCAGGTTTAAGGGACCATTTGATGAGACTGCTAGTGTCTTTGCTAAAGAAAAACACACACTCAGTAGCTAAACAATAATTAGCTAGATTGATTTCCTTTTATCTTTAATTCCCTATTGTGAATCCATTCTTCCTTGTTCCAGCCTTAGATTATTTTGATGGTTCAAGTTGCCTTTTTTCTCTTTTTAATTTGATTCAGCAATCTCTCCTTTAAAGAAAATTTGGATTTATATTAGGAAGATTCATACCATCTCTGGCATTGCCTGTGCTTCATCTCTAAGTTTACAGATCCCTCGGGTTGAAAAATTAAGTGTTGAGGAGTTTTCTTAAGTGTAATTCCTGCACCCAACAAAAATATTCTAGATCTCCAACACCTTAGGACATAAAAAGAAGAGGTGTCCCACAGGTTCCTCCTCAAACCTGCATAGGGCACACCTACTGGGACCCTGAAAACCTCTGTGTATTAGTGAGTCCCAGGTAAGAATTTTCTTTTTCCATACAAGCCATCCAAATAACAAAATCTTGGTAGGGATATGTCTATGTAGAAGTAATTGTCTATTGTATAATTGTAGCAAAGAATCCCGGCTTAAATATTTTTCATATATAATGTCATTCCAAATGCCCTCACCCATGAAAGCGTGCCATAAATATTTTGCAAGCAAAGCAGAATTAAAAGCATGAATATTAAGAATACCCCAACCCCATTGATTTTTTGGAAAACATAATATCTCAAATCTAATCAGGTGGATTTTATCATTCATGCCTACACCACCCCATAGAAATTTTGCCATAATTTGATTGATGAGAAATATATTTCTTTCAGGGAGAAAATGAATATGTCCCCAATATACTATGAATTGAGAAAGGACAGTTTGAATCATGATCAATCTACCACCCAACGTGAGCCAATGGTGTGACCACTTATTGATTTTTTCTTTGAATTTATCCATGAGCCACCCCCAGTCCTTCACACCGTATCCACAAGATTTGATTCTAAAGCCCAAGCACATAAAACCCTCTGATGCCCACTTAGTGTGAATACCCAAGAAATTAGCTATGAAAAGAATCTCCTCCTCCACCCCATATTCATATATGAGGAGGGATTTCCCCTTATTGATGCTCAAACCCAAAGCCTTCCCAAACCGTGTCAGCATATAGTGAATATAGAAATAGTGATTTCTCCTAATATGACAAAAAAATAAGCAAGTCGTCTACAAAAAGAGAGTGGGTAAGGCATACCTCTTCAGAGAAAGAGAAACCATATATAAATCGAGAGGTCATTTCCATTTGCATCAATCTAATGAATCCATCCATGATAAGAATGAAAATACATGGGGATAGAGCACATCCTTGATGAATCCCCCAATGCGCACCAAAGAACTCAGTCGTCATACCATTTATAATAACTTCATATACACCCGAAGAAATACAGGCCATAATCAACAATATAAAGTGCACATGTAGTCCAATCTTGAGAAGGAAAAGTCTAATATAAGACCAATCCATAGTGTTGTATGCATTATACAGATCAAAATTCATAATTACTGCCTCCTTTTTGTGAAAACACATAGAATGCATAACCTCCTGTGTAATAGAAATGGCATCATGTATGGACCGTCCATTTAGAAAACCATATTGATCCTTTGATATATGCTTTGATAAAGTCATTTTCATTGTATTTGCAATAATATTAGAGGAAATCTTATAAATAAGATTGCACAAAGCAATTAATCTAAAATCAGAAAACTTCTTGGGATCAAAGGCTTTGGGAATGAGTGTCAGAAAGGTGGAATTCATATTTTCTGAAATATGACCCTAAATCTAACCATTTTCCACCACCTTCGTAATTTCCTCAGCCATGATATCAAAAAAATGAACATAGAACTCAGCAAGACATCCATCTGGTCCTAGACATTTGTTGAGGGCAAAAGAATTGAGCGTTTGTTCCACCTCCTCCTTTTTTACCTTTGAATTTAGGCATTGCAATGCATTCTCATCAAACATCCGTGGAATGTATTGGGGGATCCAATCTTGGCATTCCACAAAAATGCCAGAATCAGCTTGATAAAAGGTATGTAAATGACTATGCGCCTCCTTCATAATATCCTCCATGGAATAAACAAAACTTCCATCATCTTTTTGTATGTACCATATAGCATTTCTATTCCACCTCTCATTTGCAGCATTGTGAAAGAACTTGGTGTTCATATGACCTTCTTTCAGCCATGTGACTCCGCTTTAAGCTTCCACGTAACTTCTTTATGTTTCAGAATCTCCTTCCGTCGCATATGGAGCTTTTCCATATGTAGGTAAGTCTGTTCATCAAGGGCATTATTGACAATATTGGAGTACATGTCATTAAGTTTTTGTGTGATGTTATTGTACTCCTCCCTAAGCTCTTTCTTTTTCCTAATTTCCCAGTCTTTAGTGAGAGCCATAATACGTTGAAGTTTTTCATGAAATAAAGGCCTACCATGTAACTGCTCCGATGGAATATAGTCCATCCAATGTTTCCTAATGATCCAATTGAATTCATCATCCAACAACCATGCCCTATTGAACTTGAAGGGAACCCTCATCCTTCTCCCCTAAATTTTCCACGACAAAACCACAGCCATATGGTCCAATATGTCAGATACATGAATATGTGTATGCATATTCCCCAAACATCTTGTAATCTGTCCATTCACCATAGCTCTATCAAGCCGCTTCCCAATGTAATCACCCCCCGCCCTTCTGGTGGTCCACGTAGGCAGAATAGGGTTCGGACGAACATCAAACATCTGAGCCTACTCAAAGATCTTACGAATAAATCTGGCTGGGGGATCCCGACGGACCTTTATTCCCCATGATTCATCAGAATGAATAGTCGAATTGAAGTCCCCAATGGTGATAAATTATCCAAGGAGAGAATACCAGAGCAATTTAGACGATTCCGAAATTCATATCTACTTTGATAGGGAGCATATAAATTTATGATATTAATCTTTCCCATCACACCACATATGCATCCAGATAAAAATATGCCGCCAAAAATTCTATATGCCAAAAACTTAGCTTGAGATGGATCCCATAATGCCATAACACCACTCGCATGCCCAACCGCATCAATCGCCATAGCAAGCCAACCAAGTTGGATGGAAAGAATATTTTTGATTGCTTCATTCTATCACATAATGTTTCCTGTATAAGAATAATGATAGACTTCACTGTGTTAAGAATCTCCTTCAGGCGATATTTTTTAAAGGGGTCGCCCATACCCCGAAGATTTATAGAGAGAATAGAATTCAGTTGGAACTCGTAAGGGGTTTTCTTGCTCTAAGCGCCCTGATGTCCTCAAAGGATGAGATGGGAAAATTCGTCAGGTCTAAGAAATCATCTTTGAAAAGAGATTTGGTTTTGGGCCTTTCTTTGAAATGTATCGAGCTTGGTTTTGATTTCTTATGGATAGTAATATTCAACCTGGATTGAGGGAAAATGGAAATTTCATTTTGCTTGGGGATCCTATCGAAGATAGTAAGGGCTGCAAAATCAAGGTTTAGATTTTCCATCAGGGACTCAATGTCACTACCAACTGAGTTTTTTGGAGAGTCTGATATGTCGAAGGAAATAACGGGGGCGGGGGTTGATGGAGATGCCCATTCCAGTGGGGGCATAGATGGAGACACATATAGATGCTACGCGAAAATATGAGGTGACTCAGGCATTGCAGAAATAGGCAAAGGAGCAATGATGTTGGGAGGTAGGGGAGCATCAATAATCTCTGAACCAATAGCATTTAGCAGACCAGAACCAGTGTCAACACCCATACCAGAATATCTTGGGGCTTTCGATGATATTTTAGGAGTAGGAATAGATACCCCCCAGGAAATAATCGACTTATTTGGGGTGACAGATGATGAAATAAAATTATTGATAACCATATTTGGCCTTCCATTATTTTCGGGATAGGTATTGGACTCAGGTATGATATTTACATTAACATAGGGAATGACATCATCAGTAGGTCCCTAATTACCGACACAATCATTTTCCGAAACAAAATCATCATCAATCGAGGATGGAAAAAGAGACTTACCCGAATCGAGAAGATCCACCTCAGCATTAGTGGCACCAAATATAGTATGAGCTTCATCAATATGTCCCGTCCTGGCCAATCCAGTGCCATGATAGTGTGCAGTCCGAAGTCGCAATGGGAAAAAATTCTTCAAATGACCTGTTCGGTGACAGATTAAACAACGAAAGGGAACACCCCAATAGTCGACCCTTTTTCGATGTCTCCGCTGGCCCCAAATAAGATCGACGTCCTCAGGTAATCCACTAGTGAATTTTACCTCCACTAACAACTATGCAATCGATTTATCATAAGTCCCAATGACACGAGGATTAATATACTTGGTGCATCCAATAGAATCGCCAATCGCCCTCAAAGATTTTAGCATCCAAAACTCCAGAGGGAGTCTCAGCAGCTTCACCCAAATAACCTTGTTTTTTGGGGCCTCCATAACAGGGTTAAAACCTAGATACCAAGGGACCAACTGTATGAAGCTTTTCCCATGTACTCAAGTTCATTGAATGATCTTAGCAATGTCTTCCTCCTTCATGAAATGGATGTTGAACCATTTATTAAGGAGCATACTCACCTTCGGTGAGTATCTAAGGATGGGGTTCTAGTGCACCTTCACCCACTCAACCATATCCAAATCCTTATCATCATTGAACATCCATCTCCCAATGAGGGCACGCTTCTGAAGGCTTGCCACCCTCCCCCATAAGTCATCATATTCCATGATGACTTCCTTAACTGCCATAGCTAGTTTGTAACAGCAATGCCTCTGAGTATTCCTTCTGTGATATCCAGCAGCCTTCCACTGAGATTTCTTCCGTTGCTGATGACCACCAGCACCACACTACTCTTTAGAATTACCATGATTTCCGGCAGCATCAAAATCCTTTGGAATGAAAACCGACTGGGAAATTAGTTTTGAATCATCCTCCAAAGCCTTAACATGTTGTTCCTATCTTTGTAAGTGATTTTGACACTAACCAACAAGGCCCTAATGCAATGAAATTCGAATATCGATATCATAAAAGACTATAAAACGAGACTTCCACACAATTTACTCCTACTGCAATGAAATTAGAATATGGATATCATAAAAGACTATAAAGTGGGACTTCCATACAATGTACTATAAGTTTATTCATTCATAAGTCACTCTCATTGAGTCGCTCTTTGTTTTCTTCTTTATATGTTATAATTTTCTCTTCCTATCTCTGTCATCTTCAACTAAACCGATGTCATGATGATTGAGTTGTCATCGTCGCGATTTTTCGTTAGTATTTTCTTTCGTTGTGGTAGGTGGTATGTCATTGATGTTGTGAAAGGTATCGTGCATGTCTTGTTTTGTGCTATGTCGAGAGAGTGCTTTGAATTTAATTCCAAAGTGTAGTCAAACTATATTTAAAGCTTAGAAGATCAAGGTGAATGTTAAAAAATAGTTGTTTTTAGTGTTATTTTTTTAAGGTTTTTCTATAGATTTTTTTGGTTTGATTTTTCTAAAATTTGGCAAGAATTTATTGAAAACATAAATTTGATGGGTAATCTTGCACAATTAGATTTTTTCACTTCAAAATTTTTCCCCAAATTTCGACACCAGAAACTCCAAAAAGTCACACTAAAAATAACTCCGTAAAAAAATAAAAAGTTTTTAAATGCAAAGCTTCATTTGAGCTGAGAAGTTATTCGAATGAACCAAAGAGCAGGTATCTAAAATCCAGAAACACGAAATTTACATGAATCTTATTTTATATATGCAACGTTTTTCAGTGGAGGGATGTTGATGCATTAGCTCAGTATTTTGATGCACACTAAGCAATTACGGTGAATAGGAGGCATTATAAATTCTAGAGATGTAATTACAATGCAACCTTGATGTAAGGAAACACAAACATAATCCCAAGGGAAAAAAACAATAAATTTTTTAATATTTTGTGGATTTTTATAATTATGTAAAATAAATAAAAAACAATGTAAATTATCATAAGAAAATCTACAATAGATTTGATTACTAAAAAATAGGTTATAGTGAATCAAATTAAGTGCAACTTTTTATTATTGTAGTATATTAATTTGTATAACAAGATGATTATGGGAACGAACCTTTATGGTTAGCTCAATTGGCTGAGCTCACATTGTTAAGGCATCTTGCTAATGGGAGGTCAAAGGGTCAATTCTCCTCAATGCTTTCGGGGTTAGGCTCTGCTAATGATCCGATGGGAAGTGATCCCTTCAAGTGGATCTACTTGGATATTTATGTGGACATAGTGAACACCAATCTTCAGGCAACATTTGACTTACAACTACATATCCTAATCAATTGGGGGTTTTAAATTATAACACACTAAAAAACTAGTTTTACCATAAATGTTGAGGAGTCAAACTCTCAATAATGCTAACTTTTCATATTGGGATTTGAATTAGCTTTCAGGCATTGTCCTAATTTTGTTGTTGGTAGATTGCATTTTGAATAAATAGAGTATCGTCAACCCCATTAGCAAGGAATTCATAAATATTTCCCTTTGACCTATGATTTTCGAACCATAGTCTTGTTTATATACATTTTTTTGTGTAGGGTTCTAGTATTTAATGATATTCATGATTTCATGGACTGAAACGTAAGAATTTATATATTGAGTTTACTAGATTTGCACAGAAGGAAGGGTTGTCTTTGGTTGAAGAAACTTTGAAATATTTTAAACACTATGAGAGTGAGAAAATTGTATATATTATGATGGTTCATATTTGAAGTAAGCCTCATTGTCACAATACAACCAACCCATTTCCTTCCAAAGAATAGATACTAGAAACTACTGATGTAGGAGCATCGAGCTTAATTTTCATTATTTATTTGTGTGATGTTTTTTAAATTATTTTATAAAATTATGTACATTTTAAATAAATTAAGAGGAGAAAATATGAGTGTGAGGTTTATTGTAAATATTCTCTTAATAAATTGAGAATATGAGTTGGAATTGGGTTGGATAGATATTTTAGGGATTAGAAATTCCTTAAATGGAAATTAGTTGAGTCAAAAAGGGCTAAATCTATTTTAAAGTTTGGTTGAGATATTTGGGGAGGAAATCATGGATTGAAATTAATCCAAAATTATGTATAAATATGAGGATTGTGTGAATATGGAGGACAGAGAGATATAGAGAGATTTAGAGAGAAATGGTGTGAGAGTTCATGTAAAGGGCGAGAGCCGAGAGGCCCACAAATGTAATATTAGGGCAAAAGGGTTTGAATTTGAAATTCTTGTTGTTATTATATGCCAATATTTTGTTTATTGTTGGGCTCTCCCTTCATATATATTGATAGTTAATTTTAAATGGTTTTAATGAAGATATTTGATGAGGATTTCATGTTGTTAGGAATGCACTCTTTATTGTGCGCAATTATTTTGATTTATTGTAGAAAATCTGCGTCATTTGGTATTAGAGCCTTGGGTTTGTAATCATGTTCGCATTGTTTGATTGTGATGTGCGATGGGAGCCAACTCCGGTTGGTGAAAAATCGATGGAGTTGTATTAAATCTGAGTAGCGTGGAGACCTGTGTATGATGGAAACCAATATCGATTGGTAAGCTCGACCCCAGAAAACCTCAGATTGTGCGTAGGCGTGACTTCAATGTGAAAGAAAAGCTTAAATCGACCAACGCATAGTGGAAAGTGGATAAAGATTGTGGATAATTGGAGACAACACGAGTTAGCAAGCCAATTGGGCAAGCTTGATATTGAATGTCGAGAGGAGTCAGTAGGTTTTTTCTACATTCCACCATTTTAAAATTACAGTAGTGATCAACACATGGATCTGGTCAAATGTGGTCCAACAATTCATTTTAATAATTGATTTGGACTTGAAGAATGTGAATCCTTCGGTTATTTACTCATGGAGATAGTAGCATTAATTTGGTCATTTAATGGCTTTGCCCAATGTTGTAAGCTCATTTGGAGATATTGCTTTTGAAGAAACTAGTCAATGGGCTAAGAGTAGGTTCACTTGGATAAATTGGGAGGGCACAGAAAATTGCCGTAGGCTTGAACCTGTAATAACTTTCCATGATTCTTCAACATAGTCATCTCATCACATATCAAAAATAAAGGTTGGGATTTTGGAACTGGAAGTTAATGGCAAAGTGGAATGGTGAAACGGGTTCGATAAAAACTATGACTTGAAATTGATCTGCGAAATACGATCCACATTAACACAGAGAAGGTTGTGGATTGAATTAAGACAAAAAACATGAATCGGAGTGGTGCAGCAGAATTATGAGTCAAAGGCAATGGAACAGTGAAGATGGTTTAAAAACCATCAAGGGTTTATCGCACTAGTTGAGAATGGTAAGCGGTAATTGTTGGAGAGAACGTGATAGCGTTTAGAAGCCCACACATGGCAATTAAAAACCACTTATTTCGTGTGAAATAATAAGCTTATACCTCGTGCATGATGAGATGCGATATCCATTGGATATACACATAGATCGTCATTGAAGTGTGATAGCGATGGATGGACACACACAAGATGTCGGTGAAGGTACATGTGGTTGAAAGCTATGGGCCAGATTAATATATGTATGGTGGTACTTTAGTTAACCTAAGTGCGAGGTGGAATGTGTGGACCAGATTAATACATGATTGGCATTTGATAACTGATGGATATGCAATGATCAATAGTGGAGATTGAATGTTGAATGAGCATTTTTATACGTGCAACGCATGGAATTAGCAGAATGGTAAGTTATAAATATCTTAATATTTATGTTAATATTATAACATAAGGTTTGAAGTTAATGAAATTCCGCAAGGATGAGTGAAGTATAGTCATATGGTTAAAATGGGCCCGAATTTATATGATTTTTATTCAAGGTCGAAACTTTAGAAAAGAAGATCATAAGGGGGATATTTCATATGGAGTTTTAAACAGAGTCGTAATAAAGGAGTTTAGCCCGCAATAAAGCATATATTTGTTTAGGTTTATAATCACGTTCTTAGATAGAAAGGAAATGTATGATTGTCGGATAATGAGAAATAGCTTCCGCATAAGAGAGAAGCCTCTATTTTAAGGTTGATAAGATTGTTTTACATAAGATTTCATTTTAGAATGTATTTGTGGGTTTTCACAGTTTTGGCTGTGTCATTTTGGACCAAGGATTGTAGTTGGAAATGGGATAATTATTTTGATTTTTGTTTTAAGATTGAAAACACAAACAAACCACAATTGCTCGATGTTGTAGAATCCTTGTTTTTACTATCATGTGGCGATGTCTAAGGAGGTGTTGTTCAGGATGGGCACAATGTACGAGTTGTACATTATTCATCAAAGAGGTTGAGCACATGAATATCTTGTTCTCTGTACACAGGTGAAGAGATGTGAATTGATGTACAATTTATAATGTGTAGTTGTATGGTGCATTGAAGTGCAGGAAATTTATCCGTGCTAAAATGATGAGCGTGTTGAAGAGGTTATGGTATGAAGGGCATGCAAATATTCACAGTGATAAGAATGACATAGAAGAATGAAATCCAGAGAGTTGAAATTGCAAAGAAGAGGTTTATTAAATAACCTTGGAGGGAGCATAAGGTATGATAATTCATTTCAAAGAGGTATTTTAAATGTTGAAAATTAAATGGTTTATTTTATTTTCATCATAAAATAAATCTTGGGAAAAATGGATTGCATTTTGATTTAAAGGCTTAAGTATCATGTGAGAAATGGGAGATGATATAATTAGTAACTTATGATATTATCATAAGAATGGAGTATGAAAGAGAATTGGTAATAGGGAGATTTTACATCATGAGAATGTATTAAAGGTGGATGTTCATTGGTATACTGTATAACTTGAATTAGAGTCAAAATATCCACTATTTTAATTATTGGGTCAAGCTTTGAAGTCACATAAGATGTTGAGGTCAAATGAAGGAATTTGGATATCTTGAGTCAAGTTAAACCATTGAGTTATTGTACAAAAGGGTGCATTTTTCATCCAAGATGAAGAGTTGATGTCAAGTCTTGAGTCAAAGAGTCGTAAGTCAAGTCAAAGGTTTGAATGTAATTGGGTGCATGATCAGCAGAGCCCGACACGCAAAGAGTTGGTCATTGTAACATATGAAATACTGCAGTTGTTGTTTTGCAGCAAGGAGGAGCAATAGATTTGTCAGGAATGATTCCAAGACGGAGAACCGAAGGATTCCAAGCATAGGAAGAGAGCTTGTATTGTTGGATGGCAAGTATGAAGCCTTTTTGAAAAGGGGATTGAATGAAATCGAAAAGTGAACAGATAAATTTCGCAAAGGAAGAGAAGACGACTGTTGATAGTCATTTTAGAGGTTCTCAGAAAGACCTCAACCGAAGAAAGAAGAAGGAAAATGCCAAGGAAAATGGCATATGGAAGCAATTGACTGAGGAAGAATATAAGAGGGAGAAGGCTGAGATAGAAGTTCACCTTGAGTTATTGATGGAATTGTTGTAGAGAAATACGAAAGTCCAGAGACATGGTTGGACCATGAGAAAGAAACTGAAATGGCAGAGGCTACACACAAAGAGGGAAAAACAGGTAAATCTATAGTTGACAGAAGAGCTGAGGAAGCTCGAACAAATAAAGAGTGTGCAATTGAGATGTGAAGAACTCAGAGAAGCTGAGTTGAAAATGGAAGATTCCATTTGTGGCCCAGAACAAGGTGAAATTCTAGGTGAAGAGATTAATGAGAAAGATCTTATGGACTTTATGAATTTTGCTTCTATGATCCATAAAATGTGATTAAAATATTTCGGTGAAAATCACATCAGAATAGATTTGGTCGACGCGTTTTGAACCAACCAGTGTGGTTCATCATCAGGACAAGATGGAAAATCTGATCAATAAACCCCTTTAAATAGACCTTAGAGCTCCAACTAGTCGTTTGTAAAATAACGGCTAGTTTGACTCAAATCAAAAAATATATAATAGTTTAATTATTAATAAAGAAAAAATCCCAGAATTAATTTTTAAAATCTTAATTTTATATACTTATATTTATTTTTAATAAAAGTAATAATTATTAATCTAATATGATTTGGAGAATAAAATAACTATTTAATATTTATATAAATTTATTTATTCATTTATTATTTATTTATTTATTTTTTAATTAAATGTTAAAAATAAATAAATACTATTTAAAAAAAAATTAGAAAATTAGAAAATATTTTATTTTTAATAATTATATGTTAGTTAAAACGTCAGTTACCTTATATTAAAAATAAATAAATAAATAAAATAAAATAAAATAAATAATTAGATAAAATAAAATAAAAACGGGAAAAAAAAATAATAAATAATAATAATAATAATAATAATAATAATAAATAAATAAATAAAAAATAAAAAATAAATAAATAAATAAAATAAAATAAAAAATAAAAAAGTAAAAAATTAAAAATTAAAAAATTAAAATTATTGGGAATGAAGGGCAAGAATCCAGCATCTGCTGACAGTCCATCCATCATCTTTGTTGAGGTTAACAGGCCTCTTTTCGATTTCCAGGGCTTCTCTCAACTTGCGGTGGTAGAAATGGTCAATCTTTGCAATAACCTCAGCATCTTCAATGCAAATGTGATGATTTGTATTCTCCGCACGCTCTGCTAGGGCAGAGGAGCGTGGTATATTATGCTTAAGGTTAGCAACATGTTCCTGAATTATTTGACTAACTGATCGACCAGTTTAACCAATATAAGGGGTCCCACAGGAGCAAAGAATTAAGTAAACACCCTTACCATCCGTTGGGCAAATTGGGTCCTTAACTGATCTAAGCGAACTCCGAATGGTGTGGGAGGGCTTAAAGGTTGAGGACACATTATGTGTTTTTAGAATCCTGGAAATCTTATCTGTAGTACCTTGGATAAATGGATGGTGAACACGAGATAATCGATCACAGGGATCTTTTTTACCCTTAGGACCTTTTTCAGTTTTTTGAAAATCTTTTAGACATTGACTCGTGCTATAACCATTTTTGTTAAAAACTTTAAGGAGATGAGCCTTTTCATCTTTAAAGTGTTTTCCATCGGAGATTATAAAGACTCTAGTGGAAAGGGTGCTAAGAACCCCAAGCTTTTGAGCAGGAAAATGGTGAGAACTAGCATGTAAATATTGCTTAGTGTGCGTCTTCTTTCTGAAGACTTGATGAGAGAAAGAACCATCTCCATTCCTAGAAATGAGGACATCGAGAAAAGGCAAGCTGCCATTATCTTCGAACTCCATGGTGAACTTAATGAATTCAGATTGATTATTAATATGTTGAAAGAAAATGTCCAATTTCTCCTTACCATGAGGCCACACAACATAGGTATCATCAACAAACCTTTTCCAAAGCTTAGGTTGAAAAAGAGAAGAGGAGAGGGCCCTAGATTCGAAGTCTTCCATGAAGAGATTAGCTACCATAGGGGAAAGAGGGGAACCCATGGCCACACCACAAGTCTGTTCAAAGAATTCACCCTCAAAAGTAAAGAAAGTCGAGGTAAGACAAATTTCAACAAGATGAGCAGTATCCGGATCAGTGACCCGAGAAATGACATCAATAGCTTCCTTAATGGGGATGCAAGTGTATAAGGAAACAACATCAAAACTAACAAACCTATCATCACGATCCAACTCCAAGTCTTTCAATTCATTAATAAAATAGCAAGAGTCCTTAACAAAGGAGGAGGTCTGACCTACAAGCGGTTTAAGCTTAGTGGCTAGAAATTTAGCAAGCAGATAAGTCAGACCCCCAATGGTGTTGACTATAGGGCGAAGGGGAACTCCATCCTTATGAACCTTAGGAAGCCCATAAATCCTAGGAGTGAGGGGGTTAGTTTCAATAAGCTTTTTACTCAAGGATCCGACTGTGCTACTCGATTTTATAGCCAAAGCCACCACTTTTGAGAGTTTTTTAAGGGGATTTTTGTCCAACTTCTTTTAGCTCCCACTGTTAAGCAGGTGATCCAACATTTTATTTCGATAATTATCTTTGTTTAAAATAACCGTAGCACCGCCCTTATCCGCCTTAATAACAACAATGTCAGGGTTATGGTTTAAGGATTTAAGAGCCTCAAACTCAAGTTTGTTGATGTTGCTTTTAGGGGGCTTAGATTTTCTGAGGATCATGGCACAATCCTGCCTAATAATGTATTTAGTAGTATCAGGTAAATCCCTAATTCCATATTCAATATCACAAATTATGTCATGAATAGGGATTTTTTTTAGGAGCCAGAGAAAAATTCAAACCCTTTTCTAACAAACTAAAGATAGGTTGATCAAAAGAAAAACCAGAGAGATTAATAACTTTCTTATTCGAGGGAGAAGAGACAAGTTTATTGGTACTACTAATGTTGTTAACATTATTGATGTTGAGTTTATTAAAGTTATTATTATTATAGTTTATATTATTATTGTTATTATAGTTACTGACCTCATTTTTGTTAATATTAAAATCATTATGGCTGTCAATGCTATTAATGCTATTATTCAAATTGTAAAAACTATGATCAATCCTGTTATCATTAAAGATCGAGTTATTATCTTTATTATAATTATCATCATTTAAGGAACTAGATAGAAGAGAATTTGTGGGATCAAAATTGGAAAGAAAAAGAGGATTAAGGATAACCGAATCCATACGTTTAAGGACCTCAACCGAGACATAAGGATCATCAGAAAATCGACCAAACGATGTTGGAAGAACACCAGAACTTCTTAACATCGAAGAAGAGGCCAAATCTGAAGCAGAATTCAGCATACCAATCCGACTGAGCGTCGTTGACTTATTTTTTTTATTTTTTTAATATAAGGTAACTGATGTTTTAACTAACATATAATTATTAAAAATAAAATAATTTTTAATTTTCTAATTTTTTTGTTTTAAATAGTGTTTATTTATTTTTAACATTTAATTAAAATAATAATAATAATAATAATAATAATAATAATAATAATAATAATAAATGAATAAATAAATTTATATAAATATTAAATAGTTATTTTATTCTCCATATCATATTAGATTAATAATTATTATTTTTATTAAAAATAAATATAAGTATATAAAATTAAGATTTTAAACATTAATTCGGGGATTTTTTCTTTATTAATAATTAAACTATTATATATTTGTTGATTTGAGTCAAACTAGCCGTTATTTTACAAACGGCTAGTTGGAGCTCTAAGATCTATTTAAAGGGGTTTATTGATCAGATTTTCCATCTTGTCCTGATGATGAACCACACTGGTTGGTTCGAAACGCGTCGACCAAATCTATTCTGATGTGATTTTCACTGAAAGATTTTAATCACATCTTATGGACTATTGGAATAGTTCAGAACAATTTGAAGATGTGTTGAAAAGAGAAGCAGATGAGGCTATGAAGCCTTGTATTTTTAAATCTCATAGTTTGTGTATGTTTGCAGGATGTGCAGAAGATGGTGGACATTCTGGTGAAACTGTCACAGAAATGAATGAAACTCTTGAGGTGAAGTATGATGGAGAATGCCTTTTAGATAAGGAAGGTACTGATTTATTGCAGCAAAAAGAATTGATAGATGAATTCTTGTTTGGTGTAAGCCAACCAGTTGAAGCTGTTATGGAGCAGAAGCATAATGAAAATGTCGTAGTGACATTCCAAGGAGGTAAACAAATGAATTTGTTTAATGAAATTGATGAAAGAATTTTGCAATGTGATGATAAAAAAAATAGGACAATCGAGGAGGATTGCTAGAAGAAGAATGAAAATGAGAATGAAGGTTGTAATGAATTGTTGGAAAGATTTCACATGGAAATACAGTTCTTGGTGATGGCTTAATGAACCTAAAGGAGAAATGAAGCTTGCAGAACCTGATACAAAAGAGATTGCAGTTACCATGCATGATATGGATGAAATGTTTTTAACATTTATAGAGTTAAGTGAATGTTTTAACTCTTCAAATAATAATGTGACTATAGGTACAGAAAACAACATTAATAAATATAATGTTGAAAGTAGAGAAATTGAGTAGAAAGTATTTGGAGATGAGATAAAAGATCAGAAACAACAAGGAAGTTATGTCCTTAGAGACATAAAGGAAACATAAGTATTGATCCAGGAAGATAAAGATGAAAACAACCAATAATTCAAAAGAGAATTTACTGAAATCCAGAAATTATATGCTGGGAGATTAGTGCTTGAAGCATCAAAAGAGGCTGAAAGGTATTATCTTTTTAAAACTAATAATTTTTTGATGAATGAAAGTACAACAACGGATGAGAAATTTGTTACTATAGGGGCAATCAATGACTATAGTTGTGATCAAGGAAAAATTCTTAATTATTCTTCACTTCATAATGTTGAGTGTTGAGTACAATTGGAGATGGAAGCATTAGACAAAGAGCAATTACTCTGAGGAATTGGCAGAAGAAATTGTTGGAGAGGCCGATGGAATCCGATTGATAGAATGAGCGATGATGATGTACAACCAGTTCAAGATTCTTTCAGAGTATGGAGACCAAAAGAATGGGTATCAGTGATTCTACAAAAGTCTATAATTCCCAAAATAAGGATGATGTGGTATGGTAAAGCAAGAGTTACATTCAATAACATTCTGAAAATACTATTCCGGAAATTTTGTGCAAATTTACAAAATGGAGTTGATACTTTAAAAGACCGGTAGTAAAACAGAGTTTGGAATCCCGGAGGGAGCAAGTCATTAAGACTTGTGGTTGTCGCATTATTACAAAAAATTCACAGACCTCATAGACAGGAGTCTATGGAAACTTCACTACATGGGGATTCTGATGCAGGAGCATCGAGCTTAATTTTCATTTTTTATTTGTGTGATTTAGGGTGTGATGTTCACTTAATTATTTTATAAAATTATGTACATTTTAAATAAATTAAGAGGAGAAAATCTGAGTGTTAGGTTTATTGTAAATATTCTCTTAATACATTGATAATATGAGTTGGAATTGGGTTGGATAGATATTTTGGGTATTCAAAATTCCTTAAATGGAACTTAGTTGAGTTAAAAAAGGGATAAATCTATTTTAGAGTTTGGTTGAGATATTTGGGGAGGAAATCATGGATTGAAATTAATCCAAAATTATGTATAAATATGAGGATTGTGTGAAGATGGAGGATAGAGAGATATAGAGAGATTTAGAGAGAAATGGTGTGAGAGTTCGTGTAAAGGGCAAGAGTCGAGAGGCCCACAAATGTAATATTTGGGCAAAAGGGTTTGAATCTGAAATTATTGTTGTTATTATATGTCAGTATCTTAAAGAGCTTCCCGGATTATCCACAGTATTAAGGAACATGTGTCGACATTTCAAATCCCAATGGGGATCCATCATCGGGACTTTAGAATGAAGAAATTTAGAGAACAGTTTTAGACCATTAATAGAGATAAATTTCTTGAAAAGAACTGACCAAAGTTTTTGTAATTTGTATTTTTTATTAATTTTAATAATTACATTTCTAATTTTAATAAATTTTATTTTATTACGGGTAATAATTAATAAAATCAAAGTTATATAAAATAAAGAATTTAAGATTTGTTTTAATTATGCCTATTTAATTAACTAATTAGTTAGTTTAATTATGCTTGTTTAATTTCCTAATTAGTTAGTTTTATTATGCCTATTTAAGATACTAATTTACCAATAGTTTAGTTTATTTAGTTGCAGAGATTTTCCTACGCTCCACTTTCTTCAGCTTCCAAGGGGAATTCTATGAGCAAGTATCAGGTGTCGCAATGGCGTCTCCGCTATCCCCTATTGTTGCCAACTTATACATGGAACACATTGAGAGGAAGGCCCTTGCCTCATATCCCTTAAAACTAGATTGGTGGAAAAGATTTGTAGACGACACCAACATAAAGTGGACCCATGGTAAAGAGAATCTTGAAGGATTTTTAATCACCTTAAAAGCATAGGAAAAGTGGAGTGTAGGAAAATCTCCGCAACTAAATAAACTAAAATATTGGTAAATTAGTATCTTAAATAGGCATAATAAAACTAACTAATTAGGAAATTAAACAAGAATAATTAAACTAACTAATTAGTTAATTAAACAGGAATAATTAAAAAAAAATCTTAAATTCTTTATTTTATATAAATTTTATTTTATTAATTATTACCAATAATAAAATAACACATCCTCTCCCAAGGATTACACATCCTCTCCCAAGATGTTGTCTCCAGCGATTCTTCGAACTAGCAATGTTAATTCTGGTTACTCTACATCAATCAGTGGAAAAATATCCGCAGATAGTTATTTATATTCCTTAGAACTGGTGGTTGAAGGACGTGCTGGATTTACTGATTCGTCGTGGAGCAGTGTTGGTGAGTTGGGTGTTGTTGTTTCAGCAGTCAACCCTTTGCAGAAAAATAGTGTGTCCGCCTCGGAATTATACGATGAGGATCGAATCAGTCATGATTTGTTTATTAAGAATGATGCTAAGGTTTCATTTCTTATTAGTAGTTCCAAAGACATATTTTTTGATATTCTAGTCAAATGTGATGACACCAATATGTGTTGAAGTCGGCTCCAGGTTGATAACGGGCATTATTCTTCGCATCTTAAAGTTTGTAATAAAAGTGAAATGAACCACAATGACCCGCCTTGCAATTTTAATAATAATTACAGGCCATGCTCCAAAAATTCTGCTTCAAACAACATGATTCACAGTAAGAAAGATAATATGAGGGATGGTCCTAAGGTTTTTACAGATACGGATTCCAAAAATAACTTAAATAATGGTGCCATTAAAAAACTTGGACATCACCCGCCTACCAAAAATAAAAAATTTGTTAACTTATCCTCTGTAGAGTTAGGTCAGGATTCCATCAAGATTCTTAGTAAGGGTTTAGGATTTGCAGTTGGTCCCAAAGGCATCCCAAATTAAAGCATTTTGTGTAGCCTCGAGGAAGGGATTAGAGGTTCAGCTCTTGATGATAAAGAAGCATTGAGACAATAATTCTCCCTTATTTTGAAAAAGGCCAGAACTCCCAAGAGCAACCTAAGTAAGGAAGATTTTTTTTCTCTCAAAGCTCTTCGCAATAATGATAACATTGTGATACTGAAAGCTGACAAGGGAGGTGTTGCTATTGTTTCAGATAAGGTTGATTATATTAGGAAAATGAATGAACATCTAGATTGTAGCAGCTACAAGAAACTTAACTCCAACCCCATGCCCAAGGTATTAAGAGAAGTGAAGAAAGAAAAAAAAAATTCAGGGTTGGATGACAAGTTAAAAAAGAAATTGACCCCTTCTTGTGAGGTCATGCCAAGAATTTATGGATTACCCAAAATTCATAAAGAAGGAATACCCCTTAGACTGATTGTTAATACCATAGGGTCCCCCACCTATGAGCTGGCGAAATATGTTGCCAACATCCTGAAACCTCTTGTTGGGAATACTGACTCTTTCATAAAGGACTCAAGTGATTTTGTCAAGCTCATTAATGATCAGAAGGTTGAGGAGACTAACATCCTGGTTAGTTTTGACATGGTATCACTATTCACTAAGATTCCTTTAGATGAGGCAATTCAAGTCATTAAAGATATCATTGATCCAGGAACAGCCAAGCTTGCAGAGATTTTCCTACGCTCCACTTTCTTCAGCTTCCAAGGGGAATTCTATGAGCAAGTATCAGGTGTCTCAATGGGATCTCCGCTATCCCCTATTTTCACCAACTTATACATGGAACACTTTGAGAAGAAGGCCCTTGCCTCATATCCCCTAAAACCAGATTGGTGGAAAATATTTGTAGACGACACCAATATAAAGTGGACCCATGGTAAAGAGAATCTTGAAGGATTTTTTAATCACCTTAACTCCATTTCCACAGAGATTAAGTTCACTATGGAGGTTGAAGAAAATAGGAGCATTCCTTTTTTAGACGTTCTTGTCACTAGGAATGAGGATGGAACTATAGGGCACCAGGTGTTTAGAAAGAAAACCCATACTAATAGCTATCTCCATGCTGAGTCCTACCATCATCCAGCTCAAAATTTTAGTGTCCTTAATACCCTTGCCGTCAGAACCATGAGGATTTTTGATGCTGAACGCCTAAGTGAAGAAATCAATCACCTATCATCTATATTTAGGGATTTAGGTTATAAAGAAAGAGATATCTAAAAGGCCCTAAAAAGAGTTGAGGGTTTGATCTTACCTCATAATCGACATGAACCTAAAGAAAATGGGGGTAGGGTTTTTCTACCATACATTAAGGGTGTTACTGATAAAATCACCAAGGTTCTAAGACAGAACGATATTTTTGCGCAATTTTCAGCAGTAGGGACTATTAGGCAGAGGATGCGATTAGTTAAATATTGCATAAGCCTTGAACAACTCAAAGGAGTGTACAAGATTGACTGTTCATGCGAGAAAAGTTATATTGGTGAGACCGGGCGTTCACTTCACAAACGAATTAAAGATCATGGAGCTGATATTAGGTATGAACAATCGCGCATCTCAGTGCTTGCAGAACACTCCTCGAAAACCAAACATCAAGTACATCTTGAAGATGCAAGGATCATTGCGAGAGAAGAACACTATCTAAGAAGAAAAATAAGAGAGGCCCTTGAGATTATAAAGCAATGAGATAATCTTAATAGGGATGGGGGAGTTGAAATCAATGACACTTGGAGACCTCTTCTTCGACAAATCTGTTCCTCCAAGACGCCATCCTCCAAGGTATAGTTTTTTAGGTATAAAATCTCAGGTATGTTCCTCCTCTTTTGAATTCTAATTTGGTTTTAATAATTTAAAATTATAATAATTATCCCTATTAATTGATTTTTATTTTGTTTAAAATAAAAATTAATTAATTAATCAATAATTATTAGTAGTTTCTACTATATTCCTAAAAAAAAAAATTCCCTAACATAAAAGACAAATTAGTAAATTAAAATAAGCATAATTAATTAAATATTCATAAATAAAAATAAAACTAAATAATTAATTCCTTTATTTATATATATTTATATTTTATTTAGACCTAGTATAAATCCCAAATTAAATTATAATAAATTAAATATATCTTTTTAAAATTAAATTAACCAATTTAGTTACTTTACAATAAAATAAATAATAGGCATAATAAAAATTAAAATAACTAATTAGTAAATTAAATAAGCATAATAAAAATAAATCTTAATTCTTTACTGTAATAAAATAATGAATTAAACTAAATAAACTAAATTATTTTTAAATTAGTATCTCAAATAGGCATAATAAAACTAACTAATTAGGAAATTAAACATGCATAATTAAACTAACTAATTAGTTAATTAAATAGCCATAGTTAAAAAAAATATTAAATTCTTTATTTTATATAACTTTGATTTTATTAATTATTACCCATAATAAAATAAAATTTATTAAAATTAGAAATATAATTATTAAAATTAATAAAAAATACAAATTACAAAAACTTTGGTCGACTCTTTTCAAGAAATTTATCGCTATTAATGGTCTGAAACCCTTCTCTAAATTTCTTCATTCTAAAGTCCTGATGATGGATCCCCGTTGGGATTCGAAACGTCGACACATGTTCCTTAATACTGTGGATAATCCGGGAAGCTCTTTAAGAAATGATCACCACAGGAGTTTAAAAACCAAAATATATGCCAGTATTTTTTTTATTGTTAAGCTCTCACTTCATATATATTAATAGTTAATTTTAAATGGTTTTAATGAAGATATTTGATGAGGATTTCATGCCGTTAGGAATGAACTTTTTATTGTGCGCAAGTATTTTCATTTATTGCAGAAAATCTGCATCAATGATGTGGGTGGGACAATAGAGATTAATTTGAAATAATCTATAGCTAAGGATTTTGAATGGTTGTAGGAAGGTGATGCGATGATAGTTTTCTATTGGATGATGATCTAAAATATTGATCCCTAGTTTTGATTTATTGTCTAATCAAGGGACCACTACTAGAAAATATTCTCATGGAGGAAGATGAAGTTGAAGACATCAAGACATAAAAACCTTCAAAATTATACGTGTATGATCACTCTTAATTGATGAGCTCCACCAGAACGATTATTAGCTATGGTCTAGCTTGGATGTTTAGTTAAGATCTTGCCCATTTTCAATAAATGTTGTGAAATTTTGAATGGAACACTGAAATTACCATGTTCTTTTCCACAAGCCACACAGTAATGATAATTTAGTGGTCAAGATGATCATATGTACATCCATATTTCAAATAGAATTTATAAAAAATGGATCGTTATATTATTTTTCATATATATATATATATGTTTTTAGAATGGGAGAATTGGAGGAATTAGTTTGCAAGAGCAATTTTATCAACAAGATCTAGTTTGGAGAATTAGGGTGTGAAACCTTTCACACATATTTTGAGGACTTAAATGAAATTTTTTTGGGTAAAAGTTTCTCACATTATTTCGAAACTTTTTAAAGCCTATATTCAGGTACCTTTCTAATGGTGCAAGAATCACATCAATTGGAGTTCAAATTCAAAAGTTATGCCTCCTACAATTTGACCCATCATGATTGACCACCATGGTCAAGAGGATGCCCATTATCCATTGTTACTAATGTAAAATGGGCCACCCATGTGGGTACTATCAAAATGACTCTACAAGGTTCAAATTTTTAACTCTAGTTGAGAGTTGAAGGAGTAAAACTTGACCTCTAGTTGGATATCAAGTTATGATATAGTTGGACCACTATGCTGAAAACGAGTTCCATTTATTTTGATTGTCTACTTTTCCATATTACAGTAGAACAACTTGGGTGTGGAAACGAGAGAGCATAACATAGGGTGTTTAGGTTTATAAAAACATATCAAATCGCATATATTAGGTTACTCAATAGAAATTTTATCCTTCTTTGTAGTTTCAATATTTCCATTACAAAAGAGAGTATAACAGCTTCACCTTCTAGTTTTATTTTCTCTCATCAGGGTTTAATAGAGAATATATTGTGCTCTTGTGGTTGGTGTGTGATTGTATTTTATTTTTCTCCATTTTACACATTTTATATATCACATGCGTAAATTGAAAATAATAATTAATAAATATAGAATCTAAGGAAATTAAGCCTCGTAGTATAGATTTTAGTTTATTTTTATTATATATATTGTGATGAAGTACTCCATGGTAGTCTCTAAAACAATTCAACCATGGTTTGAAAAATCAACTGTCAATGTGTTATCCTTGAGTTGGTGTTCACTTGGAGGATCCAACACTAAGTAATTTTAACAAGCCATTAATTTACATAATTAGCCAATCAGCAATCTATTATAAATTGATTGTTTGACCACTAAATAGGTTCTACATAGAGTTTTGTATATTAAAAAAATACACAATGAATTGCAGTAAGTTAAATAACAATTACAAATTCAACTTGTAGATGTCACTTTAGTTATGGATCTTTAGCTACACTGAAGAGAATATGCTAAAAGTGAGTTAGAGATGGCTTGGGTCCATTTGTAGAATATGTGATTTGTGACATATAGGAATTCAATTCAAACCACTTAGATCTCATCCTATTTTCCCACTTATGATAAGTTTGGCATTGTTTTTGCATCTTGGTCATAGTTTAAATAGAAGTCACTTTAACTACATGCTAGGTTAGATAGTGGGTTATCTTATGATAATTTTCAATTATGGGAACTTATGGAGAAGTTGAACCCCCTAATTGATGAAGCATATTATATATGTGATTATTTTGTAAATATAGTAGTGAAAGACGGATAATTTACAATATAGTTCAATACTTGATGTACAACAACATATAGGCCTATTAAAGAGTTGAGAGTAAAAACACAAGAGATCAATAGTGAAGCTAGTGCACTTTCTAAGTCCCTCAAGTAGATGGAGAATTTTAAATATATCCAATTTATCAATGAAAATTTAGTAGAGTTATACAAAATCAACTACCAAAAATAAGAATACACTTTTAGAATTTCATTTCACTACCAAAAAAACCATTTTTAGAGATATAATAACTAGGATATTTTATTGATGCACAATGACGAGTATTTACTAAAATGTGACTTGTCAAACTAGAAGTGAGAAGGCCTATCCAAGTTGGAACTTCCATAGTCTTTGGAAAGTGGACTAACCAATAAAATAATTTTAAAGAGTTTGGGTCAAATATTTTCATTTGGTTCAAGAGTCGGCCCCTCAATTTGAATGATAGTTAGAAGATTATAAAGTAGGAGAGAAATGTAGTTGACTTAAGGGCAAGTAAATATATGAGATTGATGTTTTTTGACCCCTTTATTTTTTTTATTTTTGTGCAAGGAAGTGGATAGAATAAAATATGCCACATGTATCATTTCATTGTGCTAAATGGAATCTTGAGATGACTATGCAAATAGTCGAAGATATCTCTTTTGTATCGTAAGTTGTTTCTAATTAAACATATAGTACATTGTATATATTTGGTTGACTAGGTTAGTTAGGTCAATGAAAATCTAAGTGTGTGTTTTACCAAAATATGTCTTTCAGGGCCTCAAAATGGATCTTGAAGGTGAGGACCTAAAAAATATACAAAAAACTGCCAAATTAGGAAATTTTGTTATGTGCCAAAGGAATAAGTGGGTGGCCACCAATATCCACCTAGATCACTTGTGCTATATTTGGCTCATATTAAAAAAAATATGGCATATCTCCTCATTTATATGGAGATAGAGGGAGTTGCATATACCACTGGAAAAAAGTTCCCAAAATAAACTTTCCAACCATATATCCTATGCTTCAATTTGATATAACTAATTGGATTTAAAATGCCTTCAAATATAGTGTGTCTAAATGGGGCATCAAAAGTCCAAAAAAATATTTCCAACAATATTCGTTTCCAATTATTTATCTTATAAATAAGTAATCTCTAGTTGTCTTTGACATAAATGACAATAGTATTTCTAAAAATATCCCCAATTTTCATTGGTGAAAACCCTGCAACAATATTGTATAACTTCCCCTATATGCAACTCTCCTTGTGTATGCAACTTCTCCCTATTTGACATCAATGGCAAAGGGATTCTCCCTTGAACTTGTGTTTCTCCTTATTCGTAACCCTTATTTTGTATTCAAAATTTCTTAGTTTCTCAAACTCTTCTCTATATGCAACTTCTATTAGTGACTTCAATTGGTCCCCATGTCTGTTATATCTCCTTATTTGTGCATGTTCTCTCCCCTTGTTATTAATGGGAAATACTTGTTTTTAATTCTAATTGTAATTTCTTCCCTTGAGATGTTTACGCAACAAAATTAATTCCTATGATTTCTTACTTCTCCTTTGTCAACAACTAGGTTCCCCTCTCAAGGCTATGTCTATCTGTCCTTTCATGCCACATTTACTCTTACGTATCTCTACTCTTGATATTGATCCCTCTGGGCTTATGCTTCCTTTTGTCTACAACTTAACTCTTTTGACTACAATAACGTTTCCCTTGATGTTAGCTTCTCCATTTATACATCTTTTATTTTTGTCATCAAAGAGATGTTCCTCTTGAATCGACGACTTTATTTATAACTCTCCCCTTTATTGATATCAAGGGAAAGATATTGCCCCCCTTGAAATTATGCATTGTTTCTAATTTAAATGCATCATTTATGTCACATTTTGTTTTCAATTCATATCCTGCAACCTTTCCATTTCACCATTCTCTCCTTTATCTCACTCTCAAAATTTCTCATCTTGTTAGTGTGTTGTATTGTCTTAATTTTTTTTTACTGATGAATTTTTAGTCATGTTACTCCCACAAAGGAGATTTTATTTCTTCTAAAATTATTGAGAACATGTACATGTTTGGATACATAATTTCATTTTCAAAAAATCTTCTTCAATATTCTTTTCTTATTTCACATATTTTGGAATTGAATGTGGGTCACACTTGATAAACCATTGGACCTTGACTTAGTATAGTGTGTTTTAGATCTTCAACAAGTAGAACATTCTCTGTGTTCTTCCTTTCATAATCAATATCAATTTTTCATTTTCCAATTATCGTTCCAAAATTATTATTTTCGAGGGTGACATTGTTTCCTTTGACTTCCTTTAGAGATAGGAATGTGTTTATATCTCCTTTCATATGACTTGAACATCTATTTTGTATATACCATTGGCTATATTTTTTTTTAACCCATAGAGATATACCGCATTCTATCTACTCCTCTTGCTTGCTTATCCATTCCCTTGTTATTTGATTTGCTTTATCTCTAACAATGCTTTTTCTTTTCTTTTTGGAAGCCTCAATGCATTGCTTCTACAATCACGAGATTTTACCCAAATTATTGTACTTGAAACATTAAACATGATCTAATAAGGGGGGAAATGAATTGTATTTTTTGACATCAGTATCAATAAACTTCTAGGATTACTACTCAAAAATAATTCCTTGTGATATTATATGATCCTCTCATCTTATCTTCATATAACATATGCTTTGTAATCTATTTCCTTATGACCAAAATTATTACATGTAAAACAACAACCATAAAAGAGAGTTTGATACCTGTATGTGAAGGCCTTCTTGGAGGAATTTGTTTTTTAATCCAAACATGGGTCTCTCCTAGTTTTTAATTCCTTACCTAGTGCTTCTTTCTTTCCTTAGCTTCCGAATCTTCAAAATCAAAACCTATCTTGTAATTCTTGTACTTACTTTTTGGATTTGCTTTATTTTTTCCTTTCCTTTTTATCTTGTGAGATATTTCCTTTACTTTATGTTGTCTTCCTCCACACTTGTATTGTTGTTAGTTTAATTTATTTATTTTATTTGTACCTAAATTTTAGTTCTATTGTTCTTCCTTTTATTTTTTTTAATATATAATTTATAATTTATAAACTTTATATTATATCTCAATTTATCTCTACAAACTTTCTTAATTATTTTTATTTTTATATTCTACATTATTATATTTTTGTTTTTCATTTTTTCCCCTTTTACTTAATATATAATAATAAATTTTTGTCTGTTTTGACTTTTCTTGCATTTGTTTTTCTTTTATTTTCCTTTGAGTCTTTTTTTTTATTGTTTTGTTTTGGGATTTATTTTTTAAAGCTTTTAATTTCATCTAGGTTGCTTGGATTAGTTTTAAATTTTCATTTTTCCATTTTGATTTTGTCTTCTATTTAATTATTTAAGTTTTAAATGATTTTTTATAATTATATATTTTTTTCTAATTAAATCTTCTAAAATATTGGTGATTTTTTTTTGAAAGTAGTAAATTCAAAAGTATTTATTAAGAAAGGCATGAGTGTCAACATTTATTTTTACTATAGATTTATATAGAAAAAAATAAATTTTAGCATGGAGATACATAGAGAAAAAAAATTAATGTATGGATATATCACAATATTGCATTGAAGACATGGTATCTAAGGAGAACTAAAATCAAGCTCGAAATATATGGACCCCAGGTCCACATTTCACTATGATAGATGGATTCTTATTCATGCTACCAAATCACTACATTGCTTATTAAGACCTATTATATTCTTTATTTCAATGTTTCAAGGATAAAATATGTAATGGGGGATGAAAAGTGTAGCGTCCTTGGGAGACTAATATCGAGTACAACAATGTTATCCAATGAAATATAATGAATAAAATGTGTCTATAATCATGGAATAGACGAATTTGGTAGTTGATGGGTAATAAATATTTCTACTATGTGGTTAAGACGACATTATATAATAATAAAATGGTACCTGACATGGACCCTAAATAATACTCATGAAAAGGTATAAATACAAATGATTATGACTCTATTGGAGATATGTTAAATATATTGTTTTGTAAAAAAACATTTTGTATGAAAGAATTATGTTCTTAATGATAATTTGACGGTGTTACCCAACATTAAGGGTTGTTATTTATATTGATATGTTGTTTATGGTGTGTATGGTTCGGTAATTTTTGAAGACAAAGATTTAATTTTGCAATTTTATGGTTGAGTATCTCTTATATGTATCAAGGTTCACTATTACAAAGTCCTCCCTAAATTGGAAGGTATGATTTATATTGGATCATTATATAAATTTTCATCTATCTTGTTATTTTATGAGTGGAAAATATAAATGAATTGGCTCAAAGAGCCTATTTTACTTATAGGTTTTAGTTTCAAAAGTTTGGATTCGAAACCATCTAGGCCCTTTTTTAGGCATCAAACAACACTTTTTAGATCAACCCAAACTCAGTGTTATGCTACACTTTGAGACCTTTCCAAAAATTTGAAAATCATCTTGATTAGAATTTATATGCAAAGGTTATGTTTCCCACAAGTTGACCTACCTTGTTGAAAACTATGCCACATTAGCCTCAATTACACATACATGTTGGGCTAGCCACCTTTGGACTTTGAAACACACTATAGAAGGTTACAAAACCTACCAGTAACAGAGAGTTGAGGCATGAAAAAACCATAGCTGTAAGGCTATGTTAATTATTTCATCTTTAAGGGGAGAGGGTGCTTCATTATTTTAGCATGGTACATATTCCTAATAAAGTTTATAAGAGCAGTCATTGCACACAGAAAGCACAGGAATAGTATCTCTATTACTCTATAAATTTAATCACATGAATAAATCACAATATTTATAGTGCTGCTGAGATCCAACCACTTCTAAATATGAATAGGGAGGTTGAGATATTCTCTCAACATCCACCTACAGATCTGTAACTAATTCTAATATGAGTATGGAAGAATTATCTTTCAATACTCCCCCTTAATTCTTACATACATATCATAATAATAAAAATTATCTTTGTCTCACTGGTCTTCATCATCAACTCTACCCACTCTGCAGTCTTATGGATTCCACTCTTTCTTTCTTCATATCTTTGAGCCTACCTT
This sequence comes from Pinus albicaulis, assembly GCA_034641835.2. NCBI lineage: Eukaryota > Viridiplantae > Streptophyta > Pinopsida > Pinales > Pinaceae > Pinus > Pinus albicaulis. The sequence continues at coordinate 188,688,233 of CM076576.1, read as the reverse complement.
CCAACTCATTTAAAGTACACCTGCTTCTAACCAGCAATACTGAATTTGTAAGATTAAGAATTCTTGACACCCCCAAAGAAGAGTCTTGACACTGAACTACCCTATTGAAATATTTCCATCTATGAAATAACCCCGAAGGAGAAATTTCAATAGTCATATAGGAAAATATTCTAGGTGTAGAATATGATCAGCGATCAATCCTACAAAGTTACCTTTACACAAATATAAAATTAAACCCCACACTATAATGATATATTCCACACCACACCACACACTTGCAAACTCACAAAGTAACTTGTAACTGTTGACTTTGAAGCAAAAAAGTACAACAATAATCTCCAGCTTTGAATAGACTTGTAGACATATTTAAACCAGTCATATGTTCTTATAGCACCGAAGTACACCAAGAACCACTAGTTTTAGATGCTACTCTATTCCCTAACTGGTCTTCATAATTTATATAATTATACAACCAATCTTCAATGATACAAAAAACAATTAAAAATTCCTCACAAAAAAAAAAAAACCAAGAATATGGAATTTCCCTACACTGTCCTTGATCAATCCAACATTGGACTTCTCAAAACGCTTTTCACATCTGCAGATCCAGATCAAAACAACTCCAGTGAATGTTCTCCATATTGGCAGGGTGAATCTCTCCAATTATGTTTATTTCCCTCGAATACTTCGGTAGGATGCTGGAATTGACCCTGCGCTTCTGCCGTGTAACTACTGATGACATTGAATTTTCCATCGAAAAAGACCCCGTGGCATCAATCTCGCTCTCAGCTCATGGGAGGCAGAATCTCCCACTTGTCGTTTTTAACATCATATGCCTCTACAGTTCGTAGAGTGTTTTTATTGTCGTCCTCTCCTCAGGCTACGTAGATAATCCCATCGGGAGAAACAAAAGAGGCGAAGGAGGATCAAAGCATGGGCATATTGGCTTTCAAATATTTTCAGTGCATCCGAGATGCCTGCCTTTCACCAATGATAGTCCAATAGAATTCCTCAAGAAAAGCAGCAAACCACATAGCAATTGATAAATACACGATATATAAACAATACTTGTTGATATCATGGATGCAATCACTTCTAGATGTGTCATTTCCTATTGTGTTTATCAATTTTATGAATATAAACATCACCACAAGAAGGGACATTTCATCTCCGATGGCTCCAAAAGTGCCCAACACCATAAGCCACAGATCAAGCGAACCGGAAAACTAGAAAAGTTTCCAAATTGATGGCATATCTAAAACATTTGAATGATCATCCTTCTCCGGCTTCTCGTCGCCGTTGCCTTTTGCCATGAGCTTATTTGGTTTATGAGGTGATTTTTTTATTCTGTGTTTCATCTTTTCTCCCTGCGAGTCTTCTCCTCGCCTGGCCAGATTGGACATATCTTCTACTTTCCTCCACACACAGCAGATTGACGGACAAGTTACGATCAACTGAACGTTGAATGCCTCCACTATGTTGCGTCTCTTAATCTTTGTCTAGATCGCCACTTAACAACAACAACAGTAAATTCTTGCCTCCTTCCTTCAACAGTAGAAAATCAACCCGCACAGAAACTTACAGCAATCTCTAACAAAAATAATCTTCTATATTCACACGCGCTAATCCTACCTATTTACATAGGATTACGATTTATGGCTCTCACATCTTCCTGGCCTTCCCATGACAGAATCAAGCTAGAACAGGCTCTAATACCATATTAAAGTTTGTAAGAGCAGCCATTGCACACAGAAAACATAGGAATAGTATCTCTATTACTCTATATATTTAATCACACAAATACATCACAATATTTATAGTGCTGCTAAGATCCAACCACTTCTAAATATCAATAGGGAGGTTGATGTATTCTCTCAACATCCACCTATAGATCTGCAAATAATTCTAATATGAGTATGGAAGAATTATCTTTCAATAATTTCGTAGTTGGGTAGAGCATTAATAAGTAGATTGGAGAGCATACTTGATGAGGAAAATGATTCTATATCATACACATATCATACAATTTGACCACAATGTCAAAGGAAAACCCACAGTGAGTTCTCTTTTTTTTGTGTTTGCAATTTCATAGTTAAAGAAAACGAACAAAATATAGGGTTCACCTTTTAGCTTGGTTTTTCTTTCATTTTAGGTTTTTCCAAATACATGTTATGTTCATTTTTTTGTATAGTTTTCTCATTTGCCTTATTCTTTGGTTTTTGTATTTAAGTTATTTTCATGTATTTTAACGATAAACAAATACATAAATCTCATATATAAATAAATAAACCCACATAATAGTATATCCAAAATTTCATTGCAAAAACTACAAGCTAAGTGATCCATTTACCTATCTTTTTATCAGTAAGTGGTAAAACCACTTCCCAAAAGTACCTACGAAAAAAATGGATAGATAAACTCTAATCCCATCAATTTAAAGATTTGTTTTATTTGAGTGGAGGGACTTAAACATTGTAAGGCTTCAACACAATAATGGTGCTCACACCCATCCCCCTGTTCATAGAAATTTTACTATAACAAAGAAGAAAAATACTAAATACAAGATAATTTCTTCCTGCCCACAAACTTATCTGGGACTGCAGGAGATATTTTTGGAGGAGTCGAAGTCACATCTATATTTGAATGCTAACTACATTTCTGGAGAAATCTTGATTTCTGATTGTTCTGGTTCTTGGGTCAATAGAGGGGATTTTCCTGATGCACAAGGTCCCTCATGATTATTGTTTCATTCAACATAAGGGGCTTGGGAGCTTCCCATAAAACATGCTCTCTCAAGGATTTCATTTATCGATTACACCCGTCAGTGGTGCTTTTATAGGAGACTATGGTCTCGAGAGAATCATCTTGGGATTATTTGCTTAAAACATGTCTGGACTGGTTCGTTTGTGAGTCAAGTGCGTCGGGTTTTTTGGTGGCCTAGTGGTCCTCTGCAATATGAGGGATATTAATATGGTGACCTATTTTTCATGTGCAAGTACTAAATTAATTGGCTATGTGAAGGGTTTCCATTTTCATATTTGTATCATTAACACATATGCTCCATATAAAGGACAAAAATAATATTTCTAACATATTGAGAAGTGCAAGATCCTTGACCTAAATTATTTTATTCTGGTTGGGGACATGAATTTCACATTGGGACAAGGTTTGGTGTGATAAAGCTATGACTCACCCACTAGAATAATATTTTAGTGGGCTCCCCAATTCTTTCAATTTGCGAGATATATCCCCCTGTCTGATTGCTCCGACCAGGAATAATGGTCAAACAGGGTTAGCTTGTATATCTAAATGCATTGATCAATTTTTGGTGAAAGAAAATATGGTAGGAAACATGTGCGGGATTCGATTCTCGATCCTTCCCATTTATATCTCAGATCACCACTCGCTTATTTAGTCGTGGGATGGGATGAGAAAACATGGAGTCTATCCGTTTAAATTCCACCATTCCTGGCTGAACGAAAAATAATTTGAAGCATTAGTTCATAGATGTTGGTTTAATTATGTATGACAATCAGACTAGGGTGCTTTGGACGGTCTGGGTAATAAATTGAGGGCATTGAACCAATTTGTGCACAAATGGGAGGATGGAAAAAAGAAAGAACATAGGAAGGAACTTAAGGATATTGAAGAAAAACATGTTAAGTTTTCTAACCTTAGTGACCATGAAAATTTTTCTGACTTATACAAGAGATAGTTGTTGGAGTTGGAAGATTAGAAAGGAAAATTCTTCATTTGCAGAAACCTGAATGGAAGTTAAAAAGTAAGATCACGTGGGTGGTTGTCAGCAATAAAAACACCAAATTTTTTCATAAACATCCATATTGCATAAGGAAAAATAATGACATATGGATTTTATGGGATGAGGATGGTAAATATATCACTATGAAACCTGATTGGAATAATATGCCATCAATTTTTTCAAGAATCTATTTTGAGAGAAGGATCGATCATTCTCATCTCATAAGGAGTTTTTAAATCATATGTCGAATATGTTTTCAGAAGAGGATAATAAACTATTGGGGAAGCTGGTCACAAAGGAGGAGCTCCAATGGGTACTGTGTTCAAGTGCCAAGTACAAAATCCCCGAACCCAATGGATAGGGAGTAGAAGTATTTATTCATTTCATTGATCTAATGGGCCTTGACCTTTTGGCAGAAACATAGGAATCAAGAATTAAGAGCTTCATTCTGGGAGCAATCAACACCACATTTATTGCATTCATTCCTAAAAAGGATAATCCTACCACTTTTTCATATTACAGGGAAATATCTCCCTATAATGAAATATATAAAATTATTTCTAAAATCATTGCAAACATAATGAAATCGAAATTATCTAAACACATCTCTCCGGAGCGGTTTGGATTTCTTGACCACAAGCTAATTCAGGATGCGATAGCTATTACACAGGAATGCCTACACTCCATTAAGATCCAAAAATAAAACAGGCCTCATGAGGATTGATCTAATAATGGCTTATGACTGCATAGACTAGGAGTACTTGTGATTGACTCTTTTCAAGATTGGGGTAAGGGCACAAAATTTTCCTTTGATAATGGCATGCGCTGAGTCTAAAAACCTTATTATTATCATCAATGGGATCCCTACCTCTTTCTTCAAATATTCAAGGGGGCTTCGATGGGAATGTGCTTTATCACAATTGATGTTTATATTGGTTATGGATAGATTAAGTTGGAAAATTAGGGAAGAAAGAAATAGGGGTTTGATTAAAGGGATTAATGTTTTCGAGGAAATTTACAACTCTCTCTCAATGTTTGTGGATGATCTTCTATTGGGAGGTGAGAATAACAATGAGGAATGGAGACAGTTACACATGATCCTTTCTAAATTTGGTGACGCCACATACTTGCTCATGAACAAAGTAAAATCAACTCTTATTATAGTTTCCAAGGATGAAATGGTATGTATGGATATTTGCCACATGTTTGAGATTTTAATTATTTGGATAGATAATGTTTTTAGTTACCTTGGCTACTCATTGAAACCAAAAAAGTATGGGAATCATGACTTAGACTCTTTGATACAAAAATTTCATAAGAAATTGGGAGTTTGGCAGTTCAAGTGGCTATCCCTTGGTGGCAAACTAACATAGTATCAAATCTATTCTGTAGAATATGTTTTCCTATTGGGTGCATTTATACATGCTCCAAAAGGAAATCATTCATAAAATTGATAATATCATGGCTCAATTTATCTAGTCTCGTAACAGTATAAGGGGGGATATTCATTTGGTTCGGTTATTGACTATAGCGCACCCGATTTAGAATGGAGGATGGGGTATTTTAGATAACACATTTCAATCATTCATTAATCATCCAATATTTATGGAGGGCACTACATGGGACTGGTATTTGGGAAAAAATTATTATGGGGAAATATCTTCGACATATCGATTCCAATCAATAGACCAAAGAAGGGGAATAAGAGAAAAAGGGTGCATCATACATCTGGTCCAATATGACGAAAAATAAATAATGACTCTTTGCTAGAATTAGATGGGATATTGGCGATGAAAAACAAATTCAGGTGGGCCTGAATGCCATTAAGGGTATGGATGGTTATCATTCTCTCACTTCTCCATTGTCGTTTCACTTATTTCATATAGGGATATTTCACATTTGGAAGGTTTCTATTAGGGTAAATAACAATACTGGTACTTGATCGTGGCTGGTAGCAGAGGCTTTGGGGTTGTTAGGTAGTTGTGAGAAAGAATGGAAGGGAGACACCTATCGTTTAAATCGGTCTAGTGCTTTTCTTACCGATACAGAGGGAGGAGAAAATGTTATGGGTGGGTCTATATAAAAAGGGACATATTGCAATCAAAGATATATATTCCAGATTCCTTTTGGATACATCTTATGACAGATTCGAGTGGTATCAAAATATTTCATACTTGGATATTCCAATGAAGTTGAAATGTTTTAATTGGTTGGTTCTTCCCAACAGAGTGCTTACTTGGGATATATTAATCCACAGGGGGTTTCATGGCCAAGGCATCTATGAAGGACACACATCATCTATTTATGTTGTGTCCTTTTGCAAAGGTTGTGTGTGAATGGGTATTGAATCTAGTCAACGTCAAAGGCAGATGGAAACAGGACCTCAATTGGGGAAGTGGTTTTTCTCTCAAAATAAATACACAACCTTACCTTTTTATATATTGTGGGGAATTTGGAGGTGTAAGAATCAAAAGATATTAGAACATATAGATCTATATAACATGGAAATGATCATAACGACGATTACTAATTATGGGGAGATTGGGCAGTAAGAGTGAAATATCGTAGAAGAAACATTAAGAAAATAGACATTTGGGAGGAATTCTGGGTTGGTTTCTTTGATGGGGCATGTGATCAAAGAAGGTGTGTATGTGGGGCACATATTGTAATAGAACTAGACACATTTTATCATTTCTAGTGGGAAGGACAGAGGGGCACTAATAGTTGGACTGAACTCATTTCTCTGTGGGGGACTTTACTATGTGCTAAATGGCTAGGCAATGATAATTTAAAGATTTTTGGGGACTCAAAAGCTATCTTAGAATGGGTACGAGAGTCAACACCCTTCAATACTTTCATTCTAACAAATGGTTGAGGCGCATATGAAAACTACATAAGACATTTCATCGAATCACCTTTTTACTGGGAAAAGAATTGGGTTGCAGATCCTAGGTCAAAAAAAGGAGTATTAGTAGAGGCAGGTAAGATTTACTTCACTGCATTTGAATAGGGTAAATTACATTAGGATATTCCGACATATAGGAAATATTTAAGAATAACTTAGTCTAGTGTAGAGTTAGGTAAAGTGTGTTTCTTTACTACGTACATTTGTAACTTATAATCTGATAGTCACGATTTGTAGGGATCCGACAGTTCACTCTCTCCTCGATATTAACGACACTTGATCCATAGCTTAGCACCCGATTGGTCCATTATCTCTATTTAAAGAGCATGGAGGGTCATTTTTCCGGTAACCATTTATGAGAGAAACACATGTAACTTTTATTTTTATATTAATAAATTTCCTGAAGTGGTCGCATTGGCTCAGGACATGGATTGTTTCCCTCTTCTAGGGTTTTAACCATGTGATAATATTGGTGTACTAATTTTTGATCTTTTTGTGAGAGGTGACCTTTGGTTTTTTATCTATGTAACTTACCCTGTAAATTTCTACATGGTATCAGAGCTATTTTGAAGACCGCATCCATTGTTGATCCAAAACCGAAGCCGGTATGACTGCATGTGACTGTTGTTTTCTAGATCTACTATTTCTGCACATTTTCAAGATTGAAGAACTTCTCTTTTGTGTCCAGATCATCTATTACAGTGAGGAACACCTTTCGTTTCATGCGAAAAGGTTTCCGGTTGCCCAAGTTATGTCAGTTTAGATCTGGAGGTATAAGTATATGTTTTGCAGTTATATTTAATAATTCTTCTTATTTCAATTCCCTCTGTTTATTTTGGGTTTTAGGTTTTATTTTTGTTTCTAGATCTATATCCTCTTCTGTGTGTATGCTCCTTTCTTTGCGTTGTGTGTGATCTCCACAAATCAGAAACAAGAAAAAGGAACTTTTTTTTCTATGTATGCACTTTCCCCACGACTTCATGTGATATCGAGAAACCATAAATAGTGAAAAAATAGGTAGTTTCTAGTAAGGCGAACCAAAAATCTAACGTTCTGCCATAAGTCTTGCATTTCACTTTTTTTGCTCCATTTTTTTCATTTTTTGTGTAGGAAAATGCACGCACACCGAAGACTATTCTTAATAGCACCAATTATTTCCAATGGCTACCTCACATGGTAGATATAATTAGAAGTAAAGGGCTTTATAGAATAGCCTCAAGACAAGAAACTAAACCTTCTAATGATGATAAAGTTGCTAAATGGGAAAATAAACAAGATCAAGCACGAGGGTTGATAGGAATGTCCATTGCTCAAGATCTTCGATTTCATATCCTTGACATTGACACCCCTAATGAAGCCCTAGAAAAGCTAAATACTGTCTTTGGCATTCAAAATCAAATCGGGGCCCACCATCTTGAAAATGAGTTGCTCACTTTGGACCCCAATAATTTCTCCTCCATTGAAGATTTTTTGTCCAAATTCAAGACCCTTAGACTTCTTTTAGAAGGTTGTAAGGTCAAAAAGGAAGATGATAGCCTCATCTATTGCATTCTTGCTATGCTTGGCCCTACATAATCTGTATTTGTTTCCGCCTTCCATTCCACTATACAAGCCATCATTTCTCCAGGAACCACCAACAAGAACCCCTCTTTTGATGCCTTTTGCGATTCTTTGATAAGAGAACAAGAAAAAATATTACACCTTGGTCTTATCACTTCTAGAATCGCTTCTAAGAAATCCTTAGCATCCCAAAAACAACCATATCAAAAGAATCCCAGGAAGCAGTATCCTAAAAAGTATGGTCCAAAACCAAACAAGGGTCCTAAGGAATCTCAGCCACAAACTGAAAAAGAAACTCAACAAAATGATAAGACAAATAAAAACAAAGAGAAGAAGATAGATAGAAATTGAAACTTTTGTAATCTTAATGGCCATATGGAGTCCAAATTTTTTAAGAATATGGAAGCCTTAGAAGCAGCAATGAAGAAGCACAACATCAATTTGGAGCACTCTTCACCTTCATCCTCAGGAATGGCACTTTCTTCTTGTGGTTTTCAAGCATCAAGATCTGGTTATGCATTAAATATATTTTCTTCTTCTCATTCTCATGAGTGGCTCATTGATTCTGGAGCTTCTTACCACATGGCCAGAAATAAAGCCATGTTTTCTTCATTAAATGATTGTAACACCAAACATATTTATGTTGGTGATGATAGATCTCTTAGTGTTGTAGGATCTGGAACCATTCATCTAGATAATGGTAAGTTTAATTATGTACTATGTGTTCCTACCTTGTCATGCAACCTTCTATCTATTTATCATATAACTCATTCAGGTGAAGGGAAAATAATAGAATTCTCACCTCATGATGTTGTAACCGAGGACCTCAAATATCCTAGACATATTTTAGCTATTGGCATTGCTGATGATTCCACAAGGTTGTATAAGTTTGAAAATTTTGGGTCTTCATGTCTTCCCTTTTTTTTTTCTCATAATGATGAAGTGAGAAAAATTTGGCATGAGCAATTTGGTCACTTAAACTATCACTCTCTTCAAACTCTATGTAAGGAAAATATGGTGACAGGTTTTCCTATGGTATCTTTTCAAGATGGTGTTTTCTCCAGATATGTGCTTGGAAAACATTATCGGGATAGTTTTGAAAAAAATGCCTCTTGGCACGCTTCAGCCCCTTTGTAGCTTGTGCACAGTTATTTATTTGGTCCACTTCCTATTGTTTCTTTCTCTGGTTGCAAGTGCGTGAGAATCTCCATTATTGATTGGTTTCACTGATTCTGGTTGAGCTAGTGACCCTGATGATTGAAAGTCTACTGCACGATATGTATTCACTCTTGGTTCAAGAAATATTACTTGGTGTTGTAAGAAAAAAAGTGCAATCTCTATTTCTTCAGTAGAAGCAGAGTATCATGGTGCAGTTGAAGCCAACAAGGAAACCATGTGGCTTCGTCAGATCCTGTCTGAATTTGGTCTTCATCAACAACATCCAACAACACTTTGGTGTGATAATCAGAGTGCCATTCATCTATGTAAAGATCCAGTTCAACATCAACGTATGAAACACATTGGACTCCACATACACTTCATCAAAAAGATCATTCATGATCGTGTTCTTGAAGTGCAGTACTGCCCAACCAATTATCAAGTAGCCGATATCTTTACAAAGGTTGTCACGGAAGTGAAGTTTAGCAAAATTTGATCCATGCTTGGAGTTCAGGAAAGTTATCATTAAGGGGGGATAGTCTCTGATGCCTCCTTCCTTCTCCTATTGTGTCACCTTTGTAAATCCTTCAATCCTATCGTAATTTGTTCTTAACGGGGGATGTTAGGATATTTCGACACATAGGAAATAGGCTCCTTTTGTGTCACCTTTGTACATCCTTCAATCCTATCCCGATTTGTTCTTAAGGGGTGATGTTAGGATATTCTGACACATAGGAAATAGTTAAGAATAAATTAGTGTAGTATAGAATTAGGTAACATGTGTTTCTTTACTATGTATATTTGTAACTTATAATCCGACGGTCACGATTTGTAGTGATCCAATGATTCACTCTCTCCTCGGTATTAACGACACTTGATCCATGGCTTAACACTTGATTGGTCCATGATCTCTATTTAAAGAGAATGTAGGATCATTTTTCCAGTAACCGTTTATGAGATAAACATATGTAACTTTTCTTTTTATATTAATAAATTTCCTGAAGTGGCCATGTTGGCTCAAGCCGTGGAATGTTTCCCTCTTCGAGATATTTAACCACATGATAATACTGATGTACTGATTTGTGATCTGTTTGTGAGCGGTGACCTTTGGTTTTTGATCTACAAAACTTACCCTGTAAATTTCTACAAATTAATCAACGAAGAACATATAGATATCATGTAACATAGAATAATTCCTTGTATTTAATAATGGGAAACAATTTTCAGATGTTGTGATGATTGATACGAAGATGATGCCATATACACATTTTTAACAATCAGACGGGATGTACTGACAAATATACATGAGGACTAATGGGTAGAATATACATGAGGACTCATGGGTAGAATTTAGGGATACATGATACAATATCTGTAAAAAAAATGGTTTTTTTGGGTGGAGGACCAATGTTTAATGATCCTTGTCCCAATTTTTTGAGATGTAAACACAACTAAAACAAATTGTTGTAATAAAAATATGATTTTTTTTTCGACTTAAAAAAAACCATTGTTATATCTGAGACTGAGAAATATAGCCCCCTCTCCCATCTGGATAAACCTGTGGCTGTCCCAACAACATACACTGCTCGACCATAAACGTGTCAAAAATAACAAGACATTTTCTCAGGGAGAACATCTAATACTCGTTCTAGTAATTTACTAATATGTGTTCCAGTGAATCAGGTCTTTCAAGATATCCTGGCTTCTTTTCCCTTAGCTACAATGCCAGTGTATTATTATTGGTACCGCTGGATTTTCTCTTTCACATTTATAATGAACGAAACCCCAGAACTGATAATTGAGTTGCCAGTTTCCACTGTAGGCGAAATCAATGACCACTGTTATCTATACTTATTGACCCGCCTGTCCTCTTACTTTATTTTCTATTGTAGGGTGGTTGGCAGATCTATGATTGTTATTAGTCACCACCACTACTATATTTGTATGTAGAATTTCCATAATTCGAGGTGATATATAATTTTCTTAATGAGCTCCCCATCCACTAAAATGTTTGGGACCAGGAATTGGTCGCAGGTATGGTGTGTTTGCTGATGCTGTGAAGGTGGAGTCTGTAATTTCAATGATTTCTTTATGAATCTTCGGCACATTCTACAAAGTGAGGAGTCCAACGACACTACTGTTTTAGATGTCGGTGGTGTTTGCACTGGCAGATCTTCAATGGAAAAACATATGCACATTCTAAGATCCCTCCATTTTCTACCAACCCCTTACATTTAATTGAAAGAGAAATGAACACTCTACCTTTACAAATTTATAGTATCCAAACTGAACTACCAAAAACAAAGCGAGTGCATTAATTTAGTTCATGACTTTTATGATTGCCTAATTAAACGTTTGTATAGCCAAATATTTTATTACATTCCTATAAATAAAAAAATTAATATACAATAATAAAATAGTATCAAATACAAAAGTGATTTTGATACAATGAACGGTATGATGATCTTCACCAAATGGTATGGAATTTACGAAAATCGATTTGGATTATGATGAATGTTGACCATATATGTGTGTGTGAGAGTATTCAGACTAATTCGTTTTAAAAATAAATTATATTTATTTTTTAATATCTAAACTTACATTTAAAATTTAATATAATATTAAATTTTTTTTTTTAAATAATCTCAATATATTTTAAATCAATCTATTCTAAGAATGCATCAAACCAACAATGGGTGTATTAAGAAGGGAGTGGAAATCGTAATTAGAATCATTGGGGGAATTTTGAGGTTTAAAATGGTCTCCTAAGAAAAATGTACAACCAAGATAAACTTTATAAGAACCAATATGATTCAAGATGATGATGTCAACCATGGGGGTTGATTCACCATTTTTTAAGTAAAAGGGTAAAAAGATTAAAAAATAATAAAATAATAAAACTATTTTTCAACTCGTATTTTCAACGTATCTCCCAAATTTTTTACTCAAATATTAAGTGGGAGTACTTGTTGGATGCAAAATTTAATTCCTCAACCAAGGAATACCCATGTTGCATACTTTTTATGGACCCATCTAGAAAAAAAATGAGAAATACATAGAAAAATCATGATTGCAATCATGTTTTTCATGTATTTCTCATTTTTCATGTAGCGGGATCCATCAGAAGTATACAACATGGGTACTCCTTGGATTAGGAATTAAATTTTTCATCCAACTAGTACTCTAGCTCGAAATCTGATTAATAAACTTTGGGAGATAAGTTGAAAATAAGAGTTGAAAAAAATAGTTTTTTTCTTTTTTCCCTCTAAAATTTGATGATGTAATCAAATATTATTTTATTATTTCCACTATTATTTTATAATTTCCATAGGAAGCCCATTTTAGACCTCAAAATTCCCCTAATGAATTATATAATTGGATGGAACAACCACATTTAAGCCAATGTTATTGTGCAAATTTATTAGATAAGATTGTTGCCATGTAAAAGGAAAATACAAAACAAAAATATTATATTTGATTTAATTTTGTCATTACATGGTTTTCGTAACTTTTTTATTATATTGTTGGTATTGTGGATGATAAATATGAGAATAATATTTTTCATCGAGTATATATTTTAAAATAATATAGATTCATTGAATCTAGTTAACATTGAAAAGAATTAAATTTCTTAAATTTTAAGCTTTTTTTTTAAAATAATATATATCTATATATATATATATATATAAAATTTAAATTGCATTTTTGAATGTCTAAATGGATCCATACACTAAATGAATGATATTTCTATTGTATTTTTTATTATGTGATATATAGTGGCTGAAATTTTGGTTTTTATCCATGAAAAGTCGTAGCAATGATTATTGTTTTGTTCTTTTACAAGCACTAGTCGAGAGGCAAGTTCAGGGTGGCGGGTTGTGGACAATATTCTTATCTTCTTGTTTGAGAGGAAGCAGTCAAGAGCCGAGTTGAGGGTGACATACTGTGGCAACCGATGTTTATGCATGGTGTTGAGTTTTATGGAGGCAATATCGTGCTGCGAACCATCATTGAACAACAAAAAAACATCCACAAATAATACGTGTGTGATATATAAGTCCTCAACCACCATATCTCCCTTTTAATATCCCCTCCTCTTGGCCTTTGTAATAATATGGCTTACACCCTCATCTATCAACAAGAATAAAAGTGGTGATAGGCCCACATCCTTAACGAAGACCACTTTGGGCATGAAAGAAAGAATTTTTTGATCCATTGATAAGAACAATAAAATATATTGTAGCGATAAAATGCGTTACCCAACTAATAAATGATACTTCAAATCCGTCATAAGTCATTAATATCATGATGTAGATCCAATTGACCCAGTCATATGCATTGGAAAGTTCAATTTTAATCACTAGGGTTTTGAAATTTTTTTTTTAGGTTGTGGAGACCCTCCTTAGCAACTCAAATGGCATCATGAATTTTCCTACCTTGAAGAAAAGAAAATTGGTCCTTAGAGATATTTGCTGAGAAAATAGACTTAAGTCTATTTTCTATCATTTTAGCCATTATTATGAAAATATTGTTGCATAATGAGATGGGCCTATAATCATCAAAAGAGAGGGGTGAATGTGATTTGGGAATCAAAAAAATGAAGGTGGAGTTGAAAGAGTCATAGATGGAGCTAGATTTGTTTAATTCCTAACCACTCTCACGAGATCATTCCCAATTATGTCCTAAAGATATATAAAAATTTCCACTAACCATTCAGTCGGACCCAAACTTTTGTCCCTTTGAAATATGTGGATGAATTTTTTTAATTCTTCCTCAAAGACACGTTCCATTACACTATCATTTTATTTTTTTCCAAAAAATCTAGGGAAGACTCTAACTATGGATACTACCTCTACTATAGATACCACAGGAGGAGCTTTGTATAGATTTCCATAATAGTTCTTTCCCAGGGCTGCAAGTTCTTCAAAAGTTTGAGCTCTTCCCCCCTCCAAATTTTCCAGAGCCCAAATTATATTATTTCATCACTACTTTAAGCCATATAGCATGAAGCTTCAAGTACTAAATCTCCTCTATTTCCTCCAAGATCATTTTTTTCTTTATTCCAATAACATAATCCTCTGTTTGGTTTCTTCAGATTAATACCCCCCCCCCCTTTCTAGAGCCTCAAGGTTCTCCAGTTGCAATTCAATATACTTGAGAGATTCCTCCTCTCTCTATTTCTTTTGGTGTGACCAGGTGATCATTTCTTGTTTGACTATTTTTAAGGTTGATGAACATTTGGATGCCACCAAACCTCCTTTATCCAAAGAAAAAGGGGACCAATTTTCTTCTACTATATTATTCCTAAAAGATTCATCTTTTAACCAAGAAGAATTAAATTTAAAGGGGCTTGTTAGTTTTCTTTGGCCCTCCCTCGGTTCCATAAAAATATGGTGGTGATCCGATTCCCTCACCACCAAAAATCCATTGCCAAAACAGGGGAATATTTTCCATTAAGGACATGACCATTAAGAACCTATCAATTCTTTTGGCTACCCTTCCATCACCAGTCTATCTATTTCTCCAAGTGGGATTTTATCTTATTAAATTTGCATCACTTAGATGGTACTCGTCTAATTTATGACCAAAGTATTCAAAAAGGGGATCTAGGTGGAAGCAAGGACCAAAGATTTTGATGCCCCCATTGAGAATTTTAAATCCCCACCGATGATTAGGTTCTTCGCTTTCATAATATATAGCTCCAAAAACATATACCATAAAGCCATTCTTTCCTGGCATAGGACATATACATTGATTACTTCCAATTCCATCCCCATTTCCGATGAAATTTTTTTGGCACCCTGGGCTATATCCATCACCAAAGAACTTAGTAATTTTTATAGATTTATGGTTAAAACAAATTACTAGGCCACCTGACCACCCCTTTGAATTTGAGGCTGCAAAATCCCATCCAGAAAGAAGGGATTCTAGAGATGTTACAGTTAAATGTCCACTACCTATGGTTTCTTGAAAAAAAAATAATGTAAAAAGGCTAAGAAAAACCCAAACTTTTGAGGGCTATATTTTTGGAGGGGCTAGCCAGACCGATAGAGTTGAAAGATAGGAGGATAACCAAGGGGGTAATCATATGGTCTGCACTGATCTAAGCACCCCAATGATGGATTTTTGTCTCCCAGTCAGCACATCTAAAAATTCCTTTTGTTTAGCTCTCGAAACCATTGACTTTTAATCCCATCCCGAACGTCTAGGCTTTTGACGGGAATATTGGCCCTATCCTCCCATACCCAAAACAAAATCATATATTTCATGGAATTGAAAGTGATACTAAGAGAGGGATGAAGAGGAAGATGCCTCAGATCTAGAAGGGGACATAATAGAAGATAAAATAGTTGAAGGGTCATGGAGTATCAAATATGTAACTTGATTAGAATGAAGAAGAGATGTAGAACTAGTCGACTAGGGAATATAAATAGATGCCACACAATTTTCCACAACAAGAGAGAAAAAAATATTTAATAAGGTTGGAAACAAGAAAAGGAAATGAACCAATACCTGATAGAGGAGAGCGATATAGGGGGTTTCCATACTTTGGTGGCACTTGTTGGCCAAAAGATAGGACCTCGACTTTCCCCATCATGAAATCAACTTCCATATGGATATGTGTTGGGCACCGGATTTGTATACTTTCCTCTTCCATTTTTACCCTATCTTTCTATCTCTTTGTGCCATTATTTATCTTAAAAGCATGAGGTAAAACCCTTCTTCCCATCTTTTATGGGATATTTGATTAATGATGTATCTGTCATGGAGTTTTTACCTTTCCACATATTAAATCCTATATTTCTTCAGATTTGGCTACAACAGGTGCATTGCGGCCGCAAGTCAAGGCACAACCCATCATTTCTAGCATCTTCCTTATTTTCTGCTATAGCGTGTCAGCCATGGGTGTATCATCTCTATCTTAGGCTTTCTTACGGTTTCTTGCTGGGAAATATGGTTGTCGTTGTAACAATATGTATTTCTTTAACAATGGAGTCATTGGGAGGAATTGGGGTTTCAGGACTATTGTATAAAGAGGCATATGGGCTGTGAATCGAGGGACCCTTGTTTTGGACACAGACTTTGTAATTAATCTTGTTATCATTAATTGAATATACAACAGCTCGTTGTTTCTCCTATAATCTCTGAGTTCCCGCAATCCTGATCCAAGAGTTGGACCCACTCTTGTGATCAGGTGTTGCATTCTTCTTTCTTTTCGTTGTAGTGTTGAGTTTGGTGTGATTCTTTATTTTCTATTACAGTTGTGTTTGTTGTTGTGGGTGCCTTTTATTTCTGTATTTCATTTCATTGTTGTTACATTGGTTTGTGTGTTATAGATTAAACATGTGATTTATAGCGGTCCATGTGCTTGTATCTGCATATACTTTTCCATTAGTCTTGAAATAAATAATGCCCCCGGGTTGATAATTTATGTGGAAAAAGGGTTGAATGTTGTTCAATCTCGACACCAAAATTTTGGCGCCATTGTCAGAGAAGGCTAACAGGTGCAAGAACAGGATTTACAATAGATCTCAAAGTCGATCTCTCGTCTTGAGGTGGGAATATATTGCCCAGCTTCAAGTCCTGAGCGTAAGTGCCTTGTGTTTTCTTTTTTCTTTCTTTCTTTCCTGTTTATTTTATTATTTTGTTTTATGTAAGAATTAAAACCTTGTCTTGGGGAAGGTGTTTTGTAAAACCTTTCCCTAAGTCCTGGGCGTAGTCTAGTTTTTCTTTCCTATTGTTTTCTTTTAGGGGCAAATTTCTCATCCTGGGGAGGGTACGTTATTACCCTACTCTAGGTCCTGAACTTTGATTTTTTTTCCTTTTCCTATTGTTTCATTTTCTGTGAATTTTTCCTCTCGTCCCGGGGAGGAAGTTATCTACCCTACTTCGGGTCCTGAGTGATTGATTGATTTTCTTTGATGAACCCTCTCCACAATTTATTTGAAAAAATATCCAAACAAGAGGGGAAGAGGAAGACCCCCAAAGAAAGGGAAGGATCTAGGAAGGAAGACGTATATTCAGGAAATTATTGAAAAATCTAGATCTGAGGCATCATCCCATGTTGTTGTTAGGGTTAGGGTTCACAGAAAGTACGAAGGGTAGTCTGTTGAACAACCAGTACCATCCACAGTACCAGAAGGCATTCTTTCTATAACAGAAGATTTAAAAAATAGGGTATCAGTGGAGGAGATATCCTTATTAGCAGCAGAAGGGGAAGAAGTGGCAAGTAAGGGATCAGAAGAATTGAGCAACTCTAACTGGGAAGAAGAACCTAAAAAAGGGTTTTCATCCCCAAGAGACCAAGGCAACGCTGTGAAAATTATCACTATTGAGTTAAGTGATTCTTATCCGGTAAAGGAATTTTTGAAGGACTTTGAGTCACCAAGGGACCAGGGGAGTGTGGTGCGACCTTCTTCGGTTGAATCACTCCAGGTGTTGGCCGCGGAACCAATCGAAATTCCAAGTGAGTATTGGAAAGTATTTATGGCACCTGTAAGTTCCTCCATTTATTTTCCCATAGGAAACGTTACAGGTGATGCACCAATGAGACCTATACCTTTGACAACCTTTCCTGGTTTTCATGGGATCTCTTCAGAAGACCCTGATACATTCCTTTTTGAGTTTGATATTGTTTGCCGCGGATATGATTATATGACTGATGCTCAGAAATTAAAGACATTTCCTGCTACCTTGAAAGGGACAGCCATGAGATGGTTCATGGGTTTAGGGGGGAGCACGATTACCTCATGGGAAGAAATGAAAAAAAAATTCTTGGAAAAGTACCAAGATTACTATAAGTCTCGTGACATTAAGGAAGAAATATTTAAATTTGTACAGAAAGAGGATGGAAATATGGAGGACTGTATCGAACGATTTAAATACATATTGCAAAGGTCTGGACATAGTGACTTGGATAAGGAAATTATAAAGATCATTCTTCTCAGAGCACTCAGGGAAGACTCTCTGCAACTCCTGAATATAGTGGGAAAAGGGGATATTTCGAAATAAAACTTAGAAACTATCTGCGATTACTGTATCAAATGTTTGCGGGGGGTTGCAAGAAGCAGACAGGGTATTTTATCATCAAAGACCTCCGGTGAAGGGGTAACAAAAGCAGAGATTGGAAATTTACTGGATAATCTGAGGATCGATATCCTGAGCACGCTATCAGCCCAAATGGACACTCTACAGGAAAAACATAAGCAGATTGAGTTGGAAAAAGCCATGGTCGTATTCTTCCCTTAGTGTAGAAACAAATACCCTTTGAAGGAATGCCCGCTTAACATGGTGGAAGCCTGTGCAATCTGTGAACAAACTCACGCAACCAGTGCATGTCCTTCCTTGCCCAGGTTGAAAGTGGTTTTCTAAGGAGCAAGAAAGGAAAGCACAGTGGACCAGCTATAATTCATGGGGCAGAAGAAGCCATGGCAACCTCGTCCACCGATAGTAAATACAGGTATTTTTCAGGACCCATCCTCGTACTTTCATAATTTTAGCACGGTTCCCCAATCTGCACCATTTTCAGCCATGTGGCCTCAATATCAGTATCCCCCTTGGAAACAATGGGTTCCTCAAGCCAGTCTGAATCCTTCATGGAATTATACTTGGCGTGGATCCCCTCCCACTGGATAGTTTCCTCAGCCTATGCCTCAACAACAACTTCAGTTGCCTTCCAATGTGCCCCCAGGAAACCCAACCATTAGACCTCAACTTCCTATCCAACCCAAACCAAATTTGAATAATAAAGGGGTTCAACAAAAAGACACTCTGAACCTTCCATCCTATAGCATTTCTACCACAATAATAAATGAGATAAATCTACGGTCTGGCCGAGTAGTGAATGCGACTACCTCACCCATTATTACAAAACAATTTGATGGTGAAGATATAGAACGAGAACAAGGAACAATGAGGGATAATTCAAATCAAAACATAATAAATCAGACACCTCCCCAAATTATTTCCAATCAAGGTCATTTGATATATCCCCCATACCCTAAAAGATTGACCTTGAGCAAACAAAACCCTCAAGCAAAATTTGATTTTCTAAGGGAACTGCAAAATATTTTTGTTAAAATAACCCTTTTACAAGGTATGAGGGATGTACCGATTTATGCAAAAAAATTGAAGGAATACTGCTCAAAGAAACTAGGGAGAAAACCTAAGGATCCATTAACTATTCATGTAATGGGCAGACTATCCGATATCATGTTAGGAAAGGTTATGCTTGTAAAATACGGAGGTCGCGGGAACCCAATTCTAACAGTACAAATTAATGGGATTGAAATCCCAAATGTGCTGGTGGATTTGGGAGCAGCCATTAACATTATTACTACTGAAAAAATGAACACATTAGGACTTGGAAACATTAAACCAACCCCTACTATCCTAGAACTTGCAGACAGATCTACAATTAAACCAGTAGGGAAATTAGAGGATGTCATCATTTCAGTAGACTCGTGACATTACCCCGTGGACCTCCTTATATTGTAGACTCGATTTTCAGTAGGTGGTCACCCATTGATCCTAGGAAGACCCTGGTTGGAAACTGCAGATGCCTACATAGGATGTCAGTTTGGACACATGATCATATAAAATGGGATAGTTATGAAAAATCTTAAGCTCTATTCTCCTCCGAAACCAAGCTCATCTGAAAAATCATTACCCAGTCAGAAACCTTTACCTGAAGAAGAGCCTAAACTTGAAAATGAAGATGTTAGACCAGTTCTCACTATTGGCCATACCCTTCAATTTAAAATAGAAACTGAAGATGATGCCATTATCACCTTCATTAATGATTCCAGTTCTATTCCCGATCGAACTCGATATATTCTAGAATCTGCTATGAGCTGTGAGACAGGGGAAAAAATTGGACCAGAAGATGATATTGAGGAAATTCCTGTAACCCCATTTCAGGATAGTACTCCAATCGAGATTGAACCAGGGAAAACACTTAATATCAACCCAAACTTGTCTGAATCTCAAACTAAACAGCTTCAGAAGGTCCTTCAAAATCATCAAGAAGATTTTTCCTGGGATTATACTGACATGAGGGGTATCCCTGCCAACCTATGCACTCATCATATTTACATTAAGGAAGATTGTCTCCCTGTAAGACATCCTCAACGGAGGATGAATCCTGCTCTCAAAAACATTTTTAAAGAAGAATTACAAAAATTGTTGGTTGTAGGATTCATTTATCCCATCTGAGATAGCCAATGGGTATCTCCACTAGTTATCATTCCAAAAAAGAATGGTAAATGACGGATCTGTATAGATTATAGGGAACTAAATAAGGAAACACAAAAAGACCATTTTCCTTTTCCAATCATTGACCATGTCCTGGACACCTTGGCTGGAAAGAAGTTCTTTTCTTTCCTAGAGGGATTCAGTGGATATAACTAGATCCATATAGCCTCGGAAGACCAGGACAAGATAACTTTCACATGCCCATGGGGAACCTTTGCATATAGGGTCCTTCCATTTGGCTTGTGTAATGACCCTGCTACCTTCCAGAGGGAAATCTTGGGGATTTTTTCTGATTTGGTCGATGATAGTGTCGAAATATATATGGATGATTTTACTCCATATGGGAACTCATTTGAGGAAGGATTGGCAAATTTGGAGAAGGTACTCAAAAGATTTAAATAAACGCATGTATCATTGAGTACAGTCAAATGCCATATGATGAGTGAAGAAGGAGTAGTATTGGGACATTTTCTCTCAGCCACTGGAATTCAAGTTGATCCAGCTAAAGTAGAGGTAATATTACATTTCCCGATATCCAAAACACCCACACAGGTACATAGTTTTATTGGTTGTGCTGGTTATTACAGGCGCTTTATAGAAAATTTTGCTAAAATATCACATCCACTATTTCAATTGCTAACAAAAGATGTAGAATTTTTGTGGACTGAAGATTATGAGACATCCTTCACGAAAATTAAGGGGCTGGTATGCATGGCTCTAATCCTCCAAGGACCTGATTGGGCATTACCATTTCACATACATACTGATGCTTCTCAGACAGCAGTAGGGGTTGTTTTAGGACAGTAGATAGACAAAAAACCGTATGAAATTTATTACGTCAGCAAGAATTTAATTCCTGCTGAATTAAACTATACGGTGACAAAAACAGAATTATTAGCTGTCATTTGTGTTATCAATAAGTTCTGGCACTACATCACCAGGTACTCTACTATTGTCCATACTGATCACACAACAATCAGGTATTTGTTGAATAAACCTATTACTCCTGGCCGTATTACGAGATGGTTACTATTGCTTCAAGAATTTGATATTACAATAGTAGATAAGCCAAGAAAAGATAATGTAGTAGCTAAATTCTTATCTATAATAGATAACAGTGATGAATGCACACCAATAGAGGACATATTTCCCGATGAGAATCTTTTTGCAGTTTCTACAAACCTTCGTGGTATGCAGATATTGCTAACTATCTTGCTACAGGGAAAGTGCCTCTTCATTTGTTGTATAGGGAACAACGAAAGATAATTCATCATAGTGCCCAATATTCTTGGATGGCAGGGTACCTTTTTCATACAAGAGTAGATAAGCAGATCTGGCGTTGTATGTCTAAAGATGATATATACGAAGTATTGAATTTTGCCCATGATGGCCCTTGTGGAGGGAATTTTGTGGAAAAAAGAACAGGCCACAAGGTTCTACAAATGGGATATTACTGGCCTTCCATTTTTCGTGATGGTTAGAATTATGTCAGGAGGTGTGATAGTTGCCAACGTATGGGGAAGTCTGGTAGCGCTGATGAAATGCCTTTGCAGGCACAACTAGTCCTCGAGCCTTTTGAGAAATGGGCTATTGACTTCATTGGACCCTTTAACCCGCCCTCCTAGCAGAAATTCCACATCTTGGTCTGTACTGATTACGTGAATAAGTGGGTGGAAGCCAAAGCTATTGCAAAAGCAATAGAATAGGTAGTATCAGATTTTATATTTGAAGAAATTTTTGCTTGATATGGTACTCCAAGAGAGGTTGTTTCAGATGGAGGAGCACAATTCACATCACACAAGATAACAAAGGTCATGCAAAAATATGGGGTCAAGCACAGAGTGACATCTCCATACCATCCCCAGGCAAATGGACAAGTGAAAAGCAAAAATAAGACATTAGAAAATATTTTGACAAAAATTGTGGCATACCATCGTCGGGATTGGGCTGAAAAACTTCTAGAGGCTCTATGGGCATACAAAAAAACATGGTGGAATACAACCAGGTTTTCACCATTCGAATTGGTTTATGGGAAATCCCCATTGTTTCCAATAGAATTTGAGATAAGCACACTCAAAACAGCACTGGAAGTTGGTTTAGATCTATCAGATGCCCAGAAACACTGATTCGCTCAGCTTAATGAACTTGATGAAATACATTCAATGGCTATATAGTGAACTACTACTATCTAGCAGCAGAGAACGAAATGGCACGATAAGTTTATTAAAAATAAGGTGTTTAAAAATGGAGATTGGGCACCAGTTTATGACTCTCATTTTAAGGATTTCAAGGGAAAGTTTTATACTCGTTGGATGGGACCTTATGAGGTGGACAATGTATTTGATAAAGTAAAAATCAGGCTAGTCACAATTGAAAATACACATACTACCTTTATAGTCAATGGACATCGCCTAAGACTATACCGCAAACCGGCCTATACGGATGCTTTTATTAAACAACTCTATGAGAAATATGGTTTGAAGGTTATCAGTGCAGAGAATCCTTCGTCTGCACCCTAGTTGTAAATAATATATATATATATATATATATATATATATATATATATATATAATTATGTTCTATTTCTTGTCTTTTTTCAGGCGCTATGACTAAGGAGTGGAAATCAAGGAATTTTCTGGATGTTGTTACACCAGATGTTGTTACTCATGTTGATGTTACTTAGTTGTTGCTACTCCAATGATGTTACACTATTTTTGTTACTCAGTTGCTACTACTCAGGTTGTTGTTACTCTATTGCTGCTACTCATGTTGCTGTTACTCGGTTGCTACTACTCAGGTTGCTATTACTCGGTTGCTACTACTCAGGTTGTTGTTACACAGTTGCTGCTATTCATATTGATGTTACTCAGTTGTTGCTACTCCGATGTTGTTACATCGGATGTTGTTACTCCGATGTTGTTACACTGATGCTGGTACACCAATGTTGTTACTCCAATGCTGTTACACCGGATGCTTTTACTCCGTTGTTGTTACATCGATGAAGTTACTCTGATGTTGTTACTCCACTATTGTTACACTGATGTTGTTACATGATGATATTACACCGTTGTTGTTACTCTGATGCTGTTACACCGGATGCTGTTACTCCACTGCTGTTACACCATCCACATCATTACTGCGTTGTCATCCTACCAACCATCACATCATCCAAGTAAGCCATCAGGTATGCCTCCACGTGGCTTTTACTGATTTAATTAAATATCCCATGTGAATATTTTAATGCCACAGATGGAAAAAAATTAAGTTGGGGGGGGGGGGGGTGTCGTCATGCCAAGGATGGTGTAATAATTGCCTCAGAAGTTAAATGTGACATTATGCTCATACGATTCCCATCAATATGTGGTATCATCATTAAATTGTATTGGGATTCATAAGACATCTCATCCACCCTGTACGAACAACTATTATTTTTATTTTACCACACTTACCGTATTCTTTCATGATTTTTCTCGATTTTTGAGATTTACCAATCATATTTACACTTACCACCTTTCCATTTTCACTATGTTGTTCCTCCAAATTTGGTACCCACCACCTTGCCTAATGGTCTGCTGCTACAAGAAGTGCTACTACAAGTCTCCATAGCATGGGTGGGTTGGATTTGTAGCATGAGCCTGAAAACAAAGTTTCAGTTCGTAGCAATCTAGAGGTTTGGCAAGTTTTTATCGACAAGGATGGGATATCTACTTTTACATATTGCAAAGATTTGATGGAGGTATCACAACGGAATTCACACTTAATTTATAGGAGAATAACTCATGGGTTAGAGGTCTAGAAGTTCCTGTCACAGAGGAATTAATTGCAAAGGTTTCTAGGCTAAGACAGCAGGGGCAGCAATGGTTTTCTCAAAACATTTCTCTCCTAGAATTTCCGAATTGTTCCTGCAGGCAGGAGAAAGTGTTGGTCAATTGGGCAGAGGATACGAGCACAAAACTGTGTCATATCCTTGAAACAAAGTTGTTGGTTTCATAATAAAATACATTACCTATGAGGGTCGGTCCTCAACTCTGTTCAAGTATCACTTTAAAATTTTAACACACCTCTGATTTCCATAGAATTAGGTGCATGCCCTAAATATGCCATTTTTATTATTGAAACAACTACAGCATATGGCATTGTCTGCTCAGTGCTCTCACCGGATGATGGAAATACTTTCTAACCATGGATTGGTGCAATTATTGGTCGTGCATGCAATAGGCAAGATGCGGGTTTCCTGGGTGAAACTATGCGGATCCTCAGAAGAAGCGGTAACAGCTATGATTGTTGCTAGAGAAGAAGAACCAGCCTCTCTGACTGGTGAGGTGGAAGAAGAAAATTTAGAGGAAATTGATCAAGAGGAACTCGAGGAAATGGAAACATAAATTAACCAAGAGGAACCCCAGGAAATGGGAACGGAAACTAATCAGGAGGAACTAGAGGAAGAAGAGATGAATATGGAGGAAGAAGTTAGTGACACAGATAAGGCTGCCACAGAAGAACCAGCCTCGCTTGGAGAACCCACAGAGGAAGGAATTATGGATATTGTGCAGGAAATCGATATTGTTATACAGTCGTCAACCTTTTTCAATAAAGGACAAAGGATTGGAATTGTGGACAAAGGAATGGCAAGTGATTTTGTTTCGAAAGAAACAACATCACCTACCTAGACAAACATGGATGTTGATACAGGTGGGGGTGTTATAGAAGAAACACCCCCAATTCGGCTAGAAGAGGAAGAGTCAGCCTGCGAAATCAACGTTGGAACTCAAGAATAGATACCTACTGTGGAAACAAAGGTGAGTCCTGAGGAAAAGGAGGCTAAAGAAGGAATGAGTCAGGCATTCGATACTGTTCCACAAGAACCAGTATCGACCCATGAAGAACAAGTGGTAATAAAAGGGCAAGAGGAAAGAAGGGAATTGAGCCACAGAATCAATGCTGCTCCACAAGAACCAGCATCGATTCCGGTTGAGGTAGTAATGCATGAAGTCCCAGTCCAAACTGGAGATGATGATGATGGGTCTATTCCCTGTTCTCCATTCCAGTCCTTGATGCCCAGAGGGGCGATGGGATTTCACTCACCTAAATGATTAATGGAAGAAGTGGTTGTTCCCCTGGTACTAAAATTTTTTGACATGGCCAAGATTGGCCCGGAAACTACTGAGCTAGAAGAATTGGAGGTTCTTCAGGAAGACATAGTTCCTATAAAAACATCGGAACAAAGAGGGATCAATGAAATTGCTGACCAAATAGCAGGAGTTTCCGAAAGAAATGTAGAAGAAGAAGGCCTTGTGGATAGGGAGCCCAGCCAGAAGTGCTTGAAAAAAGAATCTTTAAAGGATGCCAACAACATTCCACCACCTTTTGAGCTTATTATAGGTCCCGAAATTGAATTCACCGTTAAATAGGAATGGGTCGAACAGTGTGATAAAATAAGGTTACCTCTCAAAAAGAGGTATCAGCTGCAGTTCAGTGAAACCATGAGACTCAAGAGGGAGGTTTGGGATTTGAAGAAGCAAGTTTCACATTTAAAAAGGAAGGTAAAAATCTACAAATGGAGGGCAATAAAGCCAAATATTGAAGTCTCCACTGTAGCTACCCAGACCGGGCCAATCGAAGATTTGTTTGAAGGTCGAGAATTTGTATTGGCCGCTGAAATTCAAAAGTGGCATTCTGTGGCGATTGACCATACGAAAGAAACAAATAGGGTTCGAGAATAGGCTGTTGGATTCTTCACAGGGTACATATATCAGTTATACAAGGCATGGTTGAAGCAGGCCAAACAGAAGGCCAAGATAGAAAAGTTGGAAGAACAAGTTTAGTTGCTAAAGACAGATAAGGAGAAGATGTTCTCCCTAGCACAATAGGTAATGTCCTACAGACCTCCTGTACATAGCTATGCCTTATTCCTTCATGAAAAATTTCTTTCCTTTTGTCTTGAAAGTATATATAAGGAGATTTCGTATGAAATTGAGGACCTCATTCAATTTCTCCATATTTTAAAAATTGATGATGTTATAGGACAACACTTAATGTGTGAGCTCTACATGAATGGGTATTATTTAAAGCATGATCAGTCCTTTAACCCCAATCCATTCATGGGGAACATCCACTTAAGGGCTTTCACTTCCTATACCATCAATCAGATTAAATGGAGAAACTCTTGGGATACATTTGAAGAAAATCAAGCCGGAAAGCCATTAATGGTGAGAAGAGAGAATGGTCAGTCCTCGAACATTTACAACAAACATTATACCTTTCTACAGATTGAGGGCTGTAAATAACACATGTCAGCAGCTCAGAAGTGGTGTGCTGACCTATGTGTCGGCCATATTATGAAATTTCACAAGGAATCCATGGACAGTTGTCAGAAAAAATGGATGTTGTCTTCTTCAGCCGTCAGGGGAAGAGAACCATTTGGGGCACCTAACTTTTCACATGCCTTAGAAATAATGTCGCGTTATGTGGCATGTATTCACACCTGTGGGGTTAGATGGATGGGATTAAGATTTAAATTTCCCCTTTTAAGGCTACCAGCTGCACAATATACTCCTGCTTATAACGTTGAACCCAACTGGTGGAAAGACGTTGTTTTGACAAAAGGATATAAGCCACCAGGAATAGAAATGGCTGCAGAATATAACCTCACACAGATTCATGCTGATCACAATTAGTCCAATCTAGATCTAAGGAGATGAGAAGCTGCATGAGGACATGCAGATAGACTAGTTGGGGGGAGATGTTGGGCACCAGATTTGTATACTTTCCTCTTCCATTTTTACCCTATCTTTCTATCTCTTTGTGCCATTATTTATCTTAAAAGCATGAGGTAAAACCCTTCTTCCTATATTTTATGGGATATTTTATTAATGATGTATCTCTCATGGAGGTTTTACCTTTCCACATATTAAATCCTATATTTCTTCAGATTTGGCTACAACAAGCGCGTTGCGGCTGCAAGTCAAGGCACAACCCATCATTTCCAGCATCTTCCTTATTTGCTGCTACAACGTGGAAGCCATGGGTGTATCAACACTATCTTAGGCTTTCTTACAGTTTCTTATAGGGAAATCTGGTTGCTGTTGTAACAATATGTATTTTTGTAACAATGGAGTCGTTGGGAGGAATTGGGGTTTTAGGCCTATTGTATAAAGAGGCCTATGGGCTCTGAATCGGGCGACCCTTGTTTTGGACACAGACTTTGTAATTAATCTTGTTATCATTAATTGAATATACAGCAACTCATTGTTTCTCCTGTAATCTCTGAGTTTCCGTAGCCCTGATCCAAGAGTTGGGCCAACTCTTGTGATCAGGTCATGCATTCTTCTTTCTTTTTATTGAAGTGTTGAGTTTGGTGTGATTATTTATTTGCTATTACAGTTGTGTTCATTGCTGTGGACTCCTTTAATTTCTGTAATTCATTTCATTGTTGTTACAGTGGTTTGTGTGTTATAGATTAAACCTGTGATCTATAGCGGTCCATGTGCTTGTATCTGCATATACTTTGCCATTAGTCTTGAAATAAATAATGCCCTCGGGTTGATAATTTATGTGGAAAAAGGGTTGAATGTTGTTCAATCCTGACACTAACAATATACACAATAATTTCCAATTATGACCCTGAAGAGGAAGAAAAACCCCTATATAAACCATCAATCACTCCCCCCTTCCCCTTTTCATCCCTTCGATCCTTGATGGAATAATTTTTCCCAGAGTATCGCTAGGGTCAATCCTTTAAAAACATGTCTGTATTGGTGGCATCAATGGAAATGAAAAGGGATTTCTAATCCGTAATCCAGTAGTTGGATATGGGTTGTGCCATGGTGAGTGAGGTTCAACTATGGTAGTAACCCGTCACATGAATCAAGAGAGACTAGAAGCCTAGTTATCGTCATTTTCCTAGTTATTTTTGAAGGATCTGTTTGCATCTAAAAATGAAGCTAACTTGTTCCTGATACACCTAAAAAAAATTCATGGATAGACATTTCGTAAGTAAACCTAGAAGTCTTACCCACACCAGTGCATTCCCAAGTTTCTCTTTTCTGACATCGAAAAGAGGGGTTCATCTTTTGAAAAACAACATATTTAAGTTAATGCACAAGGGTTTATCAAGAATCCAATTGGCTACTTCCTTCGAATAAAATTTCAATGCAAACCATCCACGAGAAAGAGAACAAGCCCCATCAGTTTTGTGTGGTCTTTTCCTCATTATTTTTTGCACCCAGTAATGAGCTTCATTATTGTAACAAAAATGCTACAAATTCCAAGGCTACCAACTTAAATTATAAACCCAGGGTTCACACAAAATTAAGAGGTTTCAACACTATATGTGCATCATGCAATGTGTCCTTCTTTTGTTGATATGATGAAGTGAAGTGAATGCCACAAAATCCAAGCCTAAATTGATAGAAGAAATGGAAATGTTACTCTATTTTTAGAAGGGAAACCTAATTAATTTTGTAGAAAGGAAATCCTAGTTAATTTTACAGAAATGAAAGGCTATTCTACTTTGCATGAATGTAAATGCTAATCCTATTTGTAGAAATGAAAACATTAACCTATTTGCAGAGTGTAAATAGTGCATCAAAAGGAAGCCTAATCTATGCAATAAAAATAGAAATGTTGGAAATAGAAACCATGAAATAATTCTCCAATCATTTCATTCAAAATATATATTTTCTATAAATTTCATAAGGGGCTTCATAAGTAATCATGAAAATCAGCATTATGATCTTTGAGTCATGAATTTGTCCACTAACCATAGCTGCATAGGTGAACTGCAATGGAAAAAACTCAAATATTAAGAGGTTTTTTCTCTTACTCAATCATGGTCTTGGATCCTAGGGGCCATTATTCAAGCCTAAGGAACAAAAGCTAAGCTTTTGGAGCAAACCTGGTTAAGTTTACACATGCTACAAGAGACCATGTTTTGCTACAAGAGCGAGATAAATTGCCAAATTCCCAAGTAAATCAATTGAAAACAGGATGAAAATATTTTTTTTATTAATTAGGATGTCTTAGGACTCCATTCCAAGAGGAATCACTCCAAAATAACCATGTTAACATGTGCTAATAATAGTAGAAAATTACTACTCTAAAAATTGGAAATTTAAGAACTAGTGAGCTTGTTAACCTACCAAATGCCTAACCTAATTAAACGAAAATGCTATGGGGTAATTTTATTTTTAATTTGAAATTTTTATGACCCAATACACATGGTATCAACTAAAATTAAGCTCATTAAAATGTTCTAAAAAATAGCATAAAATTACTACTATTTTGCTACAAGGGACTTCGATAAATTCTATATTTTTGAACTAGTAAACTAATCCAAGTAACTCAATCATGAATATGAATTTTAAAATTTGTTATAAGTATGTGTCATGCTTTTGAATCTGTAAATAACCTGCAAAAAAACTCACGTCAATCATTTAACCAATGTAACCTACAACAAAAGAGGCATGAATAGTAGATTCTTAAGTAAGAGATGCAAGTGAAAAATACATTAAAAGGAAATAAATTAATTGTACAAGAGGGATTTTAGGATCCTGGGATGACCAAGCCCAAGGAAAATTAGAGTCCTATGAAGGAAACCAATCCTTAGAAGCTAAAAATGGCACCAAACTTCATTATATGAATCAATCCCAGTACATCCCTGCTAGAAATGAAAGTGGAGCTGCTAAATAACAATTTTTCTCCACAGGAAGGTGGAGAAATACATGCTCCCAGAGGAGAATTAGAATTGGTACTTATACAAATTGATGGGGAAGAATTATCCTTGACATGAGGAATATTTCCCCTCCAAAATCCCTCAAATGACACAGAACACATTCCTATATTTTCTCGATCACTAGAGCTCCATAGTTTGTGTTATAATTTCATAATATATTGTTCGTTTATTATCCAAAATTGATCCTCCTGTAGCAGTGAGAAAGTCCCTAGATTATCTCATTCTCCAAATATTTATAATCTTCTGAATATTCTCACAATATTCTACAAAAATAAATAATATTAGGCACAAATATGAAATTATCTCTAAACCTTCCTAATGAACATATTAAATCTAAAAATATGTCATCTAATGTAAAAAGAGAGGTTTAATGTGTTGAAGGATGGTTAGATGGGCCTTATTTTATGTCTAATTTGGAGGCCCATCACACCCCCTACTAAAAGTGTTTCTCATCATTTGAGCATCTTAGTCACCTAATTGTGCGACATTCATGGTGCTTGTGGCCTCATTAACATCCCAGGCTACCTTATAAGGAATTTTGGTGCATATTCTCTTACTCCATCCTCTTCCTATTCTTCTCCATCTCCTTCTTCTGTAGATCCATCCTTTCTTAAAGTTCTAATTAGGCTTGTGCTTGTGTCTTAAGAAAATTCTATGTGTTAATGTCCACAATGTTTTCCCAAGATACAAGTTTTCGAAAATTCTCCATAACAAATGTGATAATTAGAATCCTTGATTTGTTCGTGGAATCTCTTCAATTGAAACTACTCCACCCATGATTTTTCACTGTGATTTTCCAAATTTTGGCAAACCTGTACTCCCAATCCTTCTCTTAGATTTCCCTCTTCAAATATAGGGTAAATTTTCTCGAAATCATCATTTAGCACAATGTCTTCTCCTGTAGCAAATATGTCCCTTCCTGCAGCAGCTTTGTTTCTCCTATAACAGCTTTGTTGTCTCCTATAGCAAGTCATTTTTTTCTTTGAGGTATTTAGTTGTGGTTTCTCTAGTAGTTTTCCTTCTCATGGATGTCAAAATTTTCTTCCCCTTTAGTTGAAACCTCCCCCCATTTCTCCTAATCCTCCTTCTCGGGGTTACTTGGGTGCATTTTTAATTTTTTCCTTAGAGCAGTCTCTGTTGTAGAGAGAGTGTCAAATTTTCCTTTTTTATCTGAGAGGGATAAGAATGCTAATAATTTTTATCATAACAAGCTTTCCTCTATCCCTATCTTGCCTTCACATATAAAATTTTCCAAAGGGAACTACTGCACAATTGTTTTCTACAGGGTACTTAATTCAATCATAATTATCCATGTAGATGTATGGAAATTAAATATGGAGAAAGCCACTTACTCCTGTCAAGATAACTATGTCATGTGCATGAGAGTTTGAGGACAAATTTGGGTAGTTTTGACTCCCTTTATTCCTTTAATTCTCTCTTTTAGCTGCCTTTCGAGCCTCCTATGGCAGTTCATATCCTCCGGTAGCTCCTCTTGAATGTCCTGAAAACACAGTTTGAAGCTGCTCGGTGGCACCCTAGGCAGACGATGGTATCATCTAGTGCATTCTTTCTGCCTTTATGGGTTTCTCCAACTGTTTCTTACGAATGAGTAATTGCACAAGTGAATTTGAGGCTCGTACTTTTATTCCGTTTTTTGGTAATGGCTCAAAGCACTTTGGTGACTTGGCCTTTGCACAACTTTACTCTTTTAATCATTTTCCCCACTCCTTGTAATCATCACTCTTCTTAATTTTGCTTTTCCACGTTGCATGAGTGAGGGAGTTAGTTTCACTTAGCTGATTGAGGGTGGTCAAGACTATTGACCCATCGTTAGCTTATAAAACCTCATCTCTTATGCATGGAAAACAAATTTCTAACCATAACATGCTCAAGAGAAGAGGTGAAGAATATTTCATACATGTACCTACCTAATGGTTGTTGGAGAGGCATGCATGTTGTTTTTGAGTTGATGATCAATCCATTGTTCTTTTGAGCTCTTAATTTACTTGTTTTTCTTTTGCATAGGTCTTCACATGATGTAGTTGACTGATGGAACCTTTCTTTCTTGTAGGTATCTCACAATTTTTCGATTTGTTGTTCTTAGACTGGATGGTTGACATTACAACTGCTGCTAAAGGACTATGTGGCTTCCTCAACCTTCAAGGGTGTTCAACTCTTCATTATGGATCAATATGAATACTTAGATCATATTTTTGGATGAATCTATGAAGGGTGCTGCAATATTTTTAAGCTCCAATAGAAGTCATTCAGTTTCTTCTCACAAAATCATACTGCATTAACGGACTTGGAAAAATTATAGTGGGTTTTATGGAAAAAGAATAACATCTTCAGAAGGTGGTGAAAGTTGTGGGAAAGGAAAAAATTATATGAAGTCATATTCCTTTTTCTGTGTTTTTTTAATGTTTGGTAAGAGGTAGAATATTGGGGATGGATTTGGTTGAATGGATTGGTGATTGGGGTGAAGGAGTTTGAGTGGAACTCTCCTAACATTTCCCAAGTAAAATAGGACCTTTGGGGCTCTTTTTCCAAGTTTATCACCTTTCTATAACACTTTTGGTTTCTCTTGTATCATTTCAACACAGTCTCATATAGCATAATTTTTTTACCAATATCTCTCAAATGGTAGATAGGATTGACTTGAAATGTTTTTAGCATGTTTCCATCATCCTTATGCACCTCCCCATAAAAACACACAACAAATGGATGCATGAATCACAAAAAGAATTAAAAATGGTTGTTGGTGATGGAGACCAATTTCTCGAAAAGTGTGCACTAGAATTTGATGAAATTGCTTGAGCATGTTACCATAATCCATATGCATCTCCAAATGAAACAAATCGGCTAATGGAAGTAGGTTTTTTGAGATATGGTAAAAACAATTTATTCCCTATGTATTTTGGTGTCCTGTAGCAAAATAGAACCCCAATATAACATTCTAGGACATTGAGTAAAATGAATGGCAAAGGCTTGGAAATGACCGGTGGATGTTGGAAATGGATGAGGGTTATGGATTGACATGGCCTTGGTCCTATTGGAGCATCTGTGAAAAGGAGGAGAAATCCCAAGTTTGACTTCCTTTGACTATATTTTTGACAAACTTTTTCTTTTAGTGCTAACTTATTTTTTTTGCTTGCAAAGGTTGGAGATAACTTGCATTCCTCAGAGAGAGATACATGGAGCAAAGAAATTTTTTCTTTTTTTCTTTTCTTTTAGGCCTACTAGCTGTGTCAATGAGGTTTTCACCTAGGATCTTTTATTTTTCTCTTTTTCCAACCCATTGATAGTATCATGTAGCTTTTAAATCAATGACCCAATCTCAGGTGCCTCAAAGGAGGTTTTCACCTGATATTTTATTTTTCCTATTATTTTTCCATTTTTTTCATTTAAATTTTCTATCCTACTCTACCTGGAAAAAAATATCATTTTCAATTATAGGAATACTTCCAATGGATCCATGTGCACATAAGGATGACATATAAGCTAATGTATAGGCTCTAAATATACGCTTTTACCAGTACCTGAGTTTTAGAGACCAAATTCTTTGACTTTGACGATATCAAGCATAGTTGAAGATGAGAGTGATGCTCCATCTTGTTGATTTTATAGAACCAAACCTAAATATAAGTCTGATTCCATTTGTTTTATTTCTCATATGAATCGTTCTTCATGTCTTATTCTACCATGAAATTCAAATAATCATCATTTTTCTAATTATTCTCTTGAGCACATGGAGTATCTGATGGTGAACATGAGGCAAATTTCTCAATCTCTCATTCTTACCTCTACTCTTCATCAAGTGCAGCCCATGATTCTTTGGTATTCTCATTTGAATCTTATTTTTCTGAATGTTTTTCTTAAATGACATGAAGAAAATATCTTTTTCTATAATACTCTTCCTCAGCTAAGATGAATACCATTTAGATCAAGAGGAGATATTAGGAAGTGTTGTACCTCAACATTGTAAGTGGGATTAGCTATTTCCTTGTGTGGGTTTGGAAATTGTGGTACATGTAGTTGAGTGGGAGTGGATCTTTGAGATGGATGTGGTTGGGGTTGTTGTTGTGGTGGAGGTGGATGTTAGGGATAGCATAGAGTTGGGTATAGAAGATATTGAGGAAAATATTGAGGGTGTTGTGGATTTCTCCCATACGTTTCTTTCTAACCTTGTTGCCAATATTGGTTTTGGGGTTGAGATGGCGAAGGTTGCCAAGGAAATCGAGTGTTCCAATTACTTTGAGATGGATGTGCATAAACTTGAAATTTTGAATTAGGTTCTTGCATTATATCAGGTTGACAAGGCTTCCATGGTCTTCTTGGAGCCATATAACATAGCTTCTTTGGTGATTGAATTGCTCCATTGTCCTCTTGGTAAAATTCCTTCAACCTTGGTAATGATGAAAAATATTTAATATGATTTTATTTTGCATGGACAACACAAATATCAACATCTTATTTTTTCTCATCTTACATTATTAACATTCTACTTGTTCGCTTATATTGCTAAGAATTTTCGTTTCTGAGTTATCAATCCAATTTCCAAGTTCAACTCGACTTACTGATATTGATGTTTATTTACTTACTCTTTCCCTTCCTCTTGATATGTGCTTGCATGTTTCACAAATTTCTTCATCTTTCCCTTCCTCTTGATATGTGCTTGCATGTTTCACAAATTTCTTCATATGATAATTGGCATACATAACCTCTACTCATGAGATCAAGGAGATCAATCCATGCATCCCTAATTGTTCAAAGTAAGAGGGCTTTTAATGTGTCAAATCATAAATGATGCAATTTTTCACTCTTAACATTATACATAAATCTCTTTATTAGATCCTCAAGGCTCTCATAATATTTTTGATTAATTCTAAATATTTCTTCTTTAAGACCATGATGTTTATATTTTTCTAGAAATATATTTTCTATATCATTCCATGATCTTATTGAATTAGTCCCTAAACTCATGAACTATTTAAGAGCTTTATCCTTTATTGTTGTCAGAAACAATATCCATTTTTGAGTGTTTAATAAGTAACCATAAGATCTACAAATAATTTCAGATTCAAAGAGAAAGGTTTATGGATCCTCTAACCTCACACCATGGAAGTTGGGAAGGAAAGATGGAGGGATGTTCTTTATATGAACATTGATATAAATATCTTGAATGTTAAATCCAAGAGGATCTTCTTCATTGTTATAATCTCCATCCATTTATTCTACCTTCTCTGTTAGCTCCTCTTCTTTTACATGCGAAATTGGATGATGGTGTGGCTCTTACTACACCAAGTGGTCAAATGGGGCATTTGATGTTGGAGAATAATTTTATGTTTTTATAATTTTTTTGAATAAGAACGCTCATGAAATTCATTTGTTTGTCTTTGAAATGGAATATTCCTGATGAATTTTTTGTTCTTGTGCAATTAAAAGAAATGAATCGACTATGCAATAACATAATGCATACTTTGACACCTCCCCGACAACGGGGAAAAAGTGATGAGCCTCGGTATTGCAACAAAAATGCTGCAACTCTCAAGGCTAGCAACTTCAATTATCAACCTGGGGTTCATACAAACTTAAAAGGTGTCAACATTATATGTGCAACATGCAATGTGTCGTTATTTTGTTGATATAATACAATGAAGTGAATGCCATGAAATCCAAGCCTAAACTAATTTAAGAAATTGAAATGTTACTCTACTTGTAGAATGGAAACCTAACTACTTTTGTAGAGAGGAAATGCTGGTCACTTTTGAAGAAATGAAAGGCTATTCTACTTTGCATGAATGTAAATGTTAATCCTATTTGTAGAAATGTAAACATTAATGTGTTTGCAGAGTGTAAATGGTACATCAAAAGGAATCCTAGTATATGCAATAGAAAGAGAAATGTTGGAAATGGAAACCATGAAATAATTCTTCAATCACTGCGTTCAAGATATATTTTTTTAATAAAGTTCATAAGGTGTTTCATAGAGTAATCATGAAAATCATCACTATGTTCTTCAACTCATGAATGTGTCCACTAACCATAACTACAGAGGTGAATTGCAATGGAAAAAAGGAAAAAATTAAGAGATTTTCGGGCTTACTAAATCATGTTTTTGGAGCCTAAGGGTAATTATTCAAGCCTAAGGGACAAAACCAAGCTTTTAGAGCAGAGCTGGTTAAGTTTACATATGCTACAGGAGGGCTTCTTTTGCTACAAGAGTGAGATAAATTGCAAAATGCCCAAGTAAATCAATTGAAAATGGGATGCGAATATTTTTTTTATTAATTAGGATGTCTTAGGACTCCATTCCAAGTGGACCACTCCAAAATAGCCATGTTAACACGTGATAAAAAATAGTAGAAAATTACTACTCTAAAAATTGGAAATTCAAGAACTAATGAGCTTGTTAACCTACCAAATTCATAACCTAATAAAAATAAAAATGATATGGGGTAATTTTTTTTATTAAATTGAATGTTTTTATGACCCAATACAAGTGAAATAAACTTAGATGAATCTCGTTGACACGTTCTAAAAAATAGCATAAAAGTACTACTATTTTGCTACAAAGGACTTCGAGAAATTCTATATTTGTGAACTAGTAAACCAATCCAAGTAGCTCAATGATGAATAGGAATTTTAAAATTTATTCTAATGATGCTTCATGCTTGTGAATCTTTAAAAAACCTGAAAAAAACTCACTTCAATAATTTAACCAATGTAACCTACAAACAAAAAGGCATGAATAGTAAATGCATAAATAAGAGATGCAAGTGAAAAATACATTCAAAGGAATTAAATAAATTGTACTAGAGGGATTTGAGGCTCCTGGTGATCAGGAGTTCATAAATTTTTCTCAAATTTCAAAGTTACAGGATTGAGTTGAAACTAGGATGGTTGCATAGATCTCGTCTTCCTGATTCCGGCATCATGAACTGTTCGAAAAACAGATGTCGTATGAGGAAGATATCACATTCTGATCGAAATGCCAAACATGTAAAATTTGTGATAGTTTGACCAAGTTTTACTGGGATGCACAATCAGCAAAGTGGAATGTACAGTCAGCAAAATAGAATATTCCTTTCTCAGGACCAATCGCAAGAGAACAAGTATCAGGTTTTCATTGGTTGTACGAGTTCGAAGAGCCAATTACAAGTTTTCACGTGGCCAACCATGAGGCTGACACGTGGCCAACCCTGAGACTACCATTTGGCCAGTCCTAAGGCTTCCACATGTCCCTGAAATGGCATGTTAAAATTTTGTGAGGGTCTGCAGGGCTCGACCCCCAAACCTCCCACAGGGACGCGCACACTTTACCATCTGAGCTACACAAGTACTTAAACTCATAAGGAGTTGGGTTGTTTTTAACGTTTGTTAAAAATACATTTGGGGGTTGGGAACCACTGGCAGTCCCAACCCACCAGCGGTACCCAGGTTATATTGTCAGATGGCAACATAAAACTTCAACAAAACCGCGCGGTTAGTGCTAACCGACGGTCCTTCAACCCACAATTTAACATTAAACCACATTTATATGCGTGAGTTCTGCTAATAGTTAATGATAGTCTATAGCTTGGGGGTGTGCATGTGGCCACCACCCAATCGCCAACACTTAATGCGCAGTCAGTTTCGGCGGTAAGCTTAAGGGCACACCTAAATTGGCGTGTATGCCATTTTTAACTCCAGTTAAGTAGATTTCTCCACTTTTAGTGGAGTTTTCCTAGGAGATACTAGGAGAAAGAGTAGGAGACTCAATTTTCGCCCATTCTGGGTGAATGAAGAGTCATTTTTGACTAATTGGAGAATGTTGGAGTCATTGGTGAAGAGAAAATAACCATTAGATCACTGTAACTTTATGTAATAGCAAAATTTTGAGCATAATGAAATATGGACAAGCCATTGGGAGCTAGACCAACAGATGTAGCCGAGGATGGGTGAACTGCTTCATCATGCCCGCTATGTAAATTTCATGTGGTGACTTATTTCTTTTTTTTGCAGTGCTATTCAGTGTTATTTATGCTTTTTTTATGTTTCTATTTCAGTAAAAATCATCTTCAAATCATGGACAAACACCTTAATCCTTATGCAAACTAAAAAGGAAATTATGCACATATTTTAAACTGAAAAGACACTTAGCACAACAAAATTAATACAGTCATTTTAGATCACTTGGGATGGTAAAGGACAAGAAGAATACTATTCCTATGAAGGAAACCAAGCTTTAGAAGCTAAAAATGGCACCAAACTTCATTATTTTAATCAATCCAAGTACATCCTTGTTAGAAATGAAAGTGGAGCTGCTAAATAACAAATTTTCTCCACAAGAAGACTAAGAAATACATGCCCCCTAGAGGAAAATTCTAATTTTTACTTATAAAAATTGATGTGGAAGAATTATCCTTGAAAGGAGGAAGGTTTCCCCTCCGAACTCCCTCAAATAGAGGATCTATTTCCCAACACTAGGAATTTGTGTTAAATGAAACGAAACACATTCCTAGATTTTCTCAATCACTGGAGCTCCATAATTTGTGAAATAATTTCATAATATATTGTTCATTTATTATATAATATTTATCCTCTTGTAGCAAGGAGCAAGTCCCTAGATTATCTCATCCTCCAAATCTTCATAATCTGCCTAATATTCTCACAATATTCTACAAAAATAAATAATATTAGGAAAAAATATGCAATTATCTCTAAACCTTCCTATTTAACATATTAAATAAAAAAAATTTCCATCTAATGCATACAAGAGAGGTGTAATGTGCTAAAGGATGGTCAGATGGGTATTATTTTATGTCTAATTTGGAGGCCCATCACCCATTCCACAAGGAATTCCATAGAGAAATATCTTCCTCTAACCCTTCCCACAATACCTTTCTCAAAGATATCCACCACTTCTCCCATCTATAAATCTTCCATGAGCACCACATTTATATCCTTATCTTTTCATTTTCCACATTTACGTTTCTTCCTTCTTTTCACAGCTGACAGAATGCCTTTAGAACTATCCCCTTTTAGGGTTTCCTCTGTCTGAACATGATCCTTCATTTTCTCCACAAGACCAACTCCTTCAACTATAGAGGTCGTAAGGGTGGATACTAGTTCACCATCGAAAAACCCTTCTAATCTAGATGAGGAAATTTGACCTGAAGCTACCTCTAATTGAGGATGGGGAGCAAACCCGCCCGAGGCACCACCTAAAGATAAACCATTGGAGTGAGTGAACCCTAATACATCATAAACCCCTGCATTGGGGTATAGACCACCACACTAAATCCCCGACAAAAGTGCAGTAGTGAAAACATCATCTTGAGATAACCCTAGCTGATAAATAGTCACCTTCATTAAGCCTAATTCACTTGAAATGCTCAGCGGAAAAATCACAAGAGAAGGAGCTCACTCCCCCAATATTTCACCAGAGCTTAATGGAGGGGGAAACTATGATGTTGCATATTGACCTCACTCCCTAGTTTCAGGTGGCATGCTAACTTCCAACATCTACCCATCAGGTGTCTTTCTATCATGTTAGCATGCGTCCAAGGTAGCACAACTAACCAGATGGATGAATAATACTCTAGTTCTATAAAATAATCTACTAGCTCCTCTAAATCCTCCATGCATTTATAAACTGAAAACCATTAGCTTGTAGTGGAATAGTATTTGCTTACTTTCTTTCTGACATGGTGTCAGACTTCATAGAGTAGGATAGATTGAAAACTGCACGGCCTAAACCCTCCACAAGTAAAGCCTCGCCACAAGGTTCCCTCACCTTTTCTCCTTAATCAATAATCACGTAATTCCATTTCAAGTGATATATATATATATATATATATATATATATATATATATATAGATATAACATGATTTTTAACCATGGAGATTCACCCCACTTTAGCATGTGGAGATTCTTAATTTGTAAATTTATATTTTGTTTGAATACCATGGTTCAATGCCATGGCTTATCAGTACCTCATGCCGAGAAAAACCATAACTCATTTCATATGACACTTGTTCATATGACCTTTTCTAAAATAATCAATTCAATTAAAAGTAAGAAAGGAGCATAAATATTTTGTGGACGAATCTCAATATTTGATATGTGTATACTATTATGTATAGTTTATAACATTCAGTGGAAGTTAAATCCCTACCATCCACAAAATAAGTATTGATAATAAAATTAAAATT
This sequence comes from Pinus albicaulis, assembly GCA_034641835.2. NCBI lineage: Eukaryota > Viridiplantae > Streptophyta > Pinopsida > Pinales > Pinaceae > Pinus > Pinus albicaulis. Next base: position 188,647,670 of record CM076576.1, on the reverse strand, counting down.
GTGGAAGCCCAATTCCAAAATAGACATGTTAATCAACTTCATTAACTAATTTATTCTTCTAAGCAATGATTCAATACCTAATCCTTTATTTCTAGATGAGAACCTTGTTTTAATAGTAGATATAAAAGAAACTTTGAAAACCTAACTTAGTATTTATTTGGTAGCAAGTTACTCAAATTTATAGTTCTCAAGACATAATAATTTCTATTCGAATTGACATAATTAAGTGGAAAAATTCTAAGTAGATGACTTGTACTCATAAGCTTAGTATTAGTGTCATGAATTATATGATATCCAGTATCTATATTTCCAATCAAATAATTAAAATTAGCCATTTAAATGAGAATAAAAATAGCTCTTAAATTTAACAAAATTAAAAATAAAAAAAGCAACAACCCTCAAAATGAATGATTCTTAAATTTAAGAGGATGAGAAAATATGAAAAATCAAAATGCTTATCAACATGTGAATTGGAATGATATAAAAGACATGGATGAAAAAGGAAGATCATGCATTTTGGATACAATATTTACAATGCCTAACTTTTATTATTTTTCTCTATATGTTTTAGATTGAGAGAAACGTGTGCAGAGCAAGCTTCTGCCATGCGAAAAGGGTGGATGAAAATACACATCAAAATTTAACATTTTTTTTAAATAAATAGGATACCACATATCAAAGCGTCAATGATATATGACCCCTGTAAAGAAAGAAAAGACAGGCGAGCAGAAGAAATCCATATCGAGAGCAGTGGCAGTCGATTTTACCGAGCATTTGAAATCGCGACGATGACAACTCAATCATAACGTCTAGGGATTAGTTGAAGATAAAATCCAGCACGCAACGAAAAGAAAGAACAACGACTGAACGAGAGTCACTTCTCATTCTAATTTCATTGTAGTAGGGCCTCACTAGGTTTACATAATTATTGCACACCTTCACTTACTCACAGGTTTGAATTCATAATTGTCGTGTAAGTTGGATCATTGACAAACGCACCTGTCAATGGAACGTGCGGGGATTTCTTGACTAGAGATTATTAAAAATTGTGAATGTGAATATGTTTAAAAAGAAGTTGTCTTTAGTGCTATTTTTTGAAGTTTTAGATGTAATTTGACTAAAAATTTTAAGGTTGAATTTTGATTTTTGTTATTTAAATTGTTTTTTATTGTATATATAGATTCAACATTCTAATAAATCTCTAAGATACTTTGTGCAAGTTTATTCATCAAACTTCTGTTTTCAATAAATTTATGCTAAATTTTAGAAAAATTAAAAAAAAAATCCAAAAATAGACTTTCAAAAAATCTCACACAACAATTCTTTCTGAAAATAGACAGAGATGAAAATTACAAGATTTCACTGATAGTGCCATTAATCACTCCATTATTCATGAATTTGCGTGTATTCCTTAATGGCGTGTCTGCAGTAATTACTCAATGGTTTGAATTCATAAATGTTTTGCTTGTTGGATCATTGACAACTGGCCGTGTCAGTCGATCATATGTAGTTCTTTCCAGACTGTAATTGTATGGAATGCATGGGAAATTATTGGAAAAAAAATATGTGAAAGTCAACATGTTGGTTTAGTTTTCAAAATAATGAGAATTACAAAGAAAATTGTTATAAGATTGGGTACTGAATCTCTGAACATGTCCAATTAATGTGAATGTGTTAGACTTGGGAAACTTGTAACAAGTTTGAAGAGCTTTGAAACCGGTAGGATTCCCAAAGGAGGGAATTGGTTCCCATTTCATGTTCATAACATTGGGTTTCCCTTATTTTCTGGTTACAAGTTTTTTTAATAAGTTGTGTCAACCTAATTGGGTTGACAAATTTTTAATTATGAATTTATGTATTGGTGTGGTATGTATGTATTTAGTTTTGATTTTCACTATAATTTTCATTTTTTGGGTTGACAATCTTTTAGTTATGAATATCTGTAAAGGTGTATTTAATTTTGATTTTGACTACAAGTTTTTTTTTGCATTGACAAAGTTTTAGTTATGAATTTCTGTATTTGTGTGGTATGTGTGCATCTAGATTTGATTTTGATTTAATCATATAGTCTGAGTTAACTTTATAATTGTAATTAATATTTTAATAAATTTTATATTTTTCATATTTATTTTTTAAAATTTTGATCATAAATTTAGATCTCTTATATTAAATATTTTCATGAATTTAAAGTATTATTAAAGTGTTTGAAGGTAGAATTAGAAGTTACAAGATGATTTACTATCTATTTGTTAGCATTTGACTATCTATTTATTATCATGAATCCATATGAAAGTATCATTTTGTAACTGTGTATTATTCATAAAGTAAGTATATAAAAGCCATTAAAAAAGGAAATAATTGTAACAATCATCATATCATTACAATACATGCAACAAAAAGTAAAAACAAATCTTCTTTAAAACCAACTATTGAATTCCAATACAATAATATACCTATAATATGACAATAGCCTTCTCATAGGACCAATCAAAACCAACCCAATAGCACATCAACTATTCCACCAACTAATCATCTAAACCACTCATTAACCTAAAAATAGATTAACCCTAACACCCATTAACTTAAGAAAGTTTTTTCTATATACCTCTTAAAGCTATTCTTAGACATTCATAAGAAGCTTAACTTTAACAACCTTAATCATCTAATTAACATAATCACCAAATATATACAATCCATTACATATTTAACTCAAGCTAGCTTAGGATGTAAAAGACATATCTTCCACTGTTTGCATAGTCATCCCCAAGGTCCATTGCACACAATTCAAAAATTCATGTGACATTGTATTATTTCCACTTTCTTTCACAACAATCGCAAACAAAAAAGGGCCAACAAGCCCCAATAGCACAAGTTGACTCATCCTTAACTCAATTGCATTACTCTGCTACCTTCTATTCTTCTAATTGTCCTTAAAACGAAGGGTCCAACTCTTGAACCAAATGCAAGGCTTTGATCTAAAACTCTTTAGATGTATTTTATTAATTAATCCTTTTGTAAAAGAATATCGAAGTTCTCACTAGAATAGGCCTTCTCACTAACTAGTTCAACAACTTCATTTGAGTAACTACTTGTCATTATGCATTAACAAAAGAATCTAGTTCTTATATCTCTATATATGTTTTTGAGAGTCAAATGATTTTTTTATTTATTATCCATTACAACTATATCATATAATTATACTTACTTTTCATTGTTGACTTGGGTATCTCTAAACTTCTCCATCCACTTGAGGGGGTCAATAAGTACACCGGCCTCACTATTCATTTCTTATGCTCTTACCCTCAACTCCATTGTAGGCCTATATGTTTTTGTAGAAGTCTCATCCAGCCTTGAATGATGGTGTTGGCTTTAGAGATCCTGACCTAGGTTTGCACACCAACAAACCCCTATACTACTAGCCCTTTCGGTAGTGATCTGCTTGCGTAGGTCAAAGTCTCACCCGAAGCAGTATGGGAGGGTGCAGAAACCAGGTTTCCGCACCCAAAAAGAGAGTAGGTAATCCAAGCCACACACAGTGCACAGATCTATGGAACAGGGTTAGTTCGCAAGCTTAAATAGATAACTAGTGTACACAGTATTACAGATCTAGATCTTAAGTCCGCATCCACGTGCATTGACCAACAAAGATATAAATTACAGTACGCGCAACAGACCAGATAGCATATATTATAAATAAACACAACAATCAGCACAGATCATTCGTACCTTATCATAGATTTAACATAAAGCATCGATTCATATAACAGATAGATCCAGAACCAAGTACCAGAAATACTTCTTATATATTTTTAGCAGATTCTTACATAACCCCAATCCCACCTGCGCACATAGCCAGCAGGGTTCACACACCGCAGGACAAAGAATCTCCGCGCACACAGCCAGCAGGAGTCCGACCCAAATACCCGAAACCTAGAACTAACAATCCGCACTTAGCATTCAATTCTATTCATCACCTACCTATTGACTCAAAAAGACTTGCTATTTATACCAATTTAGCCTAGACTTACCATGATCCGCAAAACGTGGTTTGTGGACTCCTAGTTTTACCTATTTACCCGCTTACAACGTATTGGGGCTTGTATTTTCCCTATCACCCTTGCGCTAGACTAAATATAATCAAACTAATACAAAATTGGACCAGATTTCATCAGTGTGGGAGACCCTGCTCCAACAGTCCCCCAACACAATCTTGTGACTCGTTCTGAGTCATGGCAGTGGTGGAGCCTCCACCTGCGCACGTAATGCCTCAACAGCTGCAACCAATGGACCTAAGACTTCTAGGCTTTGTGTCACATCATTCTGCGCAATATCTACTAAATTTTGCGATATTGAACCTTTTGTGGCAGTGGTGACACTCTACAGTGTCTGATTGAGTCGTTTGAACACAACATCTGCGTCTTGAGAGAGTTGAAGGGCCTCCATAGACCATGGCTTCAATTTCCTCCCAATGGCATCCTTATTGTGCCAAAGCTCCTCAATCTCAGCTTGGAGGACCTTGCTGGTCTTTAGATGGGCGATGCGCTGTGCAGGGATCAGAGTGGTGATGGTAGCCCCAATCTGTTCACATTCTTCTTTCTTTTGACATAGCTCCTGATTAACTTATCATAGGCTTGAATCATGTTGAGCCTTCGTCCAGAGCTGCAAGGTTGTCTTTAGTAACTGCGTACTTTGAGCAATCTATCCTGTAATGGTGTTCGTAGCAGCCGAGACTAACACAACCCATTGAGCCCTCACATCTGGAGGCATCTCAAGTTGCAACTTATCCTGAAGATCACAGATTTGCTGCTCCATATGTGTCTTGAAGGCCTGCAGCTCTGTTCGGGAAGCCTTCAATGCGGTCACCAGTGCTTCGATTTTAGCTCGTAGGGTGGCATGAAGTGATACATCAGTTGTTATGTCTGTATACACCTGGTGTATTTCTGTGTCCAATTCGACTTGCTAGGAGACCGCGAGAAGCACACCGACATTTTTTTGTGCTATCGTCTGCTCAGCCATACATAGTTCCTGATGTACTAGTTGGTCTCGATGGTAAATTTCATGGCACACCGCCATGTGGATATCCCTTACTGCGGCGTGCAGCAGCTAGGCGAGATTTAGCTGTATGCTTGACCCTGCTAGGAGATGCATGATCGGGTCCGATGGATTCATGATAAGAGCAACACTAGGGAGCGCATAGAGATGCCTCTCCTCTGTAACTAGTATGGGATCACTTGGAGGTGGAGGGTTTCTTCGTCGGATGATGCTTGTCTACAAAGTATCGATTTTTAATTGTAGAGTGCGCAACTCCGCTTGAATGGTGTCGACTACATGTTTTTGTTGCTTTGCTAAAGCTACCCACTTCTCTTCTGTGGCTAATGTAACGACATCCGCAATTTTCTTAATATCTCCATCAATCAAGGTGACTGTTTCATTTCGCTCTGGTTGCTGGGTTCATTGCTTCTTCCGAGCTCCTTGTACCGACTCTCCTATCCACTTGGTACCCCCAGCACTAGTATCCTACGGTGCGGCCTGGTTGGGAGCTGTAGTATCTTTGTTGGGAGGTTGCGTGGAAGGAATGGTCGGTGGGACTGCTATGCCAGCATCTGTTCCCACCTGTCCGCTTGGGCATGTAACATCGGTGTTTGTATCCGCAGTATTCTTTGCAGGGGTTTTGAAGCCGATCTTCCAGGAAGGTGGCCATCGCGTAATCACCTCATCAATCTACTGATATGTTACCATATAAGGAAGAGTCATCCAGGTTTTATTCTTAAGACTATAGATTTGAGTATGGTGCATGGTGACCTGGAACTTGGCGATACCCTTGTATCTGTCGTATATTATAGGAGATAGTCGTGGGCACGAATTGATGGTTTCTCCCACATTACCCTAGAAAAGAACCCAGAAGACTTGGTTATCCTCCAATCACTATGCATCTTTGGAATCTGATAAGTGGGCATACCGGGCTCCTTCACACATGCCCAGATTGAGTGGGGGGATGGCTGATTCCTTAGGTGCTTCCCATGTGATGAGGGCGATAAGAAACAAAAACCAGGAGTAGAAAAAGGCTTTTCCATGTTCTTGTGATTCACAGACATTGGACAAAAATTCGTCCCAAAAGTGTTGAGCCCAATTGAGGCGGCCCCTTTGGCACACAGACCTACCACCCATATGAAATATGCAGGGACCATTGCAACCTGGAATTTTTGCACTAATTTACAAGCCAATATCCAGGCACCCATTTGCGTGGCTGGATCACTGATGGAATCAATGATAAAACCCCTCTTATTTTTCTTTACATGGTATGCCTCCCGTACTTGGGTCACAATTTTCCCCTCATATTTCTCACCCACTTTATCCATGGGGTGTGGTCCTTGCATGGGAAGACCAGTTATTCTGTGGATTAATGAACATCAATGGGAACTCTTTCACGAATCCATAGAAAATCATCATGAATTAAGGCGAGCAACTGTTTTTCTAACCAATCTGTGACATTGTAATGGCCAAAGTGGGGCATTCGTAATAGATTCAGGATCCTAGATTCAGCTAATCCAGATACCCATTGCTGAGGGATGACTGTGACTCCGTCAGGTGCACTGTCTCGAAATACAATTCAGGAGCCAAATCAGGGAACGTTGCATAATTTGTTAAGTCATGATCATAAAATTTAACCTTATGGAGCTTTCCACAAGGATCACCAATGACCAGGACCCCCATAGGGGTCAGCGGTGTTTGCAAGTAAGTGATTAGGCCATCTAAATTTTGTGGCATTCGGGTCGATGTCCTTCGTGGCCGAATAAATGGGGGTAACCAGTTCATTGGATTAGCCAAGAGGGCCCCTTCTGGCATAGGTAGGGCATGAGACGACTTGGGTGTTCTTGGCGATGTCCTCGGCTTTCCCGCGGCCCATTTTGCAGTCTTCGGAGGCTTTTTTGAGCTTTGGGCTTGTTCTTTCCCTTTTCTAGTAACTGGGGTTATGGGTATGTCTTCTTCCTCAGATTCAATCTCCATGACTTCGTCGCTTGCTTCCTTCGTAGGTACTAAATATTCCGAGGGGTTAGTAGCCATTGTTCTTGCCTGGAAGACGAATTCAACTTCTGGTTGGCTACTTGTAGGGGGTGTCGGGCAGCCATGATTGACGTAGTGTAGATCCAAATTCTCTGATAGTTTATGGCTATGGGATAAAGTTATGCAACTGAGAAAGAATTGTGCCTTGGGCCGTCCCAATGGTCTTATAGCGTCTTTCATTGTCCAACAGCCGAGTAAACTCTATGTTGGGCTTAGGGATTTCCCTAATTGGTGCTATTAATTGCCGGGTGACTTTTGCCTCCAATGGTAAATTCTTCATTTTACCAGACATTATAACGCCAATGGTTAGTTTTCGCAACCCCAGTGTGTTTGTTACTTCTACTGACTTAACATCTTAAGTGATGGTGCATCCTCCCCCAATGCAGGCTTGTTCCCTCAGGGTTCTAGGGTCAATGATCTGTATGTCATACTCATGTTTTCCTGATAAGCTGGCATTGAAAATCGTAAGACCAACATAGTTCGACCTTCTTCCCATACCTGGAAGGTTTGCCCATGTAGTCCCCACCACTATGCTGGTGCGCCCTGTAGTGTCATTTTAAGGGCTCGAAACCTACATCCCCTCGGAACCATGGCTTCAAATGCTTGCAGGAAGTCCTCCACATATCCAGAACCATCAAACCGAGGCAGATCTCATACCTCAGCTGACATGCACCTGATATTTCTGGTAGTTCGGAGGTAGCGTAATGTGGAGGCATTCTGTAATCGGTGCTGCCAATGTTCCAACTCCTCGTCTGAATCAGAAAGATCCTCACTATATTGATTTCCAGCGGTCATACCCCTGGTCGCAGGATTGGTTCGTTCACCATCCTGTGTGGATAATCTGTAGAGGTTATCTCGTTCTTCGTTCCTGTGGACTGTTTCTGTATACCTGTCCCCCTCGGTAGGGTCTAATGGGATGATAATGCATATTCTGTTATTTTCAAACATCATAGTTCATTTTTTAAAGTTGATGATACCTCCCATGTCGATCACCCAATCCAAGCCCAGAACGGCTGGGTAGGGGTCTGTATCTTCTACTGTCTCGATAACTTCAAAATCAACTCGTACCCTGACTCCAGCAATGTCCACCATTACTTTTGATAATCTTCCCAATGGTACTATCTTCTGTTGATTTTCCATGCGTAGCTATACAACGGACCATTCGAACTTAGGCTCCCCCATCCGCTGCCAAGTCTGTTTAGGGAGCACATTTACATCTGATCCTAGATCAAGGATAACTTGATCTATTTCAAAGTCTCTGATCTGCACTGTTAACCGCATTTCTTGTCTCGTTTGTTTCTTTTGTCTATATAGCTAGTGCACATTGTGTATTTTCATGCTAGAAGGGGTCTTCTTTGTGCACCCATTGATCAACTCCTGAAGACTTTCCATGGATTTTTGGTTGCGTAGTAGTTTTATACATGCTTGCAAGAATGGTTTGACCTCTTCCCTTCATTCAGTGTCATACACTCCTCTTTAGTCATGATCACCACTCGTCTTGATCACGGGGTTGAGTTCTTTTGGAGGATGTCCCTCCTCTGTCGCAGTCTCTTTTATTGACCTTTCTTGGACTGATCTTGTCTCATAGGGTTTGGTTTTCATCCTCTGCACATTTTGCATAGGGTTCTGCTACTTCTTCTGAACCCTTGCTACTAGAATCGGGCACTCCTAAATTAAGTGATCCCATTGTCTACAATACCAACAGGTCTGCTACATTGGATTCAAACAGTCTCATGAAAAATGGCCTACCTCCCCATAGTTGTAGCAGATCAGCTGACCTCATCCTCGACCGGTACTGCCTCCACGGCCCCTTGCTTAGGCAGTGGAACCCCCCTTTCCTACGGGAGATCTGGGCAAAGCTGGATCAGACCGAACCTAGAATATGCTTCCCCATTCAGTCAGTAACCCATATGTGCGGTAGGTCTGCTCATCGTGGCCAACTGATCTGTAGAACTGGCACCACGGTTGGTTAAATTCTGAGCTAGATGTGGTCTTGTGAGGGCAGTGGCTAGTGTCATGTAACCTAGCAATGTGGCAATCAACACACCATAACATTGACCCATTGGATTCCATGGCTTCACTAGGTCACAAGGAACTGGGTGCTCCAATTTGTACATACGCAGCAAGTAATGGACAGTTATCCTTGGTATGACTATTCACTGGGCATTGGATGCACCATTTTTCAAGGCTGGCTTCTGGCCCTCACTCCTTATGCAGATTATAAATCTCCATATGCATTGTTTCTAGCTAACCTTGTATCTGTTGTACCCCCAGCTGTGTATCATCCCTAGGAGCACCTTCTAGCTTCATAGCTACTTCCAATGCTTTCTCCTGTGTTTCAATAGATTGTTGTCCCATAGGTACCGGTAAGTGAGGTAGCAGCATAGCGATGAACCATTCTGTGTGTTGCCAGTCATCATACTCGAATCTGCCTTCCCTGCTTGCTTTCTTTAACCTCTGTTCTACTTCCCATATGCACTCAGATGGTCCTTGCTTGATGTATTTTAGTTCATTGACTATCTGTGAATAGGATTTAGGTCTTTTGAATTGCTGCTTCATTGTCATTTTGATCTCATCAATAGTTTCATTTACATTTTGTCCAATGTATCCCATATACCAATCCAAAGCTCTTTCTTCGAAATCCAGAGATAGCTGGGCCTGCTTCACCAAATCATTTGTGATGTTTTGCGCTGTCCATACCGATTCAGCAACAAACTAGAACCTATCCATATCCTCATTACCCGCACCCTTGAAGGTAGGTAGTTTTAAATTCGCAGCCATATCTACCGCCTTTGTGGTGCTCTGGCGTTACTTGACCACTCTTTCAAAATGCTCCTAGTCCCGACAATGAAACCATTTGTTGGCTTTAGGGGTCCTGACCCAGGTTCACACGTTAAGGTTTGCCAAAAAACTCCTATACTACTGGCCCTTTCGGTAGTGATCTTCTTGCGCAGGTCAAATTCTCACCCAAAGCAGTATGGGAGGGTGCTGGAACTAGGTTTCTGTACCTAGAAAGAGAGCAGGTAAGCCAAGCCAGACACAACACACAGATCTATGGAACATGGCTACTTTGCAAGCTTGAATAGATAGCCAGTGTACATAGTATTACATATCTATATCTTAGGTCTGCATCCACGTGCATCGACCAACAAAGATATAAATTACAGTACGCGCAGTAGACCAGATAACATATATTATATATAAACACAGTAGTAAACACAAATCATTTGTACCTTATCATAGATTTAACATAAAGCGCCGATTCATATAACAGATAGATCTAGAACCAAGTACCATCAATACTTCTTATATATTATCAAAATATTCTTACATAACCCCAATCCCACCTATGCACACAGCTAGCAAGGTTCGCACATAGCAAGACAAAGGATCTCTGTGCACACAACCAGTAGGAGTCTGAGCCAAATACCCGAAACCCAGAACTAACAATCTGCACTTAGCATTCACTTCTATTCACCGCCTACCTATCAACTCAAAAATACTTGCTATTTATACCAATTTAGCCTAGACTTACCACTCCCACAGATGGTATAAATTAGCCAAATTCTTATGGATTATTTTATATATATTTTACATGTTAAATAATATGTTTATGTCAAAACCCTATTTTCAGGGATTGTGGTTGATGGCTATTAACTTACATTTATTTTTGTTGCTTATTAAAGTTATATAATTTATTTGTGACAAATTTTACACTTCGACATGTAGTGTTGCATTCAAATTAATTATAATAACAAGGTTCATGTTTAAAATTTATGCCCAAATAAAGTATTAATGATTTTTCATTTAAATTAATTTTGATTAGGTAGCATTTCATATAGTGGTGTTTCCTAGCTGGGGTCGAGGACACTGTGATTACATCATATAAGAACTCATCTGATTAAGAGAAGTGATGATATTGTAATCTAGGCTATTGTTTAAATGTTAAGGTTAAGGAATCATATTGAAATAAGATGGTGAAATCATTTGAATAGAAAAAATTATGTTTAAGATAGGTTATTTCATATGGAAAATTATATATATTGCACTAATAAAAGCATTTATTATGTCAGAGTAGACTAATCGATTTTTTTTTTTACCTATTAATTATTTTTGCAAATAAAGAGTGATAAATGAAATGGTTATGTATCCATGAACTATGCAGGAAGTAATAGTTGTATGGTTTCTTTAGCTCATTGGATTTGACAAGAGGAGGGATTTGATTTTTACTATACATTATTCAAATATATTATATAATTGTTTACAATCATGAATGGCATTGTTTCATTTTTATAAAGAAATAGATAGGTCACATTTTCTTGTAATCTTTAATTTGTTGTTTTCATCCTAGGCTTTCAGCATTCACTGATATAAAATAGTTCCCTATCAAGAATAGAAATATTTTCTTCAAAGATTCTTGGAAAGTGGTGGGTTCATAAATTTTATAGTTATATGGGTCTATGTAGAGATTTTTTTTTTTAACAACCACGTAGTTCCTAAATTATTTCGAATGTTTACTCCACTTTATTCAAATCCTTGTACTAGTTTGCAATTAAATTCATTCAAATACTCATCTAGTTTCCAATAGATATTGATGAATGCAAGGACCCATATTTATGGCTAGATGATGTCATTCCATTCTTTCACAAAGTTATAATTTGCATCTTTCAATGTGACAAGGTGTGTGTTTAGGATCCAAAATGGAAAATTATATAAATATTCTTCTATGTTAGTACCTTTTTGGTGGAATAAATTAGTTTGTAAGACCCAATTTGGAGATTTGTGGTATGGGGCATGAAAAATTCTAGATCCATTTTGAGGCATAAAAAATGGAAAATGTTTGGGTCAAAATTTATGAACATAGCTTCTAGTCCCTTAATTATTTTCTACATGTTGATGCCTTTCCAATGATGCAAAAATCACCTCAATCAAATTCCATATGCAAAAGTTACGCCTCTCACAAGTTGACCTACCTTGTTGAGCACCATAGTACTAAGTGAGTTCCATGTCATACCCTATTACTCGCATGTGTGACGAGTCATGTGTGGAATGTCAATAATATTCTAGAAGGCCAAAAACCCTAACAATAATTGAGGGTTGCAGTATGTAAAAATCCTAACCCTAGATGGCTATGAGAAAATGTTGAACATTATGCCACTATGAGGAGAGGGGTTTTATTCTTTTAACATTATACTTGTTCGAGTAATTGAGAGGAGTATCTAGAAGTAGTATTTGAGAGCATAATAGAGAAGAATTAATTTCTATAGTAGATATTCAAGTCATGGTGTCAAATTCAACATCATAGTGACTGCACCTTCCTTTGTATTTGCAATTCATAACTAAAGGAAAGAGAGTTGAGCACGAGCCTCACCTTCTAGATAGGTTTTCATGCATTTAAAGTTTCCTAGAATAGATTTTGTGTTTATTTGTGTGGATAGTGTGCCCATTTTATTTTTATTTCATTTTCATATTTCAATTATTTTCATAAATTTAAGAAATACGCTAATGATAGAAAATATGAGATTTGAGGAAATAGACATGCATACTAAAAGAGTTCAATATAATACAATATCTGTTGTTATGAATTTTTCCAATGGAATATCCATAATATTTTATAGATTGGTTCAACATATTTTCCAATGAAGTTTGTATTTGTGAAGGTTCTTAAAATATATGAGTACGAAATAATTTGTTCAATTGTGTAGTGCTCAATGGTTTAGAAAGTTTTAAAATAATGTAGATATATGAAAACATTTTCCTTATCAATTCCTAATAAAAATGAACCTACTGACGAAATATATGATTCACGCCAATAATGGACTAAATAAAAATTATGAGTGTGGTTAACACAAATTTTGTATCAAGAGGTTGCATGCATAGTTGACAAAGAACTAAACCAATGAATTTCTAATATATAGGTGAAGTGTGGGTAAGTGGAGTGTAGAAACTAATTGTAGATTCAAAACTGCACATGTGACATACTAAAACATAAGACTCAAATCTACTCTACTGATCTGCGGAAGCAAATTCACGATCAAGAACACGTATAGAAAACATGCATCATGATTAAACACACATACACAGAGATTTATCTAGGGAAAAGAAACTACTCAAAACCCCTTCATATTTTTATTGCATTAATCAAAGAATCTGGATGAATACAATATGCTTGCTCAAGCTTGAGCACAACCTACATAAGTATCTTTCATCCTCTGCCCAACTGAATGACTTTGCCCAACACTTAGCCAATTTTCCTAGCCTCCAAGATCCTATTTATTTTCTTTGTTTGATAAGGAATTATCCCCTATTAATTAGGGAAATTAGTCATTTCAAATTGCGTAAATCCTTTATGACCTTCTTTGACTACATGCACCACTTGTACAACTTGGAAAATTATACAACTTATAGTACACCTCCCTTGAACTCCAATCTTAACTAGGTAACTTGAATTTCATGCATGCATGAGTTAATTTAGGTTGATTGATTAGTTAACTGGTTAAGCACTGAAGTTACACCCTAGTGGTAGACCCTCCACTATTTCCTCCAATAGTTGGAACTATTTTAACTCATCATAACTCAATTTAATTGAATTAAATTGTTACAACTAAAATTAACTCAACCTAGGCTCCCAAAATTCAGGAATCATTGTACACAACTCAATTTCATCCCCTAACTCGAATTAAATAACCTAACTGTGTGATAACAACTATGTCAACTCAGTTAACTCATTCAAGTTGTATATTGGTGTGGAATTTTGAATTTCTCCTAATTTAGTCAAGGGAAAAATTAAATTAGGAATTCCTTGTTGTATTTTCAACATGGAATAGAGAGAGAAGTTTCTAAGTCCAAGTAAGGATTATCTTCCAAATATGTGCATGATGTTGCATGCATAGTTGAGCAAGAACTAAACTAATGACTTTCTAATGTATAGTTGGAGTGTGGTTAAGTGGAGTAGAGAAAGATGTTTATAAACCCAAGAGATCATTATCTTCCAAGTATTTGCATCATCTACTGAACCATTATCTAACTTCCTAAAAAATAGGCCCAAGTTTTCCTCCACAAGTAATGCATATGTAGGATCATGGTAGAAAAAATAAGAATCACAACTAAAGGAAAGACAATAATTGTTCACCTTTGTACAAAGCATGATCAAGCTCTATATGAGGAGGATGGGAGAATAATAAGTGATTTATTGGACTTTCCTTTTATTTTTGTTACCATGGGTGGTAGTATACTAGCGATTTAGTGCCAAAAGGAGAAGAAAGTGACTTGTGAAGGAAACATGTTGTTGATTTGTCAATATCAGATGACATGCATGCCCATGTGTCTTGTAGAATGAGAAGGTTTTGGAAACATGACAAATTTTACCAATAACAATGTTATGAAAGTATATAGTGGTATGAAAAAATGACTCAATTGATTCACTTTCTTATAATATCAAAACCTAGTTTCCTATGAGATGGAGTAGTTAACAATATACTCATTTTACCTAATTTATTCACTTATTAGAACAAATTAATAGTTTTATGAGGTTGAACATAATAACATATAATCCAAAAGAAAAAATATGTTGTAGCTAGTGCATTAAATAAGAGTAAAGAGAACAATTGAATAATGGACACATCTATCTATTTAATGTATGGTTTAGGTCCATAACAAAGATGGTTCACCCAACCTCCTTTGACCATTTAAGGCTCTAAATGGTTACAAGAAAAGTGTTCCAAGCTAATGGTAAATGTCCAACACTATAGGGGTTTCCTAGTCTAGAAAAAGAGTAAATTCTTGATAGTGAACTTGCCACTCAAATTTCCTAAACTCGATTAGATAAAACCAACCCAAACCACAATGGTTTGGTAAATAATACTTCATAAAAGATGGAAAAACAATAAAGATTAGTTTTCATTGAGAACTAAAAAAATTCCCAAGATGAAGTACCTGCACTTTCTTAATTAATATTGGTTGTTAATTAACAATAAGGAATATATTATTAACTATATAAAATAGATAAACCATCAAATAAAATAAATCAATATACATAAAAATGGTTCTTGATATCATAATTTGACAAACAAATTTGATAGTAATTTTACCATGAAATATAATTCTCCCATTTTATCAATTTAAGTTATTTTAAAATATATTAAATTCTTAAAAAAATTTAATATATGTGCTAACCAATATGTGCTCATAAAAAATTATATATTTAACTTATTATAATTAAAAAAAAAACTAAGAAACCAGATTCAACCATATGGTGCCACGTGTCTCGAATTTTTCATGTCCGACACAACACATACGGATTCCAATCCAATTTTCCGGATTTGATCATGTCCGTATAGGACACGTCTAATCCCAATCATGTCCTATATGGAAATGACCAAATCCAATTCTTTCAGACAAGAAAACCAAGAATTTGCATCCGAAAAGTTATAAAAGTGTGGTTTGGCTCATTATTTCTCACCATTGTTTGTATGTGAGTTGAGCATAGAGCAAGGAATAGCAAGTAGCAAGGATTAGCAAGGAGAAAGGGAGTGTTTTCAAAGAGATTTGACTGCCTCTCTATGTTTTTGCATTTAGTTTGTTGTTAGTGTTTCCATGTGCATATGTTTTACATATTTGGTCATTTTTTTTATTTTTTATAGTATTTATGGCTCAGTCAAGGGCAGCAAGGTAGGGACAAAGAAAGGGGAAGAATTTCCCCATTGGAGATGCCCCTCTTGTCCCTATTTCATTAGGGTCTGCAAGTATTCCATCTATTGGAAGTGGGGCTGCAACAACAACTTCAAATGTTCAGGGAAAACAAACTCAAGACCCAGAATATCCATTGTGGAAATATGTGACAAGAGAGGCAGGGCAAGGCAGCAAGGCAAAGGGAGGAAGCATTGTTGCATGGAAATTTTGTTTTTGCCACAACCATTTCATCAGCACATATTACTGTGTGAAATCTCATTTGTTGGCTTTGCCAAGTTGTGGCATTGCAACTTGTACATTAATTAAATGGCCACATAGGAAGGAATTGGAGAAGGAGGCATTTGTTGGTGTAGAAACTGTGGCATCAAAACAAAACAAAACAAGAATGATTACCCCTTTCCATTCTTAAGGAAAACTAGCAACAAGTTCCCTTTTAAGAGTTTTAGTGGCGGACAATCAGCAAAAAGAAAGGAAACTGCACTTGGTCCAATGGACAAGATTTTCCAAAAAGAGAAGAGGGAAGAGCTTGATCTCACCATTGCATTTTTTTTCTATTAGAACTTCATATCCTTTAATGTTACACGGTCACCTCTATTTATTGAGATGTGTCGAGCTCTTAGTCATGGGGCTCCATCAGGGTATGTGCCTCTTAGGTCAGAGAAGCTTAGAACCACATTGTTGACAAAGTAAAAGAAATAGGTGGAAAAAATTCTTGAGCTTATTAAATCAGCATGGCCAACATCTGGAGTTGGAATTGTTTCTGCTGGATGGACAGATACAACACACCGCCCACTCATAAACTTCATGGTGTCATCCTTGAATGGTCCAATTTTATTGAAATCACTAGATGCACTTGGAAAATACAAGAGTACACAATCTATGGGTGAGTTATTTATTAAAATTATTGAAGATGTAGGTGTGAATTCTTGTGTGAAAATCATTACAAATAATGCATATGTTTGCAAGGTTGCTGGCTTGAGTGTGGAAGCAAAATATCCACAAATATTTTGAACACCTTGCATTTTCCAATCATTGAACTTAGCACTGAAATCTATTGCCTCTGATGTGCTTTGGATTAGAGGCATTATTGAGGATGCACAACATATCCGCAACTTTGTATAAAGCCATACAAATTCCCTCATTATCTACAAGGAGGACACCAAACTATCATTGTTGAAGATTGTGGATACACGATTTTCCTCTTCATTCATCATGTTGAAGAGGTGAGGGAGGTCAAGACTACTCATGGGGCCATGGTTACTTCAAAGTTTTGGTCTTTTTGGAGAAGTACGGATCAAGCAACCTCAAAAGAAAGTGAATGACACAATGTTGGATGATGTCTGGTGGGAGAAGGTAGATCTACTTATTTAGATCATGCACCCTATCATTTCCTTGTTTCTATTTGCAGATACAGACCAACCCATCCTAGGAGAGGTTTATAAGGGATGGGTTTCCATTATTGATTCTGTAAGGACCATTGTTTTACAGAGTCAGTGCCCAGATTATGAGTCATCACTAGAGGCCTTCTTCACCAACGTACAAGATATTATTGTCAACAGATGGGACAATAATTGCACACCTTTACATTGTTTGGCTCACTCCTTGAACCCAAAATACTACAGTTGTGAGTAGCTGAATGGTGGACCTTCTCACAGATTCCATCCTCACATGGATGGTTAAATATCACAGGGGAGGAAAGATGCATTCATGAGGATTTTTCAGGACAAGGCATCCCTTGATGAGGTGGAGGATGCCTTTGCAGATTTTTCCACTGGCACTAGGTGATTTGCAGGCTATGATGTGATTCGAGACAAGGTGGATAAGAATCCCTATTCTTGGTGGGAAACTCATGGGGCAACAAACCCTCCTCTACAACAATTAGCGATAAGGCTCCTTTCTCATGTGATTTCATCCTCTTATTGTAAGAGGAATTGGATTACAGATGGGAATTTGTATAGTGTGAAGAAGAGTAGGCTTGAGCAGTCCAGGGTAGAGACAATGGTGTATATGCATTCATCTCATCTACAGACAGAGGGAGGATTAGTTGAAGGGAAAGACAAAGATGTGGGATGTCTTTCATGATGATATGGGTTTGGACAATAGTGTTGAGTTTGCATTGGCCAACTTGGATCTTATGCGTGAGTGTTAGAGCGATTCACATTTGATGATGGCGATACAATAGAGGCGTCATCCTCCACACCAGTGGATGCAGAGATGATAGAGGAGGAGGATGCAGCAGAGGAGAGGAATGGTGATCATGATGATCAAGATGCAGACAGTGATGATCATTATGATGATGAGGATGGATGACTCATTGAGGCTTGTAGTCTTGTAGAATTGTAGACTGTAGATGTTTTGTATTTTCTATTTCTATTTTCGAGTGGCAGTGTACTACCTAGAGCCTAGAGGCTAGTACTTATGTAACACATTTTGATTTTGATGACTGAATGAAGTTACTACAGTATCTTGTCTTTCTCCTATTGGATCATTGATGAATATTTCTATTACTAATACTTTGTAATACGTATGATTGTATGATATATTAATGTATCAATGTATCATGTATGTTAAATCTATGTTTGAATCAATGAATTTGTATGAATTTGTTTAAGAAATATCTATTTTTTAATATATATATATATATATATATATATATATATATATAACGTGTTCGGGACACCGTGTCCCGAATCTACACTCAAATCCATATTTCCCTCGTGTCCCCCGTGACTTAGAAAAAAACAAATATGTCAAGTTTAGTAAAATGAACAAATAAGAAAAACAAACATGTTCAATTTAGCAAGATGTTAATTGGTATATGAGAAAGGCATGCTTGAAAAAGAAATATCACATGTTTTAGGCATTTTGAATAAAAACATGTTCAATATCCAAATTTTATTAATTTTCTAAATAAGTTTTCGATGGAGCAAAATCTGTGTAGAGAAAGGTTATGCTTTGGGTAAAAATCATTGTGAAAAAAAATATTAAAATAATTTGTTTGTTATAAAATCAAATTATTCCTTTTTCCTTAAAATTCTGTTTTCAATTTATTTGTATTATATTCTCAATTTTAATTATTATTGTTTACCTGTTTATAAATTTATTTAGATTTTTTTGATTTCACTCATAATTCTTTATATCAAATAAAATTTTATTTCCATTGTAATGGAATTTGGAATTTAATGTATATTGTAACAAGAATTTAATATATATTGTAAGAAAAATAAATAATTATAATTATTAGTCATCAAGCATCTTAAAAATTATATTCAATCTTCAATCATTTTTATTCGCGAGCGTTTCGTGAGCCACATCCACATTATGTAAATCCATACCATTTGCTACTTTATAAATATTTGCATATCAAAACAGTACCAATTTAATTTATATCAACCATTATTACTATTTAATATATACTAATCACATTATTATTATTCAACATATATCAATCACATTTAATTAATTACTATTTAAAAATGCTGCATAATATTTACATATCAAAACAGTACCAATTTAATTTATATCAACCATTATTAGCTATTTAATATATAGTAATCACATTATTTAACATATATCAATTACATTTAATTTATTACTATTTAAAAATGTTGCATAATAATTTAAAAGCTTAGTATTTCTCAATTAATTATTTAATTTTCTGAAAAATTTATGATTAAATTATATATAGATCACAAAAATTTAAACTCTCGAATATATCAATCGCATACAAATATATCAATCGCATTTAATTAAACGATTGTGTTGTAATGATATTAACGTATTGGTTATTAAACCTGTAGGCTCACTTTCATTTTTTTAGGTTTTACAGTCATTCACTTACAAATGATGCATAGTTGGATCATTGACAAATGCAGCTGTCAATGGAACGTGCGTAGTTTTGTCCGGACAGTCACGTATGTGAAATTATTCAAATAATGTTAATGTCAACCTGTCACTTCATATTTAAAATCTGTAAACATCCTACAGATAACAATTACAAGGGCATTCGTTTTCTAAATCGGCGTGCATTCGTAATCAGCTTGTGTGCAGAATTGTTGTTTTGTAGGTTGGATCACTGACAAACGCCCCTGTCAATGAAACGTGTGCCGTTTTTTTCATGACTGGCGATTATTCAAAACTTGTTAATGTCAACATGTCACTAGAGTTTTAAAATTTGTGAAAATTGCAGAGATAACGATTACAAGATTTCACTTAGGGTGCCGTTAATCACTCCATTATTGATAAATTGACGTGCATTCCTAATTGGTTTGCCTGGTGGAATCACTCACAGGTTTGACTCCATAATGTTTTGTCCGTCGGGTCATTAACAAATGGCCCTGCAGTTGTGTCCTGACTGTAACGGTATGGAATGCATGGGAAATGATTTATATAAAACAAAAAAAATTAGTGAAAGTCAAAATGTCAGTTTATTTTCAAACTTACGAAAATTACAAAGAGAGACTATTATAAGATTTGATAATGAATCTTTGAACATGTACAATGAATGTGAATGCGTTACAGTTCTTAAGTTTGAAGAATTTTGAAATTGGTAGGATACATTGGTTCTTATTTCAAGTCCTCATCATTAATTTTCCCTTATCTTAATCTTTTAAGATCCAATAGGTTGTATAAATTGTATGGATAGGCACACGAATTGTATAGTCCAATTTATAGATTAAATAGTCTTTTCAATCAAATTCTGATGATACAATCTCAATTAAAATTGTAATTTTTTGTTGTTTAAAATATATTTTTGAATACATAAATAAATTTAGCACCCTGAAAAACTCCATGAGCTCTCAAATTCTACATATTAAGCAACTTAAACTCAAGTTTTTAAAAATCTCTACTTGATTTTTGATTAAAATTAACTAAAAAAAATACTCTAAAAATAAATCATTTCTTCTATAAATTAGACTATGGAATAGTAGTGTGGTATGCATTCATCAAACCTCAATTTAATCATTAATTTGCAAGTATCTAAAGATTTAGGCTATATATTTAATTATATAAATATAAATTTTATATTTATTTATTATTTATTATAATTAATTTATAGGTTTAATAAATGTTATTTTTTATATATTAATAAAAAATTTAAACATTTTTAAATAAATTATATATTACTATAATAATTTTAAAATTGTATTTAAATTAAACATTAAATTATAGTGTCAAATATCTTAATTTTAATCTTATTCATATTTAGATGTAATTATATATATTTTGTATGGAATTTTCAATTATTATTATTTTAATTTATAGTATGGTAATTTATTTTTTTTATTTTTTTTATTTATGTTTGTGCCTAGAGACACTCTCCTACCTAGTATAGTAGAGATGTTGTAGGTTAATGTAATTTCAAGTCAAAATAAAATAAAAATAACCCCACATTAAACATTTTACTTGATCAAAATAAAAATAAAAATAATTCTACTTTAAAATAAAGATAATTTTCAAATAAGGTAATAAGGTAAGCTTGACTTGTTCAAGTTACTGATGGTTTTTGAGCTCCATGTTTATGAGAACCAATGGTATTCATGTGAAATATAGTCTATTTAAAGGAGAAAATTAAACCAACCTAGATCCATCTTAACTTTAGACTACATAGGGATCAAATATCTTTAGAGGAAAATGTCTTTCAGAGAAAAAAGAGATTTGATCCCTCTTATGTATCTTGGTACATCAACACTTAAGATGGATCTAGGCTAGTTTTAACATAATGTGATGTATGTATAGTATAGGAAATTATCTCTTCAATATATTTTTGTGGTTGAAGATGTTGTTAAATGTTTTTAATAATATTTTATAAACCCTTGCGTTAACTCAATTCATTGGTGCCATTGTTGCCAAGATATTGTTGTATTTTGATTTTCAAATAATAGAACACATTGAGTTTACTTGACCTACATTACATTGGATAAGACTAGCATACAAGCACCAAGAGCAACATTCAAATCTCTTTTTAAGTGCAAAACTTGTGGAAAGGTTTGCCCCTTTAGAGATTCAATTCCTCTTGGCTTTTGGCAGATTTTGAATCAATATAGATCTATGTTGGTTTTAGGCAACACACTAATAAAATGTTTTGGTCTACCACTCGCAAAAGTAGAAAAATTGCATAAACTCGAAAAAATTAAATTTTATCTACTATTACTAATTAGGCGATGTAATAGCATAAAACATAAATAAAGTATTACATAGACAATAATGCATGGAATGATAGACATGATAATGTTAAATAAATAAATAAATAAATGATCAAAGTTTTAGCCCTAAATGCTCTCATATTGTTGGGATGTGTCTGATCAAGTGGATGAAGGTTGCGAGTTGTGTTCAACGATCGGGGTTGGTGCAAGTTATTTTATTGAACATCAAATTGATTTTCCAATTTACATTTTCCATTTTCTCTAGGATTTTAGCCATACATATGATAAGCTCCTGTTGAGTTTTTGTTTTGTAAGCGAGAACCCTTCCCATCACAATTTTAACATGCCAATATAGGCTACCCATCTACATATAGGAATATTCCCTAACCCTGTTAGAATTACCTATATTGGAGATCTAGTCTCTAGTCTCTCACTCCACATGAGGGTCAAGTACAAATCTGTGAGCCTTCGTGACCTAATCCTCAATGTCTGAGATAACCCTCTAGATGGATTCAAGAATAATACGTCTATACCATTTAATAATGACTATGGTTGAGGTTTGGGTGTGGGTAGAATGTGGGGTGGGGGAACTGAATATAGGAGAAGAGGGTGCATTGGCCTACCTCACTGTCCTCATATGGAGGGGATAACTAGATTATGATGGACCATGATGGAGGAGGGAGTGAAATCAGGGGATGTTGGGGAGGGAGGGATCAAGGGAGAAGAGGGGATACACACCAGAGAAAAAAAAAAGGATTAGGAAGTAGGAAAGGATGGAAGACAAGAAAGTATGAAAGTTATAAAGGAAGGAAAGACCATATTAAAAAGAAATAAGCATGAAAAATCATCCCAAGAAAATAAGGCAAAGGAAGGGGGTAGTAAATTAGAACTCATAGCACTAAAGTGGAGAAAATACTAAAATCATTAATGATTTTAGTCTTGAAAACAATTGCATGGAATAAGAAATAGAAGACATAACCTGAGAAATGCATATGCATGCATAGCAAAATCTTGAATCAATAGAGAGAGCCTAAAACTCTTTAGATGAACTACAAGCATTAAGGTCTGAGATTGCATGTTTCTTTGATTCCGGACCATATATCCCAAAGTTGCTCCTCCCAAGGAATTGATGCCATAGATTATCAGTTGTAAATGACTCCAATCTCCTTTGTTCACTTGTGTATTAGCCTTCCCCCCACTTCACAACATTATAGCATCATCCCTTCCCCTTTTCCACCATAATTGTTTCATTGAACCAACAAATGTATGATCCTTGGCACCAATGTACCTTCATGGGTGCTTGCATGCTTGCATATTCTGTGGTGAATAACTTACTATACCTGAGTCGACCCTCATGGCGACAGGGTAGACATGCGAGCTATGAGATAGAGGTAGCTTGCATCCCCTCATTAAACTTGATCTCATTCATTCTTGTCCCAGACCACATTTGATAAGCATGCTCCATGGGGAGAGACATTTAAACTTCATATTAAACATTGAAGGAATTACAATTCTCTGTGATACCTTCAATTACGAAGAACCTATTAATGGAATAAGATCTCTCTCTCTCTCTCTCTCTCTCTCTCTCTCTCTCTCTCTATTCCTCACATTGAAAAGTGAAATTATAAGAAAGTTTTTTATTTAAATTACATTATTTTTCTCTATATAAATTTATTTTATTTAATATGGGTGTTCAAATATTTTATTTATGGATGATATTTTTGTTTTAAGCATTACATGTTAATAGAAAACGAATTTACACATAGTTTAATATCATCGATATTATTTTTACATGCTATATGCCAACTCCATATTAAATAGAGAACGAATTACATATCTCCCTCATATTATTAAAAACTAATTTATTTATTTTTTTACTTTCAATTATTTTATCTCTCTATATAAATTTAATGTAAAATTAGTGTGGAAATTAAAGTATTTTATTTATACCCTACATTTTTTTTATTATTACTATTTTTAACTTGTTAATGTAAGTATTATTTCACTATTTTTATGTAACATTGCATGAAAACATCTCCCTCATACTAGTTTGTAGATCACCTATCAACATAGAAATGTAACATTATGTGACAACATCTTACTCATATTGGATTATAAAATGTTTGTTGGTGCAATCAAAAATATTTCCCTTAATAATATTTTATTATCTAACTTGAATATATCAATCATTTTTTCTAAGTTCTTAAGATTATTATCTAGAATAAATAGAATATGTGTATTTCATTGCACATCATCACTTCACATGACCTGCATTTTATTGCAAACCATCAATTCTTCATCATAAAACAACTCGCAATCTTACATTCATTGGCTTTAGGTCTTAAGGTGTGGAAAACTTATTAATTTGGTTGATGGTGAAATAATAATTTCCATTATAAGGCCAACTGTTTGTTTCTACCTATTTTGAAATGGTGCTTCCAATTGGATTATATATTTCTTCATTTGTTCCTTATAGAGACTAGGACTCTCATAAATGTTTAGAAAATGGGTTTTTTGTAGTCTAACGTGGTGACTTTTTATATCAGAAAAGGATACATCTTCACCGAGAGTTAAGGAAAATTTTAACAATGAAAATTTATGTTGAAGTGTAAAATGTTTGGTGACTCTTACTAGTCTTTAATATGAAAATTGCTAAAATGTTTGGTGATATTTTTCTATAAAAAAATCAAATTTCTAAGGAATTTGTATAGTTTTTATTATTTCTTTTTTTATGTTTTCTAAGGTAAAATAATTGCATTCTATAGTATTTAAGTTAATTGTTTTTAGAAGAAATGGAAATTAGGGATTTTCTTTTAGGACAAAACATGGAAAATTATCCTATGGGTAAAATTAGCACCTAAAATTTTCTTTGCAAACATACTAAGACTTTTAAAGGTAGATAGGGAAGTTACAAAATGATTGAATATTGATTTCTATCTTAGTACCAAAACCATAAGAATCATTTGTAGCTCTATATCATTCATAAAGTAAGTAGATATAATCCACTAAAAGGAAAAAATAATTGTAAAAATCAACATATCATTACAATAGACACAATAAAAAGAAAAGGGGGGTCTTCATTAAAAATCAACTAGAAATATCCAATATAATAACGTACCTACAATAGGACATTAGGCTTCTCATAGAACCAAAAACAACCAACCCAATGGTGCATCAACTATTTTTCTAACAAATCATTTAAAAGAGACATTAACTAAAAAATATATTAACCTTCAAATCTATTAAAAATAATTTATATACTATATATCTCTTAACCCTATAATTTAAATTAATATGAATATTAAATTTAACAACATCATTGACCTAACTAACCTAGTGAACCAAATATATACATTTCGTTGCATATTTAATTAAAACTATATTAGGATGCAAAATAGATATCTTCCACATTTTTCATAGTCATATCTAGGTTCCATTTGGCACAACTGAATTATTCATGTGGCATATTGTATTATTTCCAATTCCTTGCACAACAATCCTAAAACCAAAGGGCTTAACAAGCCTCAATCATACTTGTTTAATCGCCCTTAACGAAAACACAATTCTCTCCGACTATATATTCTTCTAATTGTCCTTCAAATGGAGGGTCCAATTTGTGAACCAAATGCAATGATTTTAACCAATTATTTTTTAAATAACTTGGTTTAGTATTGCATTTTCCTAATACTATGGAAGTTACAACTAGAATAGGCCATATCAATATCTAGTTCAACATGTTGCATCTTTGTAACTACTTTCCATTTTGCATTAATAAAAGACTCTAGTTTCCATACCTTGAGATATGTTTTTTGGGAAGTCAAATGAAATTATCTAAGAGTAGTATTATCCCATACAACTAAATCATATAATTCTAATATCTTTTCATAGATGACTTGGATCTCTTTAAATTTTTCCATCTACTTTAGGGTGCCAGTAACTTTAGTAGCCTCACTATCCATTTATCGTATTCTTATCGTCAACTCCTAAATAGGCCTATATATTGTTTTAAAATCCTGATCTAGTCTATAACTTGTTATCGCTATGAAAATAACACCACAAAATTATCTACACTTGAATTTTGGAGCCTACTACGGATTTTGCAATGGGTGATTTCGTAGTCACTTCTTGATCGGTCAAAGTCACCTGCTCACACATAATAAGTTTGCAACAAGTTCATGAGCGCATTATTTTACACAAGATTGAACATGAATAGTAAATTCAATCAAGATAGTGTTTGTACAATTTTTAACCCATGTCAAGAGTCAGTGTACTATGTTATTGAAATTCCATCACTTTTGGTTGTGTTTGTACTTCTATTTTGGTGATTTTTTCAAATTGTCGCTTTTTCACACCTTCGCTTTCATGAGTGTATTTTTCATACTTTTGACTGTCGGTTTTTTTCTTTCACTTTAATTAGTGCCTTTTTCATGTTATATTAGCTATGGAATTTGTTGCTTTCACTTTCGTTCGCATACCACAATTTTTGTTCCCCCTTTTTCTCTTCATATAGTAAATGTTGTATTTCAGCATGTGGAGTGTCGCAAAATGAAATTGAATGAAAGCAAGTTTTGGTGGGTTTCAAGGGGTAATAATTAATGTGTTAATTATTTTTACTTACCATATAAACATGTGTCATACTTATTCTCAAAGTTCCAAGCACTGTCTCACAAGGTTCGTTAAAGTCGTCACAAAGTGTATCCTTGGTGTTGCACTTGTCGTAAGATTGTCGAAAAATCTTCGCACTGAGCAAAGTATCTTTTTCATGTGTTATATATTATATATTTTGTCTCATAAAGTGTTCTAATTTGGTGCTCACAATTAATTCTTGTCGTTGTTCACATTTTTTACATGGATCCCACAATTATTGAAATTTAAAAAACTTGCCAACTAGACAACCTAGCCTCATCCAACCCTCATGAACTATGAATTGCATAGTCTCAGCCCTCAAGGTGTAACCTTGCCTCTTGGAACTATGTAATGCATAGTTACCTTCTCCCAAGACTATTCACTACGCAGTCACAGTGTTAAAGCTCAACCTTTGACCCCAAAAACTTCACAATTTCTCTCTCCTTCCCAATGACTATTGTTCATTGCATAGTCTCAAGGCTCAAGCCTCAATCCCGAGCTCTTGAAATGTGTAATTTCACAATCAACTTGCCTCCTCTTCCTTCCAGAACTGTGCACTGGGAAAAATCAATGCTTAAGCCCTAAACCTGACAATGTGAGCTCCCTAACTCCACAATATTTTTCTCAGCCAAAGCCTGAACTATGCATTGCATAGTATCAAGACTCAAGCCTGACCCTTGAAAGCCTAAACTGCATAATTCATAATCATTAAGCTTCTCCCTCACCCTGCCACCTGGTTCTAACTCACGCAGTTGATCATCATGTATCATATTAGACTAGGGGTTTATCAGACTAATGTCATCTTGTCATGAATGGATTTCAGATGTAGGTACTTTATCATGCAATGGTAAGATGATGAAGAAGGAGATGGAGAACTAGGACATGCTAGAAGACACCGAAGGAGCTTAAGAGATAATATGATCATGAAGACCACATTGAAGACACCTTATCTTCAAGTCATAAGAAGGAAGAAGAAGAACATGTGCCCTATTTTCAAGAAAACATGAAGAAAATAGTAGCAAAACATGACTTGACATTGCCGTGTCATCATGCAGTCCATGTCATCAGTGTCATTTCATGTCGTGTCATGATCCATCATGTGCCACATCATTCATGAATTATGTAATTCTATATTGAAAAATGTAATGTAAAGTGGAAGTCCAAGAGTTAACTATGTAATGTGAAGAGTCACGTAGGAAGTCGAAAATTCATGAGAAGTCAAAAATTTATGAGGGCACTCCAAGAGTCATAAGTGAGGTGGAGGATCACCCCATATTTTATATATACACCCTCATTGCTCAAGAAAACTAATTTTCACCTTGGCTCCTCCTACCAGGCATTAGAGAGGAAGATAGTTTTTTTGGAGGAGCAAGTGATTGCTCTAATGCTCCACTATTGGGGCTAGTGGTGTTCATTGTCTTGATGTATCTTGGAACTTTTACTTAATTCAAAAGCTCATTGAGCCAACACGTTGTCATGTATATGTCGTGAATATTGTAAGACTATTCTTTAAATGTTTGCAATGTATTCTATTTTCATCTATACTTAGGAAATTGAACTATTTCAGTGGCTTTGGTACTTATCTTGATGAAGGTGTGTTGTATTTTCTTTAAAATCATTGCTTCCTTGTGAACTATTTCGCTAGTTGATCAATGATTCATTCATATGTATATTCTTGTGTGCCTTTTCTAGTTTAGTACTATTACTTTCCTTTAAAGGGCCCAATTTTCTCTCCCCTTTCGGTAGAAGGACCTTGATACTTTCTACAGCTAAACATTTCACAAGGAATAGTCACCTTTTAATCTAAAAATACATGTGCATTACTCTCTTGTGTTGAACTTTGTAGCCAAGGAAAATATATAAGAATGTATTGCAATAGGGTCGATACTCCATATGGGGCTCCTATTCCAAATTATATGAGGTCTAATTGGGACTTCACATCGGGGATACCCCCTTGGTTGATGGATTTCCAGCATCATCAATAAAACTATAATGTAAATTAGTGATATTTCACTATTAAATTTACACATTAATCACATATCATATATGCCTCATCAATCAGGGGGGTCACCTTCCCATAAGCTCCCATAATTGAAAATTATTATAAGATCACTCACTATCTAACTTAATTTGTAACTTAGCTTGTAGTGAAAGTGGATTTTATTTCAAGCATGCCCAATATGGATAAAAAATGCCAAGCATTTCAACCTAGACCATATCTAAATCATCTCTAACCTATTGTCTTTCTTGTAGCTAGAATTCTATTTCAAAAGTCACATCTACAAGTTTTAATTTGAAATTATTGGTTGACTTATTAAAATTCATTGTGTCTTTCTTCAATACACAAAAATCTATATGCAACATCTTCAATGATTAAATAATCCATTTATAACATATTAATCATTTCTCAATTACATAAATCAATTGCATGTTCAAATCATTTAGCTTTGGATTCTCTAAGTGAACACTAATTCAAGGATAACCCACTAAAAATTGATTGGTATAATCATTTTTGTGTATTTTTGATCCATAAAATATCATTGGTATCCCACTAGATAGATTTTCACAACATATCTAATAAACTACACTGAAATATCTTATGATGGATAATTTCCTTATATTCCAAATTTATTAATTATTGTTTTATGTTTATGCAAGTAATGGATAAAATTAAGTAAATAAGTAACAATAAAATAAAATTTCACACTAATCATAATGAACACAATATATGCTAAACCCTTATGATAGGAAACCTGGCTAAAATTTAAGGCTACTCCACTCTCTTTTGTGTAGAATGAACATAATGAAAGAACAAAGAAAAATGTGCTTTATGTGGACTTACATGATACTAAAATCATTTTTTAATTCTTTGTCATTCACAATCACAAGTTTTTAAACTCTACTTTGGAACAAGATACAATCAAAATTCATGAAACCCCTTTTGCTCTTAGTGGCCTAGTAATAACATAGTCCAATAGCCAACTAGGGGTTATGTTTGACTCCTTTAATTCTCAACTAGGGTTACAACTTTAACACTTCTATAGTACTTTTAGAAATCCCCACTGGGGTTGACATGGCATCCTCTTTAACCATGGTGGTCAATCATGAAAGGTGAAAATGTGGGAGGCATAAATTTTGCATCGAAACTTTGATTAACAAACTTTTATATCATTGGAAAGGTCTCTATGGGTAGAATAAAATTACTATTTTTTTCACATAATTGAGAAATTTTTAGCCACAAAAAAAGCATCATTTATGTCCTCAAAATTGCGTGGAAATTTTTAGACCCCAATTCTGGAAATTGGGTATGGCCAATAAAACTTCTCCTACAAGCTAATTCCTTCACTTTTTCCACTCTAAAGGCATCAATATGAATGAAAAATACCATAATGATACAATATGGATCAATTTTATTTGAAATATGGATATTTTATTTTCATCTTAACCATTGAAGGGTATTTACTATGTGTCTTCTAGAAAGTCACAAGGTGATATCATTATGCCATTGGAAAATTCACAACATCCCTTATCAATAGAAAACATATTAACTAAAATTTCAATCTACGACATAACTAATAATTACTCAAGTTGAGACCACAGATTAAGAGTGGTCCTACATGTAGACTATTTTGAAGGTGTATATGCCTTGTTGCCTTCAACTTCAACTTCCTCCATGACAACATTT
This sequence comes from Pinus albicaulis, assembly GCA_034641835.2. Lineage (NCBI taxonomy): Eukaryota > Viridiplantae > Streptophyta > Pinopsida > Pinales > Pinaceae > Pinus > Pinus albicaulis. The sequence goes on along the minus strand of CM076576.1, from coordinate 188,617,457 downwards.
TCTAGTAGTGATCTCCTAAGTACACAATTAATCAATCCTATGGTTCAACATTTGGGATCGTTGCATCCATAGAAACCTACTAGCCCATCACCTTTTTACAACCCTTCAACAACTTTATCTATAGTTTTATTTCTTGAATCAATCGTTATTTCCCAACCCACATCATTGGGTTTTTTTTTTATTCTTTGGGAAGGAATGGGATAGTTGTATGTTGCACTTCATTCTCAATTGAAATACATATAACATTTGTACTATGATAATTGAGGCTTATTGTGAATATGAACCATGAGAATATCTATAGTTTTCTGACTCTCATATTGTTTAAAATGTTTCAAATTTTTTCTTCAACAAAGATAACTTTCTTGTGTGAAAAAATAGTGAACTCACTATGTAAAGTTTTACCTATCCCAGAATGAAATCATACTGACCATCAAATAGTGGAATTAGCTCAGCACAAGGTATAGGAATAATACTATGGTTCAAAAATCATAGCTAGAAGGGAAATCATTGTAAATTCCTAGCTAATGGGGTTGAGCATCTTCTGTTTCCTCAAAGGGATATCACCCTAAATTTTTTTATCATTTTTCCCCAAAAATAATTCAAATCCCAACTTGAGTAGGTAGCATCATTAATAATTTGACTCCTTGACATTTATGGAAATATTAGTTTTATAGTGTTTCACATTTGGGATTACCCTAAAATCATAGGTCGAAGGGAAAGCATTTTGAATTCCTTGCTAATGGGGTTTCCCATCCTCTATTTCTTCGAAGGGCTCTCACCCTAAAACAAGTTTATCATTATTCCCAAATAACTACTTCAAATCTTGACCTGAGTAGGTAGCATCATCAAGAATTCAACACTTCAACATTGATGGTATGACTAGTTTCATAGTTTTTTTACATTTTAGATTCCCCTAGTTAATTTTAAGATGTCTATATTTAAGTCAAAAGTTTCATCTATTTCCACTTTTTCTAAACACTTGATTATGAACACACTTGCGTTCCTTCCAATGGCCCATGTCATTGAAAAAAAATAAGGTATTTTTTTTTTTAAATATAAATAAATTTAGAAAAAAAAAGCTTCTAAACGTATAGAAAAAAAATTAAAATTCCTTCAATAAACTAAAAATGAAAAGACAAGGCTTCCAATTTTTCCCTCTTAACTTTTCTCACAATGCAGATAGATAAAAAATTTAACATGAAAATTGCATTGTTGGTTCATAAAATCATTTTGTTGTACCAATTGATGCACTAACATCATAGAATATGAGGATGTACTGGTGTTAGTTTGTATTACTATAACCCCTTTTTAGTGGAATTTTTTTAAGACATAATTATGTATTTGATTGTGCTATGGTAATTTAATTATTTTTTATTTATTTTCACATAAAATTCAATAAGAAATAATTATTATTATTTTTTATTTTATGTTTCCTTACATGAAGGTTGCAATTCAAAAAATTATTGTTACTTTCCTTAGGTAACGTCTCATCTTAATTGCTTCACATGCATCAAAATATTGAGTTAGATTAGTTTTCTCTTTTTATTCTTAAGATATGGCTCCTATTCCAAGCATTTTTATTTCCATCCCATAGACTAGGTTTCCTTTCAATGCAACATTTACATTTTGCAAGTAGCTTAATGTTTATAATTTTGTAAGTAGTATAACCTTTACATTTCTACAATTAGGGTTATCATTTACATTTGAGCGAGAAACATTTCTATTTCTTGCAAATAGAGTAACGCTTCCACTTCCACAATCATTTTAGGCTTTGATTTCATGAAATTCACTTAATTTCACCTGATCAATAAAAATAGGATACATTGCATGTTGCACATATAATTTCGATGCCTCTTAAGTTTGTATAAACCCCAGATTGATAACTAAAGTTGGTAGCCTTGGGAGTTGCAATATTCTTCTTGCAATATTTAGTCTCATCAGTCACCTTCCCATAAGCTCCCATAATTGCAAAATATTATAAGATAACTCACTATCTATCTTAAGTTGTAACTTAGCTCGTAATGAAAGTGGATTTTATTTCAAGTGTGGCCAATATGGATAAGTAATGCCAAACATTTCATAAGACAACCATTAGGATCAAAATATTATGGGTTTTAATTGAATTCCCATAATTTACATATCACATTTTATATAAATTAACTTAGATCATATCTAAATCACCTCTAACTTATTGTCTTTCCTATAGCTAGAATTCTATTTCAAAACCACTTCTACAAGTTTTATTTTTTAATGATTGGTTGACTTATTGAACTTCATTATGTATTTTTTCAATACACAAAAATATTTATACAACATCTTTAGTGATAAAATACTCCACTTATAACATATTGGTGAGTGGTCAATTGCATAAATAAATGGCATGTTCAAATTATTTAGCTCTATACCCTCCAAGAGAACACTAATTCAAGGATAACCCATTAACAATTGATTGGTAAAATCATGATTTTTATGTTTTATCCATAAACTATCATGGATATCCCACTAGATAGTTTGTCACAACATATCTCATAAACTAAACTGGAATCTATCCTATGTGGGATAATTTCCTTAGATTCCAAATTTAATAATTATTGGTTTATGCTTATGCATATAATGGATAAAAAGAAGTAAATAAATAATAATAAAATACAAACGCACACTAATCACAATGAACACAACATATGCTCTCTTAAACCCTTTATGATAGGAAACCTAGCTAAAAGGTGAGGCTACTCTACTCTCTTTTGTGTAGAATGAAAATAATAAAAGTAAAAAGGAGAATGTGCTTTATGTGGAGTTATATGAGACTAAACCCCTTTTGTTATTCTCTCTCACTCACACTCACAATTTATTCTACTCTACTTTGGAACAAGATTTAATCAAAATAAATTAAACCCATTTTTCTCTTAGTAGCCTAGTTATAACATAACCCAATATCCAATTGCGGGTCATGTTTGACTCCTTTAATTCTCAACCAAGGTTATAAATTTAACACTTCTATATTATTTTTCACAATCGCCACAAGGGTTGAGATGGAATCCTCTTTAACCAGGTGGTCAATCATGAAAGGTGAAAATGTGACAAGCATAACTTTTTCATCTATAAACTTTAAGTAGCAAATTCTTATATCATTGCAAAGGTCTCTATGGGTATAATAACATCACGAGGTTTTGCAACTACCTAAGAAGGTTGTAGCCACCAAAAAAAATCATTATGTCCTCAAAATGGCCTGGACAATTTTAGACCCCAATTTTCGAAATTTGGTCCCACCAATAAAACTTCTCCTACAAGCTAATTCCTCGACTTTTTCCTCTCTAAAGGCACCAATATGAATGAAAAATACCATAATTATCCAATATGGATCAATGTTATTTGAAATATGGATATTTATATTTTCATCTTGACCATTGAAAGGTATTTACTATGTGGCTTCTAGAAAGTAACAAGGTGATATCATTATGCCTCTGGAAAATTCACAACATTACGTATCAATAGGAAAATTCTTAACTAAAATTTCAAGCTATGCCATAGCTAATAATTACTCAAGTTGAGACCATGGGTAAGAGTGGTCCTACATGTAGACTATTTTAAAGGTGTATCTGTCATGTTGCCTTCAACTCCAACTTCCTCCATGGCAACATTTTCTAGTAGTGGTCTCTTAATTACACAATCAATCAAACCTAGGTTTCAACATTCTAGATCCTCACATCCATAGAAACCTACTAGCCCATCACCTTCCTACAATCCTTTAATACCTTTAGCTATATTTTTACTTCAAATCAATCTCTATTTCCCCACCCACATAATTAGTTGGTTGCGTTTATTCTTTGGGAAGAAATGGGATAGTTGTATGTTGCACTTCATGCTCAATTGAAATACATAGAAAATTTGTACCATGACAATGGGGCTTATTATGAATATGAACCATGAGAATATCTATATTTTTCTCACTGTCATAGTGTTTAAAATGTTTCAAAGTTTCTTCAACCCAAGACAACTTTCTTGTGTGCAAAATTAGCTAACTCAATATATAAAGATTTACATATCCTTAGATGAAAGCATAATGACCATCAAATAGTTGAACCACCATAGAACAAGGTATAGGAACAAGGCTATGGGTAAAAAATAATATGTAGAAATGACCATCCTCTTTTTCTTCAAAGCGTTATCACCCTAAAACAAATTTATTAGTGTGCCCAAAAACTACCTCAAATCCCAACATGACTAGGAAATATCATCAAGAATTTGACTCATCAACATTGATGATAAGACTAGTTTTATAGTGTTTTTCATTTTAGATTCCCCTATAATCATAGGTCAAAGGTCATTATGAATTCCTCACCAATGAGGAATAACACCCTAAAACAAGGATTTAACTCCTCAACTTTAATCGTAAGACTATTTTTACAATATTTTACATTTTAGATTCCTCTAAATAATTTTAAAATATCTAACTTTAAATCAACAGTTACATCTATGTTTTTTTTTACCTTTAATTATAAAGAAACTTGCTTTCCTTCCAATGGCCTATATCATTGAAAAATACTTAACGTAGAAAATATAAATAATATTAACCACAAAAACATAATTTAAAAAAAAAAATTAAAACAAAGACAACATACCTTGAATTTGTCCCTCGTAACTCCTTCCACGTATGTGTCGTTGTTAATGCCAACCCAATTTTTCTCACAACGTAGAGAGAGAAAAAAAAAATTAACATGCAAATTGCCTTGCTCGTTGGCACAATCATTTTGTTATACCAATTGATGCACTAATATAATATAAGACGAGGATGTAGTGGCCAATTCTTTTTTGCTGAGAATTATTTATTTGATTGTGCTATAGTAATTTACATCATTTTTTATTTATTTGCACATAACATTCCAAAAGAAATTATCGTTATTCTTCGTTAGGTTGTGTTTCCTTATATGAAGGTTGCAATTCAAAAAAAAATATTATTACTTCTGCTGAGGTGGTGTCTCACCTTAATTGCTTCACGTGCATCAAAATATTGAGCCTAGTTTATTTGACTCGATTCGGAATCCATCTAACATTCATCCATTGAAAACGTGCATATAAAATTAGATGCATGTAAATGTCGTGTTTTTATATTCCTGCTCTTTGGTTCATTCGAATAACTTCTACATTCAAATGAACCAGAACCTTGCATTTAGAATTTCTTTCCATTTAGATCGTTCTATTTAACACTTTTCAGTCATGTTGTGTTTCAGTTTAACGTATTGTTTATTAATTTTTTACATTCACTTTGAATTTCTAGACTTTTAATATAGTACCGACATAACACAAAACGATAGATGCACGATACCTTAAACAGAATCAACGATATACTACCCACTGCGAAGAGAGAATAGACTTATGAGCAGAGGCAATCCATATATATTGTAGTGGCCATCACCGCTTTTGCCCGGCACTGGAAATCGTGACAGTGACAACTCAATTATCGTGACTTCGGTTTAGTTGAAATGACAGCGACAGGATGAGCAAATTCTAACGTTCAAAGAGAATAACGAATAGCGACGAGAGTGACTTGTGACCTAATAAACGTGACAGTAGAACGTGTGGAAGTCCCGTTTTATATAGTCTTTTCTGATATCCATATTCAAACTTAATTGTAGTAAGGCCTTATGGGTTAGAAATATCTATGTTCACTTACGCTGCCATTTGCATCAAATTCACTTCATTATTTATAAATTGGCGTGCAATCATAATTGGCTTGTGTGGTAGATTACCTGCACGTTGGAATTCATAAGTTTTCTATGTATAGCTCTCAATTGAAGTTGTACGTTGTCCTCTGTAACTTCATAAAAATTACATTTTATAAATATAACAGGTAAAAATTGTAAAATAAGACAACGATGTTCAAAGAATGTGCTAGAGTTGTACATCTTAATAGTTTCGAGAGCTTTGAAAGTGGTCGGAAGCATTCTAAAAAATGAGCGAATTGATTCCTATTTCAAGTCCATAATATTAATTTTCTCTTGTTTTTTTTACGGTTTTCCACGAGGTTATATGTTGATTTAATTATTTTAACAATCTCTCAATCATGATGAAGTACTATTATGAATGAAGTACTTTTATGAATTTATATACCCGGATGTTTCAATTCATAAATGTTCTATATGTTGGATTATTGACAAATATCTCTGCACTTGTAAGGCATGTAGTTGTAAGGCGTGTAGTTATGTTCTTATAGTGTAATCTTTTAATTGAAAGGTCATGGGTGGTAGTAAAATTTATGAAAATTAGATAGTCAAATTTATAAAAATTATATAAATAGAAATGATAAAACATGAGAAATTTTTGAAATATAAAATGTTTTATAATAAAAATGTATAACCAAAATGAATTTTACAAAAACCAATAGGATTCAAAATAATGATGTTAATTATGGGTATGATTCATCATTTTTTGAGTAAAAAAGTAATTAAAATTTTAAAAAAATAAAAAATAAAAAATAAAAAAATAAATATTTTTTTAACTCATATTTTCAACTTATTTCTCTAGGGTTTTACTCAAATTTCGAATGGAGAGTATCCATGTTGCATACTTTAGATGGACTTTGCTACACGAAAAATAAGAAATATATGAACAAAGTGATTGCAAACACGTTTTTCACGTGTTTCTCATTTTTTGTGTAGTATGGTCCATTAAAAGCATGCAACATGAATACTCTTTGAATTAAGAATTAAATTTTGTATCCAATGAGTATTCATGCTTGAAATTTGTGTAAAATCATAAAAATATTAGTTGAAAATACGAGTTGAAAAAATAATTTTTCATTTTCTCCCTTTAAAATTTAATGATGTAATCAAATCTTATTATTTCCACTATTATTTTATAATATTCTTTAAATTGCACATTTTAAATTTTACAATTTCTCTAATATATGATAATAAATCTCTTACCATATTCAAAAAAATATATTATAATTATTCAACTTTCAAACTAGTAAAAAGACTTTATACAATGAAAAGATTGTTTCGAGTCCACAACATTATTATTCCTTTAATTATTTTTAGATTTTTATTAGATTATAATATTAATTTAATTGTGCAGAGTCTCCCAAATATTATAGAGTACTCTTATGATGTAATGGTGTGGTTTGCACATATCAATTTAAAATAATATTATATATAGATATATATATATATATATATAAAAGAGTTGTTTTACAATTTGATAGAAGTTATGATTATCAAATAGATAATAGTATTAATATTATATTAAAAAAATTTTAAAATTATATAAATTGATATTACTTTAAATATACAAAGTTAAATTAAATTAATCTAATTTAATTTATTTTTTGTTTTTTAAATTAATGTGAATGTTAGTATAATAGTTTTGGATAGTTTTAGTAAAAAAAACATAAATCCAATTTAAATTACAATATATAATAATCATAATAATATATATATTACATATAGTATTATATTTTATATATTTTTATAAATATGTGAAGATAATATCTTTGTTACGAGTTTTTAATGTTAGAATTATAATTAATTAAATTATTTTTCTAAACAATAATTCCAACTCTAATTTTTTATGGCTGAATGTAGACCTTTTTTCAAGTAGTAGATAAAAAAAAACTCTTAAGACTTCACATAAAATTCATTCGGTATTTATTTAGTCAAAATCTATAATTCTCAAGACCTAATCATTGGCATTGACATAATCAAGTGGCCAAATTCCAACTAAATTATTTGTATGTATGGGCTTACCAAGAGTGTCATGGATCATGTGATATCTAGTATCCATTCTTCCAACCAAATAGTTAGAATTAACTTAAACAACCATGAGATTTGCTTTGATCATATACCTTTAACCTTAACTCCAATTTTTCCATGCACAAAAGCCTCCATGCATCAGAATTATGGGAATCAAAGGCATCTACATTTTGAAAAACGTAAAATTGATTTATTCCTTGTTAGAAAAAATACTAAGAGATGGGGGTGTGGTGTTGAAATAAACTAGTGTATGCATGTGACTATTATAAAAGGAACTAACATATGTATGCAAATATTATTAAAGCATCCTACTTATATCTAGATAACTAACCGATCATTAATTTCATCATATGTTCAACATTAATCAGAGCATCTTTACTTCATTATTCATTAATTAACAAGTAATCATGAGAATTTAAGAAGAAGATAGATCATCAGCAAAAACCATATCAACACACATGAACACCATGATTTTAGATGGAAACCTAGTGTGGGAGAAAACCATGGTTGTTGTCGTCTTTGTCTTCTTATTTTATTAAAAAAAAAAATTCTTGAAATCTTGTACTGGTGAAGACCTTAAATAGTATGCAGGACTCTTCCTACAGAAGGCTACAACCTTCTCTCATTTTCCAACAACTATTGGAAGGAACCCCCTTCTAAAGATTGTTATCCTTAGCTCTTTATGGACCACTATTCAAAACGTTTCAAACTAGATCCACTTCTAATATTAAAGCCCAATATCAAATAAAAATTCTAAAACAAACCACTAAATAAAATTCCCCAAGTACTAAACAAATCAATCACTAAACAACCACTCACACCATATATTTTTATCATAGAAACTAGATCGTGTCACTGTGAATCTGATTAATCATGTGTCAGAAGGTACATGCTACTTTTCTAAGGCATACTCGTGTTTGTACACCTTACCCTAAAGAAGACCTGTGTACATATCTCAAAACACTGATAATTGAATCTGAATCATTGTAGCATTGAATCAATCACTAAATCATATACTGAATTCATCATAGATCATTGAATCAAATATAGATCACCACACAATAACATCATCATTAATTCACATTCCATTCTATAACCAATTAAACCCAACCAGTACTGTCAAATGCAAATTATCATGAGATACTTCATCGACAGACAACAACAAGCATAATAGCACTGATCAAACATCATCAACAACTCATGCTGCAGAGCCCTAACATGTATATGTGATTTTTACAAAGAACATCCATGTATGTACGCGATATCCATGCATAACACTAGTGTACAGATTCTAAACATACTGAAAATAATTCACAGAATATATATGCAATTATTCAAAATCATACTTCCGTATGTATGTGAGTAACTGTTACAAAACTACGCATAGATCTAAAAAATTTCATTGCAAACATAATTTTCACACTCCACAACTCTTACTATAAAAAATACTTACTTTATTCAAATCACATCGTCATCACAATAACAGATCCATCATTGTCAGATATTTCAATAAGTAAATCAAACAAGACCATACTGTAGGTTTTCTAGATCTAAGTTTTCTCCTTGCTCCTTAGTGCACACTTGTTTTAGATAAATTCATTCATAGATAGCACAAAAATTGCACACCTAACTCTTTCATCTCCATCTCCTTATATAACATTATCTTTAGCCAATACCTTAGGCCAAACCCTTAGTAATGTTGTTACTATTGTTTGATGGGATCAAATAACCATTGTTGCAATCAATATTATGGGCCAATACCATGGTAAAGACCCTTGGTATTCATAATACCATGGTGTGTATTTTGTATGAGACTTCTCTTCACCATAATTTTGTATGTACATGATCTTGCTTCATAGGACCCGCGCCTACTTTTTCAAACTTTATCTTTACCATCCATTTCTCTGAAATGATATTACTTTGTTCATATCACTTTTAGCAGCTGCATAACCAACACTTTGACATTGTTATCAAGTAGGTTTCCATCAAGGACAACACATTAGCCATATTGCCAACAATCTCCCCCTTTGGACTTGATGGCAACCACTTTGGTGTTTGGAAGTATCTAAAGTTTTAATTTAAATATAATTATAAGTTTTATATTTTATTTTTATTGATTTTTTAATTTTGATTATTAATTTACAGGTTTAATAAATGCAATTTTTTTATATATTAATAAACAATTTAAACATTTTTAAATAAATTATATATTATTATACTAATTTTAAAATTGTATTTTAACTAAACATTAAATTATTGTGTAAAATATATTAATTTTAGTCTTATTGATATTTAGATGTATACTGGTAATTATACATATTTTGTATGGAATTTTTAATTATCATTATTTTTAATTTATAATATGGTAATTTATTTAGTTATTTATTTTATTTATTTATGTTTGTGTATAATGTAATGTAATATGAAATTAAAATAAAAATAACTCTATCTCCATGTTTATGAGAACCCATGGTATTCATATGGAATATAGTTTATTTAAAGGAGGAAATTAAACCAACCTAAATCCATGTTAACTTTGGATATACAAATGGATCAAATCTCTTGAGAGGTAGAAGACTTTTAGAGTGAAAAGAGATTTGGTCCCTCTCAGTGCTTAGAACATAGTACATTCAACAGTAAAGATGGATCTATGGTAGTTTTAACATAATGTGATGTAAGTATAGTATATAAAATTATATCTTCATTATATTTATTCATAACTATCATTAGATGTCTGTAAGTCATACAATAATTTTTAATATACATTTATGTGGTTGAATATGTTATTAGATGTTTTAAATAATATTTTATAAACCCTTTAGTTAACTCAATTTATTGGTGCCATTGTTACCAAGATAGTGTTATAGTTTGATTTTCAAATAATAGAACACATTGAGTTTACTTTACCTGCATTACATTGGATAAGACTAGCATCCAAACACCAAGAGCAACCAAATCTATAAAGATTCAAATTTATTTTTAAGTACAAAACATGAGGAAGGGTTTTCCCCATTAGACATTTAATTCCTCCTTGGTAGATTTGGAGTCAAGATAGCTCTATGTTGGTATTAAGTAACACATTATTAAATTTTTTTGACTATAATATAATTTGAATTTTCACTTTTTCTTATAATATATACAATGTAATCTCCCTCTCTCTCTCTCTCTCTCTCTCTCTCTCTCTCTCTCTCGCTCTCTCTCCCCCATAGAAATTATATTTCTTCAAAAGACATAATTACAACATAGATAGTCTCTATTGGTCTACCACTAAGGAAAGTAGACCAATTGCATAAACTCAAAAAAATTAAATTTGATCTAGTATTCCTAACCTGACGATCTAATAGCATAAAACATAAATAAAGTATTGTAGAGACAATAATGCATGGAATGATAGACATGATCATGTTAAAATGAAAACATATTATCAAAATTTTAGCCCCGAATGCTCTCATATTGTCAGAATCTGTCTCTGATCAAGTAGATGAGGATTTCCACTTGTGTTCAATGATGGGGGTGGGTGCCAGTTATTTTCTTGAACAACAGATTGATTTTCCCATTTACATTGTCCATTTTCTCTAGGATTTTAGTTGTACATATGATAAGCTCATGTTGAGTTTTTTTTTGTAAGTGAGAAACCTTCCCATGAAAATTTTAGCATGCCAATAGATGTTACCCATCTGAATGTAGGAATATTCACTCACCCTGGTAGAATTACTAATATTGGGGATCTAGTCTCTAGTCTCCCACATCATGTGAGAGTCAGGTATAAATTTACAAGCCTTCCTAACCTAATCCTCAATGTCTGAGATAACCCTCTGGATGGATTCAAGAATAATACATCTATACCACTCCATAATGATTGTGGTTGAGGATTGGGTGTGTGTAGCACTCAAGGTGGGGGAATTGAATACATGAGAAGGGGGTGAATTCCATTACCTCACTGACCTCATATCAAAGGGCTAACCAGACTACAATGGACCATGATGGAAGAGGGAGTGACAATAGGAGATGTTGGGGAGGGATGGATAAGGAGAGAAGAGGGGATACAGACAGGAGAAAAAGGAAGAGGATTAGGAAGTAGGAGAGGATGGAAGACGAGAAACAATGAAAGTTAACAAGGAAGGCAAGGCCATCTTAAAAAGAAGAAAGAAATATAAATCCTCCCAAGAAAATAAGGCGAAGGAGGGGGATATAATATTAGAACTCATAGCAACAAAGTGGAGAAAATAGTGAAAGCATAAAATGATATTAGTCTTGAAAGGAATTGCAGCGAATAAGAAATAGAAGATAGAACTTGTTGTGGATCATTTTCATTTACCTTAACATATATATATTGGTATATTAACATTACGTGATGAGATGTGAAGGTGGATTGAGTCGGGTTCATTCACGTATAGAACAGTTCAAGAGTCAGAATGATGGGAACATTCAGAACATTGCACACTGAACAGGGTCAAGTCAGGCTCATTTGCAAGCTCAGGAGGGACCAACATGGCATAACACTGGATAAGCTTAGGAGGGTTACACTGTGGATGAAACAAACTAATTTCCCAAAGGTGAAGAAAGAGCACATTTCCCTTAAACACTTAAGATTTTTGGAGGAGGCGTAAAGGGAAAAACCAATGGTCGGGATCAAAGCGCAGAACTGGAGTGGAGAGATAGACGTGGAGATTAAATCACAAACCGAAAGTCACAACTTTCAAAGGATAGGAGTGTGAGGTAAGTGATAAAGTCACCGAAGTGCGACGTGCGATGTTAGGTGGGACCCAATCGCATAGCGCACATGACAGGTTTTAAAAGACAAGTGTTAAGGAAAAGGTTAAAGTCAGTGAAATTCATAGTGCGACGTGGAAAAATGACATGGTAGATGATGTGGCCCTAGCCCGCATACTGCATAGTGAAAGTTTTAAAAGTTAAGGGAAAAGGGTAAGTGTTATAATCACCGAAGTGAGATGTGCGATGCGGTGGGGCCCAATCGCAAATCGTGAATTGTAAGTTTTAAAGGATCACAACAGGAGGTAAGTGATAAGGTCACCAAAGTGCAATGTGCGATGCCATGTGGGACCCGATCGCATAGTGCACATCACAAGTTTTAAAAGATAAACACTAAGGAAAAGTTAAAGATGGAGAAATTCTAAGTGCGTTGTTGGCATAGATGCGATGTGGCTCCAAGATGAAATCTAATGGATTTAAGTCCTGGCTTATGTTGTTATGCACCATTTTATGAAGAAATAGGTAGAACACGGCAGAAAAAATTGGGTAAGTGACCCGACACTGATCAAAGGAGAAGAGACAGAGTCAGGTAGCAAGTGATATGATTGACATCATTTGAAGCACAGGGACATGGGCAGAGTCAAGAAGAAGAGTGTATAGCGACCCTATTGGGAGCATGAAAGCTAGGTCAGTCGGGCACTGAGGCATTGTTACAGAGTTGTGCAGCTGCTGCATCATAACCAGAAAGGACACCTCAGCACTTCGAGAGGATGCATCAAAAACATCAAATTCAACAAAACGAACAATATTTCCAATTTTAATTTGTTTTCTCAAGTATGATTGCAGAAGTAATCTTAATATTTTAGGTAGTCGAATCATTTCAAGAAGTTCAAGAGTTATGAACCACTGTGATGTATTTAAGTAGATAGAAATAAAGAAAAGAGGTTCCTGTTTTTTGGACCTCTGGAGGATTGTTAATTTGGTACTGAATTTTCTGAGAAATAAATGAAAGAAGATCAAGTTTCCTACAGCTGTTGATGTTGATACGTCTTTCTAGTTTCACTCGGTGTTTATTCCTCTTTGAATGAAGTGAAGTAATGTAACAACTGGTCTCTTAATTAAATCTGTGAGAAAGAGTTAAACATCCTTACTTTGTGCTCCTTCACCTCATCTCTTCTTTCTTCAAAAAATCCTAATGAAACTTTAAAGTAATAGATTCTGTGTTTGCAGCATATTATTTTGAGTTTCCTCTCTCTCCATGAATTTCCTCCCAAACTTAAAAGTGATAGATTGTGTTTCTTAGCATATCACTTCAATTTTCCTTTACAATTCTTCTTTTCATTTCATTTGGATATCAACAGTTTATGGCATTGTGAAGGATTTCATTATATCAGATTATTGAGTGTATTAAATAAGTAGATTCCAAAGGTGTTAACCAGAGGCATTTTGATATTATAATTGTGACATACATTTACAAAATTTCTTAATCTTTGATTCCTTACCATAGCCAAGGGATTGTTTCTTGAGATACAACATTTTATGACATCATTGCCGGGGACAAAGAAAAAAAGTTTATTTTCCCTAGGTTTTTCACATTATTTCCTCTGGTTGTTCAGTGAGGAGGTAATATTCAGCTGTGCTTGTTATTTTCAAAATTCTAGCTTTCAAAAGACCTCACACGAGATTAGATAACTCACAGCAGATAGTCCTTGCTTTGCCAGATCCAAAAATATTGGTTTCTGAAAAGGCTCAGAAACTCGAAACTCCTTGAATAATTGATCCTACGTTGCCTACTCCTGGCAGCGGTTCTCATAACCATTTTTTTGAATATATCTCCAAGGAACTCCCTTTCTTGGAACAAAATACTCCTTCTACACCAATTTATTTTCAAGAAGCTCAGTTACAATAACATACTTTCAAGTCTATTTCTTTGACCTCCACTCAAGCTCAACCAAATATAGTTGTTGGTCCCTCTGCTATTGTCCATCAGCCCACCCCCATATCACCTTTTCCTCCACCTGCATTCACTTTCATAGTAGGATCATCAACCTCAACCACCCAATGAGTAGTTAACCAAGCTGTTAATATGGCAACACCAACTTTCTTAATGGATAAATATGCACCACTAAATCTTCCGCAACCAATCAATGCCATGCCTCAAGAATACCTCAAAATTACTTCATCGTTTCACTCGAGAAGTAACTGTAGAAAAACATTTACCCTTGTTTTTCACTTTTGCTTAGAATTTAAATGTAGAACATGTTGATGTTGTGATGAGACTATTTGTGCAGTCTCTAAGTGGAGAGGCTAGGAAATGGTTTAAAGGTTTACCAAATGATTCCATAAATGTCTGGGAAGAGTCAGAAACTCAATTCACTCAAAGATGGGGAGAGAAGAGAGATCGTGGTTACTCATTGATAGAGTTTAATGCAACTAAAAGAAATCCTAATGAAAACATTTCTGAGTTTTTAAAAAGATTCAACAAATTGTACAATATTTTACTTATGGATATGAAGCCACCCCTATAGGAGAAAAGGTAATTTTTGCTGGGGCTTTTGAAGCGAGAGAGAGAAGAGCCCCTACTCTTGAGCAGATATAGACAAATACTTTATATATTGATGCTAATATGATTACAGCTGGAAAAGCAAAAGGGAAATGAATAGTCCAAGAGAAGGGGAAGGAAAAAGAAGAATCATCACAAGGTCTAAGAATTGAAGATATGACAAAGGTGATAAAAAATCTGACAATAAGATATCTAATATGGAATTGGAAAACAAAACTCCCAAAGACAAGTACAAAAAAACTGATTGGGGTTTAAACCTCAATTCAGAAGACATCCCCTCCAAATCTTGCAGAGGGAAAGAAGAGATCAAGACCAGGTTCAAGCTCCATTGTATATAGAAGAAGCACCCGAAGAGCCAAAAAAAGATGACCAAAGGGAGGCCGAGGATTAGGTATCTATTATGTATGCAATAGAAGAGGATGAAGACGAAGATTGCGAGGGAGAATACGCTAAAGCTGAAGTTTTTTTTTATCAAGATGAACTGCATGAATACTGTAGGAAATTCACAGATTTCATGCAAGATGAGTTACATAAAATGTATGATTTCAGGTCTAGAAAGAGATCTAGAGTGCAAGATAATGAAGGTGAACAACAAGGTTCCATTCCTCCTCCAATGGCAACTCCACTACAAAAAGACCTTATGAAATGGGTCAGTAATGGGAAACAACCTATAAATTCACTTAATAGAACCAATGTGCAGTAGGGTGAATCTTCCAAGAACAAATCAATTGACACTAATATCTTGGAGAGAGGTTTTCCTATACTCAAACAAGCAGCAAATTCTAGAAAGTGTGAAGAAGAACCTGAAAAGAATGTTAAGAAAACTGAGGATTTCAATTTGACAAAAGAGTTGGAGAAGGTAAAAATTTAGGTACCTCTTCTAGAATTAGCCAAAATACCAGCTTACAAGAAAGAAATTTCAGAATTTATTAATCTCACAAAGGTGGAAGAAATAAGTGACACAATGAACTTACAAGAATAAAAGCCAGTGGTCAGCTTTGTTCCTCATATAGAAGAAATAGATCCATCTATTCCACCCTTCTATATTTCACTGTTGCTTCATGATTAGACTCTACATAATTGCACGCTAGACTTAGGAGCGTCCCATAATCTCATGCCATTGTCTGTTATGAAATAAATTAACTTGTAGATTACCAAACCTTATAGGGATATATATTCATTTGATTCCAAAAGGGTGAAATATGTTGGGTTAATTAAATATGTAGCAGTTTCATTGGAAAAAATCCCACAAAAGAGTATAGTCATGGATGTAGTGGTTTCTGACATCCCAGCCAGGTTATGGAATTCTCTTGTCAATACCTTGGGGAGAAAAGCTGGTAGGTGTACTAAAATTAGATTTCACTTATGCTATCATTCTGTTTTTTAATGGGGAAGAAAGGAGGTTGTACATGGAAACAAATTTTGTGAAGCCTACCTCCAAGAAAGATGCAGGAAATTCCCTCATTTATAGTCAAGAAACATACGACCTTTCTTATTTTGCACTGCATGAAGATGTAGAATTTACTGAAGCCACAGGGAAGAAACTCTCTTCAGCAGTTGTAAATAATGAGCTGCACTCAAGGAATATTTGGAAGTGCTACTTTGATGGTGCCTACTCCAAGGAGGGCACAAGTGCTGGATTCTTGCTGATATCACCAGAAGGTAACCTCATGCCTTTCTCTTTTAAGCTAGAATTTTATTCAACAAACAATGTGCTGAATATGAGACCTTAATCTCAAGCCTTAAAGTTGCTAAACAAATGGGAGTTCAATGTATTTCAATTTTTGGTGACTCTGAATTGATAATAAGGCAGATTAAAAATCATTGTCATACCAAGCATCCGAGATTTAGATCATTTAGGAATGAAGTGTGGGATATGGTAGAAAACTATTTCGAAGCATTCAATATTCAGTATATTTTGAGGGAGGAGAATATATTGGCCAATTCTTTAGCAGTTGCAGCCAGCACCTTCAAACCTCCAATAAATTTAAGGTTAAGGTATGATATTGAAATTAGGCATAGACCTTCTATCCCTGATAATGTGAAACATTGGCAGGTGTTTGATGACGATGAACAGATAAGTTAGTTCCTGACCATGATTGGAAACTTTGAAGACACTGAGATAGAAAAAGAGGAAGAACAAAAAGAGAAGAAATCAGAAATAAGAAACCTTAAACAAAGAAGAAAGCAAAATTATGTGTTGTAGTCCCAATTAACTGCTTATGTTCCTAATTCTACTGTGAAGGAAGTGTTGGTCCAAAGTGATGTTGAAGGAAAAAGGGGGAAGTGGATAGAAAAAATCTAAGGGTATGATTTGGACATCAAACCCACCAAGCTGGTTAAGGGACAAGGGTTAGCGAAGTTGTTGACAGAGACAATTTTTTGAACCTTGGGAATTAATTTGTTGGCACCAGTCGATGGAGCTGTAAATGAAGAGGATCAAAGAAAGTTCAAAACAGGTATCTGATATAAATTTTTGTGCTTTGATTGGTATAAATATATTTTGAATTACCTATGTTTCTTTTTGTGTCCAACCTAACTGAATAAAAGAAAATACAGACCTCTCAAGCTCAAGTCTCAACCATATGTTATCGTAGAAGTGAAGCTATACTGGAAAGATCCTGTTGGTATTTTTCTTTTCTATTTTACTGAAGGAGAATCTATTGAAGTCACCAAACAATATCATGAAATTTTGTTTGGAGGACATTATAGTTGGAAGGTCATTTCTCATAAAATTATTAAGTATGGCTTCTATTGGCCAACCCTGTTTGCAGATGTTTATAGACTGGTCAGAAGTTGCCAGAAGTGTCAGTTATTTGCTGAAAAGAAAAAGCATGCTTCATTACCTCTCATCCCAATATTTATTGAAGAACCTTTTAGGCAATGGGGATTGGATTTTATTGGAGAGATCAATCCGCCATCAAGCAGAAAATTCAAGTGGATTCTGACTGCCACTGATTATTTTAAAAAATGGGTTGATGCAATACCCACTAAGAAGGTGAATGACCAAGTGGTGATGAAGTTTCTGGAGGAAAACATTTTCAGCAGATTCGGATGTCCAGTCAAAATTGTGACTGATAATGCTTAGGTATTCAACCCTACTCATTTCATTAATTTTTTTCAAACATATAATGTTATTTTATCACATTCTACAGTGTATCATCCCCATTGGAATGGATTGGCAGAGTCTTCAAATAAGGCATTGGTCAGAATCTTGAAGAAAAAAATCATTGAGAATCAGAATGATTGGGATATGAATTTGAAGTTTTCCCTCAGGGAAATTCAATTCACTACCAAGATATCTACCATAAAGTCTCCTTATGAACTGGTTTATGGAACTCAAGCACTATTTCCTACTCAGCTGGCAAACCAATGATTTCTTTCCTTCAAGAATATCAAGAAGAACCAAATGCTCTGGTAAGAATATTGAACAAAATAATTGAAACAAGTGAAAATAGAAACAAAGTCAGGGATAGCTTGATTACTTATCAGGAAATTATGAAGTCTATATTTGATAGAAAATCAAAATAAGTTCTCTTTCAAGCAGGAGATTTGGTACTAAGATGGGACACCAGACGAGAAGAAAAGGGGAAGCATGTTAAATTTGACCCTCTCTGGTATGGTCCATTCAAGATCTCTCAAGCAAGGTCAAATAATACATTCATTTTGGAAGATCTAGATGGAGAGAGAGTATAGATGCCTGTGAACGGGAAATATCTAAAGTATTATTTCCAACATTAAAAGTCAGCATCCCACCATTGTAAATACCATATTGCTCATTTTTCATATGTCACCAAGAAATATTTGACTCCATGCCCAATGAATAAGGCACTAATCTGTGGTTCTTAGTGCTTCCATGGAAAAAAGCACTATCCCTAGGTGGAGCTAGATGTTTTGGCTCATTTTCATTTACCTTTGAAATATTTTTCAAAACACCAAAAAAACATATATGATAGAAAATGTAAAATTTTGTGTGTCATAAAATAATTTTTATTTATATATTGGTACATTAACATTATGTGATGATGTGTGAAGGTGAGTTGATTCGGGCTCATTCACGTACAAAAAAGTTCAAGAGTTGGACTGATGGGCACATTCAGAACATTGCACACCGAACAGGGTTGAGTCGGGCTCATTCACAAGCTTGGGAGGGACCAGTGTGACAGAACACTGGATAAGATCAAGAGGGTTACACTATGGAGAAAAAAAACTAATTTCCCAAAGGCAGAGAAAGGGCGCATTTCCCTAAAACACTTAAGATTTTTGGAGGAGGTGCAAAGGGAAAACAGATGGTCAGGATCAAAGCAAAAAACTGGCATGGAGATATAGACAACAGAGATTAAATCGCAAACCGCAAATCACAAGTTTCAAAGGATAGGTGTGGGAGGTAAATGATAAAGTCGCTGAAGTCTGACGTGCGATGCCATGTGGGACCCGATCGCGTAGCGCACATCGCATGTTTTAAAATATAAGTATTAAGGAAAAGGTTAAATTTAGCAAAATGCATAGTGTGATGTGGCATACGATGTGGCCCTGGCCGACATATTGCATAGCGAAAGTTTTAAAAGTTAAGGGTGAAGGGTAAGTGTTATAATCGCTAAAGTTTGATGTGTGATGCGGTGGGGCCTGATCACAAATCATGAATCACAAGTTTTAAAGGATCACCGCGGGAGGTAAGAAATAAGGTCACTGAAGTGCGATGTGCGATTTCAGGTGGGACTCGATTGCATAGTGCACATCGCAAGTTTTAAAATATAAACGCTAAGGAAAATTTAAAGACAATGAAATGCGAAGTACGATGTTGGCACGGAAGCGATGTGGCTCTAAGATGAAATCTAAAGCATTTCAATTCCAAGCTTATGTGGGTATGCACCATTTTATGAAGAAATAGGCCGAATGTGGTAGAAAAACTCGGGTAAGTGACCCGACGCAGATCAAAGGAGAAGAGGCAGATTCGGGTAGTAGGTGATATGATTGATAGTGTTTGAACCACAGTGGCATGGGCAGAGTCAGGAAGAAGAGCGTATAGCAACGCTATTGGGAGCATGACAGCTGGGTTAAGTCAGGCACTGAGGCGTCATTAGAGGGTTGTGTAGTCGCTGCATCATAGCCTGAAAGGACACCTCGGCACTTCGAGAGGATGCATCAGCAACATCAGATTCAACAAAAGGAACAATAATTCCAGTTTTCATTTGTTTTCTCAAGTATGATTGTAGAAGTAACCTTAACAGTTTAGGTAGTCAAATAGTTTCAAGAAGTTCAGCAGTTACGAACCACCATGATGTATTTAGGTAGATATAGATAAAGAAAAGAGGTTTCGGGTTTTTGGACCTCTGGAGGATTGTTAATTTGGTATCGAATTTTCTGAGAAATAAATGAAATAATATCAAGTTTCCTCCAGTTGTTGATGTTGATATGTATTTCCAGTTTTTCTCTATGTTTATTGCTCTTTGAATGAAGTGAATTAATGTAGCATTCGGTCTCTTAGTTACATCTTTGAGAAAGAGTTAAACAACCTTAATTTGTGCTCCTTCACCTCAGCTCTTCTTTCTTCACAAAATCCTGATGAAGCTTTAAAGTAATAGATTATGTGTTTGCAGCATATTATTTTGAGTTTCATGAATTTCATATGAAACTTAAAAGTGATAGATTCTATTTCTCAGCATATCACTTCAAGTTTCCTTTACATTTCTTCTTTTCAATTCATTCGAATATCAACAGTTTCTGGCATTGTGAAGGCTTTCATTATATCAGATTATTGAGTGCATTAAATAATTAGATTCCAAAGGTGTTAAGAAAAGGTTTTTTGATATTATAATTGTGACATACATTTACAAAATGTCTTAAGCATTGATTCCTTACCACAACCAAGGGATTGTTTCCCGATATACAATAGAACCTGAGAATGCAGATGCACGTATAGGATCCTTAATCAATAGAGAGAGCCTCAAACCATTGAGAGAACTACAAGCATTAAGTTCTGATATTTCATGTTTCTTGGATTCTTGGACATATAGCCCAAAGAAACCCTTCCCAAGGAATTGATTCCACCAAACATTATAAGTTGTAAATGACTACAATCTCCTTTGTTCCCTTGTGTAGCAGTCACCCCCCCACTTCACAACATTATAGCATCATCCTGCCCATTTTCGACCATAATTGTTTCATTGAACTTGCAAATGTATGATCCTTGGCACCAATGTACCTTCCTAAGTCCTTGCATGCTTTCATATTCTGCAGAGTATAACTTACTATACCTAAGTTGAACCTCGTGGCAGCACGGTAGACATGCAGGCTGTGAGGTGGGGGTAGCCTACAACCCCTCATTAAACTTGGTCTCGTTCATTGTTATGCAAACCCACATTTCATAAGCACGCTCTGTGGGAAGAAACATTTAAAATCTATATTAAACATTGAAGGAATTACAATTCTATCTAATACCTTGAATTACAAAGAACCTATTAATGGAATTAGAACACACACATTCTCCCTCTCTCTCTCTCTCTCTCTAACTTATAACCACATTAAAATTTTTCTTGTTGTTAATATTATTACGCATATTCCTCACATTGAAAAGTGAAAATATAAGAAATTTTTTAATTTAAATTCCTTTAATTTTCAATATAAAATTATGTTATCTAACATGGACATTCAAATATTTTATTTATGGATGATATTTTTGTTTTAATCCTTATATTTTAACATAAAATTAATTTACACATCACATAATATCAATGATATTATTTTTACATGTTATACGCCAACTCCATATTAAATAGTGAAGGAATTACACATCTCCCTCATATTATTAAAAACTAATTTATTTATTTTTTTACTTTCAATTATTTTATCTCTCTATATAAATTTAATGTAAAATTAATGTGGAAATTGAAGTATTTTATTTATAGCCTACATTTTTTTTTTTATTACTAGTTTTTAACTTGTTAATGTAAGTATTATTTTATTATTTTTAATGTAAAATTACATGAAAACATCTCCCTCATAGTAGTTTGTAGAGCACCCATCGACATATAAATGTAACATTATGTAACGACATCTCGCTCAAACTAAATTGTAAAATGTCTCTTGGTGCAATCACAAAGAATGCCCTTAATAATATTTTATTATGTAACTTGAATAAATAAATCATTTTTTCTAAGTTATTAGGATTATTGTCTACAATAAATAGAATATGTGTATTTAATTGCACATCATCACTTCACATGACGTGCATTTTATTGCAAACCATCAATTCCTCACCATAAAAAAACTCGTAATCTTACATTTCATAGGTTTTAGGTCTTACGGTGTGGAAAAATTATTAATTTGGTTGATGGTGAAATAATAATTGCCCTTATAAGGCCAAATGTGTGTTTTTACCTGTTTGGAGATGGTGCTTCCAATTGTATTATATATTTCTTCATTTATTCCTTATAGAGATTAGGACTCTCATAAGTGCCTAGAAAATGGGTTTGTTGTAGTCTAGCATGGTGCCATTTTTTATCTAAAAAAAGGAAAAATCTTCACCGAAAGTCAAGGAAAATTTTAACATTGAGAATTTATGTTGAACTATAAAATGTTTGGTGAATCTTACTAGTATTTAATATGCAAATCGCTAAAATGTTTGGTGATATTTTTGTAATAAAATTCAAATTTCTAACGATTTTGTATAATTTTTATAATTTATTTTTGATGATTTATAAGGTAAATTATTTTTATTCTATAATATTTAAGTTAATCATTTTCAGAAAAAAATGGAAATTAGCCTTTTTTCTTTTAGGACAAAACATGGAAAATATACTACGGGTAAAATTTAGCCCCTAAAATTTTCTTTTCAAACATACTAAGACTTTTAAAGGTAGATAGAGAAGTTACAAAATGATTGAATATTCATTTCTATCTTAGCATAAAAACCATAAAAAAAACATTTCTATCTTTATATCATTCATAAAGTAAGTAGATATAATCCATTAAAAAGAGGAAATAACTGTAAACATCAGCATATCATTACAATACACACAATAAAAAGAAAAGTAGGGTCCTTATTAAAAAGAAACTAGAAATGTTGAATACAATAACGTACCTACAATAGGACATTAGGCTTCTCATAGAACTAATAACAACCAACGCAATGGTGCATCAACTATTTTTCCAACAAATAATTAAAACACACATGAACTAAAAGATATATTAACCCTAAAATCTATTAAAAATTATTTATTTCATATATATCTCTTACCCCTATACTTATACATTCATATGAATATTAACTTTAACAACATCATTAACCTAACTAGCCTAGTCAACCAAATATATACATTCCATTGCATATTTAATTAAAACTAGATTAGGATGTAAAATAGATATGTTCCACATTTTGCATAGTCATATCCAGGTTCCATTTGGCACAACTAAATCATTCATGTGGCATATTTTATTATTTTTGTTTCCTTGCACAATAATCCTGAAACCAAAGGGGTTAACAAGCTTCAATCATGTATGTTGACTCACCCTTGACTAAAACACATTTCTATCGTACTATTCTTCTAATTTTCCTTCAAATGGAGGGTCCAACTTGTGAACCAAATGCAAGGATTTTACCCAAAAATGTTTGAAATAAATTGTTTCATTAGTCCATTTTCCTAATACTATGGAAGTTACAAATAGAATAGGCCTTCTCACTATCTAGTTCAACATGTTTCATCTTTGTAACTACTTTCCATTTTGCATCAATAAAAGATTCTAGTTTCCATATCTCGAAATATGTTTTTTGGGAAGTCAAATGAAATTATCTAAGAGAAGTCTTATAGCCTACAACTACATCATATAATTCTACTATATTTTCATAGATGACTTGGATCTCTTTAAAATTTTCCATCTACTTGAGGGGGCCAGTAAATTTAGTAGCCTCACTATTCAGCTATCTTAATTTTATCCTCAACTCCTTAATAGCCCTATATGTTGTTGTAAAAGCCCCATCTAGTTTATAACTTGTTGTCGTTGCAAAAAACACCCTCCAAAATTTTATCTACACTTTAATTTTGGAACATACTATGGATCTTGTGATAGTCTGTTCCATAGTCACTTCTTGATCAGTCAAAGTCACTTGCACGCATATGCTCAGTTTGCAACAATTTCATGAGTGAATTCTTTTTATGAAATCTTGAAAAAACATAGAAAAGTCCATCACGACAGTGTTTGTGTAATTTTCAACCCACGTTGAGATTCAATGCACAATGTTATTGACAATCCTGACTTTTGGTTGTGTTTGTACTTATATTTTGGTGAGTTTTCCAAATTGTCGCTTGTGTGCACCTTTTCTTTCATGAGTGTCTTTTTCATACTTTTGATTGTCAATTTTTCTTGCTTTCACTTTAATTATTGTTGTTTTCATGTTATTTTTGCTATGGAATGTTTTTCTTTCACTGTTGTTTGCATACCGCATGTGTCATTCCCTCTTTTTCTCTTCATATAGTAAATGTTGTCCTTCACCATGTGGAGTGTCGCACAATGCATGAAAACTAGTTTTGGTGGGTTTCAAGGGTTAATATTTATTTTAATGAGTCATATTTATGATATAGAAATGTTTCACACTCATTCCCAAAGTTTCAAGCATTCTCACGCAAGTGTAATTGCAGTCATCACAAACTGTATCTTTGGTGTCGCACTTGTTATAACATTGTCGCAAATTCATCACACTGAGGGAAGTATCCTTTTCACGTGGTCTGGATTATCTATGTTGTGTCATAAAGTGTTCTAAATTGGTGATCATAATTAAATCATGTCATTTTTCACATCTATTGCATGGATCCCATACTTAGTGAAATTTAGAAAACATCCCAAATGGACAACATAGCCTCAGCCAGCCCTCGTAAACTATGCATTGCATAGTCTTCACCCTCAAGCTACAACCTTTCATATTGGCACTACTCAAGGTGTAGTTCCCTCCTCCCAAGACTATGCACTGCATAATCGAAGTGCTGAAGCTCATCCTCTAACCCCAAAAATTGCACAATTTCTCTCTCCTACCTACTCAGTACTATGAATTTCGTAGTCTCGTGACTCAAGCCTTAGCCCTGAGCTCTTGAACTGTGTAATTTCACAATCAACTGGCCTCCTCTTCCTTCCAGAACTGCGTAGTGGTAAAAATCAGTGGTCAAGGCCTTAGTCTAGCTCCCTAAGCTCCCCAACTGCGCAATATTTTTCTCATTCCAAGCCTGAACTACACATTTTGTAGTATCAAGGCTCAATCCTAACCCTTGAATTTATAAAATGCATAATTGCACAGCCTATGAGCCTTTCCCTCAACCTGCCAACCAGTTCCATCTCAATTAGTGGATCAACATGCATCGTCTTAGGCTAGGTGTTTATCAGCTTAATGTTTTCTTGTCATGGATGGATTGAAGATGCATGTACTCTATCATGCTATGGAAAGATGATGAAGAAGGAGATGGAGAAGGAGGAAATGTTATAAGACATTGAAGCAGATGAGGAGATAATATGATCATCATGTAAGAATACGAAAGAACACTAGATTATAACAAAAGATGGAAGATCAAGACCACATTGAAGAATCCTTATCTTCAAGTCATAAGGAGAAAGAATAATAAAATGCACCATATTTTCAAGAAGACACAAATAAAATAGCAGCAAAATGTGACTTGACATTTCCATGTCATCATGCAGCCCATGTCATGAGTGTCATGTCATGTCCTGTCATGAGCCATCATGTGCCACATCATTCGTGGATTATTTAATTATATATTGAAAAATGTAATGTAAAGTGAAAGTCCAAGAGTCATCAATGTAATGTGAAGAGTCATGTAGGAAGTCTAAAAGTCATGAGAATTCAAAAAATCATGAGGGTAGTCCAGGAGTCATAAGTGAAGTGGAGAATCACCCCATTTGTTATATAAACACCATCATTGCTCAAGAAAATGATTTTTCACCTTGGATCTTCCTACCAGGAATTAGAGGGGAAGATAGTTTTTTTCAAGGAGCACGTGACTGCTCTAATGCTCCAATATTGGAGCTAGTGGTGTTCACTATCGTTATGTATCTTGGAACTTTTACTTAATTTAGAAGATTGTTGATCCAACATGCTTTCATGCAAATGTTGTGAATATTATAAGATTGCTCTTTAAATGTTTAGGATGTATTTTTTTTTCATATGTATTTAGGAAATTGAACTATTTCAATGGTTCTGGTACTTATCATTTTGAAGGTGTGTTTTATTTTCTTTAAAAATCATTTCCTCCTTGTGAACTAATTCACTAGTTGATTAACAACTCATTCATATGTATATTTTTGTGTGCATTTCCTAGATTATTATTATTACTTGACTTTAAAGGTACCACTTTTCTCTCCCATTTCAGTTGAAGGACCTTGATATTTTCTACAGCTGAACATTTCACAAGGCATAATCACTTGCTCATATGAAAGTACCTATGCATTACTCTCTTGTGTTGAACTTTGCAGCCAAGGAAACCTATAATAATATATTTCAACCGGGTTCATAATCCCGATGGGGGTCTTATTCCAAATGGTGTGAGGTATAATTTGGATTTCACATCAAGGAGACCCCCTTGGTTGATGGATTTCCATCACTGAGATTTCACTATTACATTTACATATTGATCACATATCATATATGCTTCATCAATCAAGGGGGTCACCTTCCCATAAGCTCCCATAGTTGCAAATTATTATAAGAGAAATCACTATCTACTTAATTTGTAACTTAGCTTGTAGTGAAAGTGGATTTTATTCCAAGTACAACCAATATGTATAAACAATGCCAAAAATTTCATAGGTTCACCATTAGGATAAAAATATTATGGTTTTGAATCAAATTCCCATAATTCACATATCACATATTCTATAAATTAACCTATAATATATATAAATCACCTCTAGGTTATTGTCTTGCCTATAGCTAGAAGTATATTTCAAATGTCACTTCTACAAGTTTGAATTTGGAATTATTGGTCGACTTATTGAAATTCACTATGTCTTTCTTCAATACAAATACATATATATATAAAACCTCTTCAATGATTCATTTAGAACATATTGGTCATTGGTCAATTACATAAATCAATTTCATATTCAAATTATCAAGCTTTAGATCCTCCAAGTGAACACTAATTCAAGGATAACCCATTGAAAATTGATTGGTATAATCATGATTGTGTATGTTTGATCCATAAAATATCATGGGTATCCCACTGGATAGTTTTTCACAACATATCTCATAAAGTAAATTGAAATATCTTATGCTGGATAATTTCCTTATATTCCCAATTTATTAATTATTGTTTTATGTCTATGCATGTAATGGATAAAAAGAAGTAAATAAGTAACAATAATATACAAATGCACACTAATCATAATTAACACAATATATTCCCAACCCTTATGATAGGAAACCTACATAAAAGTTAAGGCTACTCCACTCTCTTTTGTGTAGATTGAACATAATGCAAGTACATAGGAGAATGTGCTTTATGTGGAGCTACATGATACTAACCCCCATTTCTTATTCTCTCTCACTCACACTCACAAGTTGTTCTACTCTACTTTGGAACAAGATACACTCAAAATGAATGAAACCCTTTTAAGTTTTGCTCTTAGTGGCCTAGTTATAACATAGTCCAATAGCCAACTACGGGTCATTTTTGACTCCTTTAATTATCAACCAAAGTTACAAATTTAAAAATTATATAGTATTCTTCACAATCCCCACAAGGTTTGACGTGGCATCCTCTTTAACCATTGTGGTCAATCATGAAAGGTGAAAATGTGGGAGGCATAAATTTTGCATCTAAACTTTGATTAACAAATTATTATATCATTGGAAAGGTCTCTATGGGTAGAATACCATAATGATTTTTTTCACTTGAATGAGAAATTTTTAGCCCCAAAAAAACATCATTTATGTCCGCAAAATGGCTTGGAAATTTTTAGACCCCAATTCTCCAAATTGGGTCATACCAATAAAACTTCTCCTACAAGCTAATTCTTCCACTTTTTCCACTTTAAAGGCACCAATATGAATGAAAAATACCATAATGATCCAATATGGATCAATTATCTTTGAAATATGGATATTTTTATCTTCATCTTTATCATTGAAAGGTCTTTACTATGTGGCTTATAGAAAGTAACAAGGTGATATCAACATGTCATTAGAAAATTCACATCTCTTATCAATAGGAATGATCTTAACTAAAATTTCAATCGATGACATAGCTAATAATTACTCAATTTGAGACCCTGGAGTAAGAGTGGTCCTACATGTAGACTATTTTGAAGGTGTATAAGTCTTGTTGCCTTCAACTTCAAGTTTCTCCATGACAAAAATTTCTAGAAGTGGTCTCTTAAGTACACAATTAATCAAACCTAGGGTTCAACATTCTCGACCCTTGCATCCATATAAACCTACTAACACGTCACCTTCTTACAACCCTTCAATACCTTGAGCTATAGTTTTATTTAAAATCAATCTCTATTTCCCCACCCACATTGTTTGGTGGTTTTGTTTATTCTTTGGAAAGAAATGGGATAGTTGTATGTTTCACTTCATGCTCAATTGAAATACATAGAATGTTTGTACCATCATAATTGAGGATTATTTTGAATATGAACCATGAGAATATATATAGTTGTCTCACTCTCATAGTGTTTAAAATATTTCAAATTTTATTCAACAAAGACAACTTTATTATATGCAAAATTAGTGAACTCAATATATCAAGTTTTACCTATCCCCGGATGAAATCTTAAATACCACCAAATAGTGTAATTAACACAATAAAAGGTATAGGAATAATGTTACAAATTAATGGAGAAATTTAAGTTAGGATAGGATTGAGATTATAATTCTAGATCTCAGATCCTAATATTCAGGGAGTGGTTCAAACCACCCGATTGTGAGAAATCCTATATGTACTAGGTTGTGCTCTTGATTGAATGTATCATATTGTGTGAGTGTGTTTGTACACTCTCCAGGTTCTCACCTGGAGAGCCATTTCATTAATTTTATCATGGTATCAGAGCTTCAAGAGGAATTTGGTTAAGGTTGTGTTTAAATCGAGAGAGTGGTGAGGTGACTTGTGGCAGCATAGAAGTTGGAGCAGCCTGTGTGTTTTTTCATGCTACATTTTTTTTTTGCTAGAGGGCACATCAGTCTTGGGTGCGAACTACAAGCTATAGTGTTGTGACATTTCGTCTGTTTTTTATTTATCTGATCCAAGTAGGACAGAAAATCAAAAGTGATCGATTGTTGTGTGCTCCATTCATGCTGCATGGTGGCAGATATGTGGATGTGAGAGCCATCACTGGAGCCGAGAGCCATTGCTAGAGACGATCATCAAGAATTAGCCAACTAGTGATATAACATAATATAGATAGATGTGCGTGTTGGTTGCTGGGTCAATCAGTTGAGTTGGCATTGAGAGAGGCATTTTTGGATTAAGCATGTTGCCCGATTGTCAACACTGCAACTGTTGGAGTTGTATGCCATATTGTGATATGAATTGTAGAAGCTGCTCCTTGTCGTCATTGTAGCTGGTCTTCATCAACGTTTTGTTTGCAAACCTTTGTTTGGATGTTTTTTGGAGAGATCTCTCATAGATCATTGATTGATTGTTGCTGCACATGATCATTTTTGTAGAAACTTGTTGGTCTCGATCCCAAATTTTTTTTGCACGTGGTCACTATTATAGAAGGTTGTTTGAAGAATTCATTGCGCACTCGATCTCGGATTAGTGCCACATTCTGGGAGTGTTTCATATTTCACTGCCAACAGATTAGTGTTTGGAGGAAAGATCATTGTGAGTGCACTGCCAGTGGATTTTTATTGTTAGTACATCTTGGATAGCATGGAGTTGTAGTTGTTGCTATCAACTCACTGAAGGAACCATTGCCATTGAGAAGAGCCATAGTTTTTGCGTTCTGAAAGACAAGCGTCTATGAGCTGTTTGTGGAATTGTTTCTAGCTCTTTGATCCTGAGAGCTGGTGATTTGTTGTGTGAGGAGGGAAGGGAAGCTGAATTTGATTGCTGGTGGGCAGGCTATGTTATTTGGTGTGGTGAGCAGAGGCGGAGTAAGAATTGGTGTTACGCCCTCCAGTGGATTGATTTCTGTGTCCTTGGATGGATCAATTTTTGCATCCTCTGGTGCCTTGGAGTGTTGGCACGTGGAGCTAGAATCAATCTATTTCTTTTAGTTGTTGGAAGTATCCATTATATGTGAATGTAGAAGAGCATCATTCTAGCTTGGTGTTTGGTGCATTTTTTTTTCCTACTGAGATTTGTCGGGGCATTTGTTTCTCTTTTCCTGCCATTTTACCAAATTCACTATGAAATATTTATTGATTTGCTGCATCTTTTCAGAAATCTGTATCATTAGAAATTTCTAATCACATGCATCATAAATAAATGTCGAAATCATTTTCAGTTTTTTGAGAGGTCATTTGTTGCTCATCGCAAGAGCTAAGGGCACTAATTCCTGCGTGGCATAGAAGCCACAGTCTACAAGGTTCTACTGTTGAAGAGCTTCCAAAGGGAGGATTCCCGCCTACATGGTAATGGGGTTATTGGAGCTCGTAAGAGGACCGAGTGGAGTCGAAATTTGGAAGCAAGAAGAAACCAGATAAGCTTGACCTTTTAACAACATGTCTATATTTCTAGATATTTTTTATTTTCATGATGATGATGATGATATTCTCATGTTGGCATTTGGAGGCATTATCATGAGTAGTATTTTTAAGTCTAGAATTTTTTCAGAAAAACAATATGGTTCTGTTGATGACCACGAGAAACAAGAGGCACAATCTGTTGTGCAAGATCCTGATATTGAAGAGTCACGAGTTGATCTTTAGGAGGGATGTAAAGAGGAACAAAGTGTTGAAGATCAATTCAATGAGCCACACGAAGCTGATTGCGGAGACGTGGCAGAAGAAGATAGAGATGGAGAGAATTTAAAATGTGATAATCTCATCAATATTTATGTGTGTGCAGATGACAACATTGCTGAAATTTACATGCATGACACCAAAAATGGTGAGAGAAAACAGTTTCCTATTAAGCATGTCATAAGTTTCAAAAGGGCGAGGATAAGTGTTCAAGCTCTCCATCACTAGGGAAGAAATGAGGCGAAGATACATCACTATCTCATGAAAAAGAAAGTGAAGATGAAGCCTCATGCACGAATGAACAAATATGGTCTCACAAGCATAAAGACCAAGATGAAAACTCTGTTACCAAGTTTTTATGTCTTTTTACCATTGTAAGCCTTGCTGAGACTAGACCAACAGGCGTATGTTATCATATGTTATTGTTCTCTACCCTTTCTCCATTAAGGGGGAGTGTTAGAAATTAATGGAGAAAGTTAAGTTAGGATAGGATTGAGATTCTAATTCTAGATCTCAGATCCTAATATTTAGGGAGTGGTTCAAACCACCCGATTGTGAGAAAGCCTATATGTACTAGGTTGTTCTCTTGATTGTATGTATCAGATTGTGTGATTGTGTTTGTATGCTCTCCAGGTTAGAGCCATTTCATTCTCACATCAATGAAGGTGCAATGGGTCGTAAGCCTGTACATCATTTAATTTACAAATTTTCCATATCTGTAGTCGATGGGGAGTTGTTTGTTGCTTGCAAGGAATGTGCATTCTCAATATGGAGGACTTGCTACAAGTACGAGTGGAGTACAAGATATTCAGTACATTTCTTAGTATCATTTGCATTTGATGTTGAATTTGGGGGCTAAAAGTGCCCCTAGGCCTGAAGAGAAATTCCTTGCATTTTTTTCATGATCGGAGGAGCTATATTTGTTGGCAGTCACCTTTTTGACAGACACATGGCAAGAGGGACAGTGATATTGTTTTGTGACAATCTATTTACAACAAGGAAGGAGAATGTTTTTGCATCATTTTTGCATTCTGAGGTTTGAAGTGAAAAGGAATGATGTCATGTAAAATAGAATCATGTTGCCATTGTTTAATATTTCTTTAAGAGTTGTCATGTGAGAATTGAGTTATTTATTGTGACATTTAGTTTGGCCAACTATTGTCATGAGTTAGAGTATTTTTTGGAATTGGCCATTCCAACAATAGAAAAATTGATTTTCTACGAGATATGATGAAGACATGACAATGAAAATGGCATCTAAGGATAGTGCCCGAAGCTACATCAGAAATTGGAGGATGATTGAGTTGGTGTGTGTCGAGTGTGATGGAAACATATCTGCATATTCAAGTGCGAGGATATTAGCTCGATAATGGGTCTTCGTTGTTGCAGCCTGATAACCAATGTGAGAAGGCATGTTTGGAACTCTCTTGTATCGGCACCAGATGTCCATTGACGATGATGGAGAGCTGAATATGGTGCAATGAGCATGGATGTTTGTTGTGTTAGTTGTGTTACTGTGGCGACGTTACTGCAGATACGACCTGTGTGTCATTGCATGCTCTAGAGAAGAGCTGGTAAGCCTTAATGGCTTATGGCCCCTTTGTGGTTGGTGTGCCTTAGTGGCATATTTGTGGCCCTTCATGGCTATGTGGCTGGTGAGCCTTCACGGCTGTGGTGAGCCTTCGTGGCTTTGGTAAGCCTTCACAGCTATGGTGAGCCTTCGTGGCTATGATAAGCCTTCATGGCTGTGTTGAGCCTTCGTGGCTATGATAAGCCTTCACAGTTGTGTTGAATCTTCGTGGCTATGATAATCCTTCGCAGCTGTGGTGAGCCTTCGTGGCTGTGATAAGCCTTGGTGGCTAAGTTGAGCCTTGGTGGCTACATTGTATCTCCTCAAGACTGAGCACCTGAGCGGTGGAGGTGAATTACCGCTTGTCGAAATGTGAACTAGTAAGCAGGTGAAAGGGTGTTGCTCATGCTTGTTCATGAAGCAACATGGAACGATCAGTTTTCAATGATCTCATAGGGATCAAATCGAAGACAACGTGCAGTGTAGCTGATCTTGGATGCACTCGGCTTAACGGTGTGGCGGTGTTGGGTAGTGAAATTTGAGATAGTACGGTGGCGGTGAATGGCATGGCCATGTGTTGTATTACTATCATGGTTATCGCTTGTGCTTATATTTTCATTTGGTATTGTTTTTGTTTGGTATGGGTATCTATAGAGAAGTCTTGGAAATTTGTATAAATATTGAGATTTGCGACCTCAATATGATGTCATTCTGTTATAATTTGCAACTGTAATTCATGACAGGTAAAACATGGAGACCAAGACAAGCTTGCCAAAGTAAAATGAAAATGCCAAAGACTCAAATGAATGGTATGGTGAGCGGAAAAGGAGGATGGAAATCAAGTTTGTGAGAGTTTGTTTTGTGTGAGTTTCTTGGAATAGAATCATGACATTTATAGTCACAGTTTGTAAGTAGAAGCAAATCTACATGTCATTTATTTTTTGTACGTGCTGTAAGACCCAGAGAGGCATGCATATCCCTTTGTTATATGTTCCCTCTGTCAGAGATTTTTAACACCCTGGAAGAGTGTGTCATACGGGATGGATACACTTGGGTGGGCCATATTGGTTTTGGACTCCATAAGGTGAAATTTTATATCAAGGGGGAGTTAATCGAGAGGTGGATGAACCATGTATGTGAAGGACTTCCTAATATACTGGCGGTTGCAGTGGTTGGAACCCATGAATTTCGGTAGATGGTTATTCCTTTATATGGACATCAACAAGTATTCATTGTACATTTTGCAGATGGATATTGAGACAAGTAGTCATTAAGGGGGAGTGTTGGAATATCTAATTCCTACTTGTCTTCAGTTAGAGTCTGTTCCTATTTGTTAGGTTAGTTCCTAGTTTGGTGTGAGGTTGAGATATTCTATCAACTAAATTATTGTGTGTCTAAGATAGATTCTCTATCTTGAGACTGTACCTCATGTATATATATGTAACTTGATTTGATTAATGTAATTGAGCTTGTCTACTGAGTTTCTAAGTTCACAAATCATAGGTAGAAGGGAAATCATTGTAAATTCCTCGCTAATGGGGTTGACCATTCTCTGTTTCCTGAAAGAGCTATCACCCTAAAAAAATTTATCGTTTTTCCCCAAAAGTACTTCAAATCCCAACTTGAGTAGGTAGCATCATCAAGAATTTGACTCCTCAACATTGAAGGTAATACTAGTTTTATAGTGTTTCGCATTTGGGATTACCCTAAAATCATAGGTCGAAGGGAAATCATTGTGAATTCCTTGCTAATGGGATTTCCCGTCCTCTGTTTCTTCAAAGGGCTATTAGCCTAAAATAAGTTTATCATTATTCCTAAAAACTAATTTAAATCCCAACCTGAATAGGTAGCATCATCAAGAATTCAACTCTTCAACATTGATGGTAAAACTAGTTTCATAGTTTTTTACACTTTAGATCCCCCTAGTTAATTTTAAGATGTCTATCTTTATGTGAAAAGTTGACTCTATGTTTTTCCACTTTTTCTAAACATTTGATTATGAACCTACTTGCTTTCATTCCAATGACCCATGTCATTGAAAAAAATTCAGGTAAAAAATTTAAAAAATATAAATAATGTTAGCAAAAAAAAACAAAAAAAAATTCTAAACTTATAGATAAAAACATAATTCCTTTGATAAAATAAAAAAGAAAAGACAAGACCTCCAATTTTTACCTCTTAAATTTTCACACAATGAAGATAGATCAAAAATTTAACATGGAAATTGCATTGTTGGTTCACACAATCATTTTTTTGTATCAATTGATGCACTAATATAGTAGAATATGAGGATGTAGTGCTATTAGTTTGTATCACTATAACCCATTTTTTTCGTTACTTTATATCACTATAAACCCTTTTTAGTGGAATTTTTTAAGATATAATTATTTATTTGATTGTGTTGTGGTAA
This sequence comes from Pinus albicaulis, assembly GCA_034641835.2. Lineage (NCBI taxonomy): Eukaryota > Viridiplantae > Streptophyta > Pinopsida > Pinales > Pinaceae > Pinus > Pinus albicaulis. The sequence goes on along the minus strand of CM076576.1, from coordinate 188,582,534 downwards.
TTTTCATTATTTTTTATTTATTTCCACAGAACATTCAAGAAGAAATAATCATTATTATTCATTAGTTTATCTTTGAAGGTCACAATTAAAAAAAATATTATTAATTTTCCTTATGCATTGTCTCATCTTAATTGCTTCACACACATCAAAATATTGATTTAGATTAGTTTTCTCTCTTTATTCTTAAGCTATGGCTCCTATTCCAAGCATTGTTATTTCCATCCCATAGATTAGGTTTCCTTTAAGTGCAACATTTACATTTTACAGGTAGCCTTTAAATTTCTAAAATTAGGATTAGCATTTACATTTGAGCGAGCAACATTTCTATTTCTTGTAAATATAGTATGAAATTAACTTCATTACATCTAACCAATAAAAAAAGGACACATTGGATGTTGCACATATAGTGTCGACACCTCTAAAGTTTTTATAAACCCCGAATTGATAATTAAAGTTGGTAGCCTTTGGATTTGCATTATTCTTATTGCAATACTCGGGCTCATGAGTCACTTACCCATAATCTCAAATAATTTCAAATTATTATAACATAACTCACTATCTAACTTAATTTGTAACTTAACTCGTAATAAAAGTGGATTTTATTTCAAGTATTTCCAATATGGATAAGTAATTCCAGACATTTCTTAGGTGGACCATTAGGATCAAAATATTATGGGTTTGAATCCAATTCCCATAATTCACATATAACATATTCTATAAATTATCCTAGACCATATCTAAATCACCTCTAGCTTATTGTCTTGCCTGTAGCTAGAAGTCCATTTCAAAAGTCACTTTTGTAATTATTGGTTGACTTATTGAAATTCGTTATGTATTTCTTCAATACACAAATAGATATATACAACCTCTTCAGTGATTAAATAATCCATTTATAACAAATTGGGCATTAGTCAATTACATAAATCAATGCCAGGATCAAATTATTTAGCTCTAGATCCTCCAAGTGAACACTAATTCAAGGATAACCCATTGACAATTGATTGTTAAAATCATGAATGTGTATGTTTGGTCCATAAACTATCATACATATCCCACTATATATTTTTTCACAACATATCTCATAAACGAAACTGAAATCTATCTTATGCGGGATAATTTCCTTAGATTCCAAATTTATTAATTATTGGTTTATGTTTATGCATGTAATAGATAAAAATAAGTAAAACTAACAATAAAATACAATCACACACTAATCACAATGAACACAAGATATGCTCTTTGGAACCCTTTCTGATAGGAAACCTAGCTAAAAGGTTAGGCTACTCTACTCTTTTTGGTGTAGAATGACAATAATGCAAGTACAAAGGAATGTGATTTATGTGGAGTTACATGAGACTAAATCCCTTTTTTTATTCTCTCTCGCACTAACAAGTTATTTTTCTCTAGTTTCGAACAAGATATAATCAAAATGAATGAAACCCCTTTTTCTCTTAGTAACCTAGTTATAACATAGCCCAGTATCCAACAATGGGTCATTTTTTACTACTTTAATTTTCAACCAGGGTGACAACTTTAACACCTCTATAGCATTTTTCACAATCGCCACAAGGGTTGATATGGCATCCTCTTTAACCTTGGTGGTCAATCATGAAAGGGGAAATGCAAGAGGAATAACTTTTGCATATAAATTTTGATTAAAAAAATATTATATCATTGGAAATCTCTTTATGGGTAGAATAAAACCGGGAGGTTTTTCACTTAAGCGAGAAAGCTATAGCCACAAAAAAAACATCATTATGTCCACAAAATGGCCTGGAAAATTTTAGACCCCGATTCTCCAAATTGGGTCCCACCAATAAAATTTCTCCTAAAAGCTAATTCCTCCAATTTTTCCACTCTAAAGGCATCAATATGAATGAAAAATGCCATAATAATCCAATATGGATCATTGTTCTTTGAAATATGGATATTTGTATTTTCATCTTGACCATTGAAGGGTCTTACTATGTGGCTTCTAGAAAGTAACAAGGTGGTATCATTATGCCATTGGAAAATTCACAACATCCCTTTCAATAGGAAAAATCTTAACTAAAATTTCAAGCTATGATATAGCTAATAATTACTCAAGTGGAGACCATGTGTAAGAGTGGTCCTACATGTATACTATTTTAAAGGTGCATATGTCTTGTTTCCTTCAACTTCAGCTTCCTCCATGATAACATTTTCTAGTAGTGGCCTCTTAAGTACACAACCAATCAAACCTAGGGTTCAACATTCTAGATCTCGCATCCATAGAAACCTATTGGCCCATCACCTTCCCACAACCCTTTAATACCTTTAGCTATATTTGTATTTCAAATCAATCTCTATTTCCTCACCCACATCATTACTTGGTTTTGTTATTCTTTGGGAATAAATGGGATAGTTGTATGTTGCACTTCAAGATCAATTGAAATACATAAAAAATTTGTACCATGATAATGGGGCTTATTTTGAATATGAACCCTAAGAATATCTATAGTTTTTTCTCTCTCATAGTGTTTAAAGTGCTTCAAAGTTTCTTAAACCCAAAACAACTTTTTTGTGTGAAAAATTAGCTAACTCAATACATAAAGTTTTACATATCCCTAAATGAGATCATAATGACCATCAAATAGTTGAACCACCATAGAACAAGGTATACGAACAAGGCTATGGGTAAAAATTCATAGGTAGAAGGGACCATCCTCTGTTTCTTCATAGCACTATCACCCTAAAATACGTTTATCACTGTGTCCAAAAACTACTTCAAATCCCAACATGAGTAGGAAGCATCATCAAGAATTTGACTCATCAAACTTGATGGTAAGACTAGTTTATAGTGTTTTGCATTTTAGATTCCGCTAAAATCACAGATCAAAGGGAAATCATTGTGAATTTCTCACCAATAGGAGATATCACCCTAAAACAAGCTTATCATTGTGCCAAAAAATAACTTCAAATCCTAACCTTAGTAGGTAACAACATCAAGAATTTGTCTCCTCAATATTAATGATAAGACTATTTTTAAAATGTTTTACATTTTAGATTCCTCTAATTGATTTTAAATTTCCTAACTTTAATTCAAAAGTTGCCTCTATATTATTTTTTAGAAACCTTTGATTATGAATTTTCTTTCCTTCCAATAGCCTATGTCATTGAAAACCTTAAGAAAAAAAACTTTAGAAAATATAGCGAGAAAAACATAATTACTTCTCACCAAATAAAATAAAAATAAAAATAAAAAACAAGACCACATTGAATTTGTCCCTCGTAACTCCTTCCACGTCTGTGTCCTTGTTAATGCCAACCCAAATTTTCTGACAATCCAGATTGATAAAACAACTTTAACATGCAAATTGGATTGCTAGTTTACACCATCATTTTGTTAAACCAATTGATGCAATAATATAATATAATAAGAGGATGTAGTGGCCAATTCTTTTTTGCTAAGAATTATTTATTTGATTGTGCTATGGTAATTTACATCATTTTTTATTCATAACATTCAAAAAGACATTATCATTATTCTTCGTTAAGTTTTGTTTCCTTTACATAAAGGTTGCAATTCAAAAAAGGCTGATTTCTCACCTTAATTGCTTCACGTGCATCAAAATATTGAGCCTGGTTTATTTGACTGGATTGGAATCCATCCACATCCATCCATTGAAAAACGTTAATTGCTTCACGTGCATCAAAATATTGAGCCTGGTTGAGCCTGGTTTATTTGAGTCGATTGGAATCCATCAACATCCATCGATTGAAAAACGTGCATTTAAAATTAGATGCATTTAAATGTCGTGTTTTTAGATTCCTGACCAGAACCTTGCATTAAGAATTTCTTTCCATTTAGATCGTTGTATTTAACACTTTCCAATCATGTTGTGTTTCAGTTTAATGTATTGTTTATTAATTTTTTACACTCACGTTGATTTTCGAGGCTTTAAATATAGTCCCACCTCGAAATTAAATCCAAAGCCCATTTCACATAACACAAAACGATAGATGCACGATACCTTTCACGGAATCAACGATATACGACCCACTGCGAAGAAAGAATAGACTTATGATTAGAGGCAATCCATATATATTGCAGTGGCCGTCGCCGCTTTTGCCGGGCACTGAAAATCACGACAGTGACAAGTCAATCGTGGCGATTTCAGTTTAGTTGAAGATGACAGCTATAGGAAGAGAAAATTCACGTTCAAAAAAAACAAAGAGCGACTCAACGAGAGTGACTTCTAACCTAATAAACGTGACAATAGAACGTGTGGAAGTCCCGTTTTATATAGTCTTTTCTGATATCCATATTCAAACTTCATTGCAATCAAGGCCTTGTTGGTTTTAAGTATCTATTAGTCAGAATCACTCATTCACTCAATTATTTATAAGTCGGTGTGCATTCATAATTGGTTTGTGTGCTAGATTACCTGCACGTTGGATGAAGCTGTACAGTTTTGTCCTGTCTGTAACTTCATAAAAATTACATGTTATAAAAATAACAGATAAAAGTTATAAAATAAGACAACGATGTTCAAACAATGTTCTAGAGTTGGACATCTTAATAGTTTGGATAACTTTGAAAGTGGTAGGAAGCATTCTAAAAATGACGGAATTGGTTCCTATTTCAAGTCCATAGCATTAATTTTCTCCTATTTTTTACGGTTTTCGACGAGGTTATGATATTCCGCGAGGTTATCATATTGATTTAATTATTTTAACAAACTCTCAATCGTGATTAAGTATTTTTATGAATTTATATAACTACATGTTTCAATTCATAAATGTTATTTATGTTGGATCATTGACAAATTTCGGTTGGAAGGCCTGTACTTATGTTCGATAATGTAATTTTTTAATTGAAAGTCCTAAAATTTATAAAAGCTATATAGATAAAAATACAAAATATTTGAAAAATTTCGAGGTTTAAATTGAATCTTATAAATGTTGAAAGACATAAGTTGATCACATATAACGCAAAGATTTCACACAAGAACAATGAGCTGCAGCTCTTCAATTAATCTAAAACTCTGATTCATAAAACTCTCTTACTCTCTTACTCTCTTTTTTTCTTAATACAATGAACCCATGAAGGGTATTTAATCTAATTAACATGCACACACTGTCACTCATAACTGAACTTGATCAACTTGCTTAACTCACTGTCTAACTCACTCACCAAATCTAACTGTAACTCAACTCAACTAATTCATTTGCATGCGAGAAGTAATTATATATTTTAACACTCCACCCACTTACTTACTCGCCAAAACTGGAAAGATATCTTGAGTATAATCCCCAAATTAAACCTCAGATCGGTGTCTCGGTAATTAGCTGGCAACCTGAAGTTCCTTTAGGAAAACCTGCAGCAATCTGGCTTCATGTTTTGCAGATATCGCCCAATTGATCACCGTCGGCTGAAGGTTTCATGAACTTCTCCATTGCTCATAAGTTCTCATCAAAATGATAGCTAGTATCAATAATCAACAATATATGCTTGCTCTTTTGATGAAACACACTATTCTTGGATAGTGCAATTGCTGATGTGTTGTCACAGTATATCGCTATTGATCCTTGTTGTTTCTGCTTGAGTCCATCCAATACTCTTCTTAACCATACTGCTTGACATGCTGCTGAAGTCGCTGCTACATATTCTGCTTCTGCTGATGATAATGTCACAATAGGCTGCTTCTTAGATGCCCATGCTATCACACCTGAACCGAGATGGAACACATAACCGGATGTGCTCTTTCGATCATCCAAACTTCCTGCAAAATCACTATCTGTATATCCAATCAACTCTTTCTTTTCTGTACTTGCATACATTATGCCATAATCTCTGGTTCCTGCTATGTATCTTAGAATTCTTTTTCCAACACTCCAATGTGTGTCTTTTGGAGTCTCCATGAATCTGAAAATCAGACTCACTCCCTGCATAATATCTGGTCTTGTAGCTGTGAGATACATGAGGCTGCCAACCAATCTTTTGAATAGAGTTGGATTGACATCTGCCCCTTCATCATCCTTACTTAGCTTTGTACCTGTTGCAACTGGTGTAGGTACAGGTTTGGAATTATCCATCCTAAATCTTTTCAGCAAATCTGTTGCATACTTATTTTGACAAATAAAAATGCCTTTTTCAGATTGCTCAACTTCAATGCCAAGAAAATATTTCATGAGACCTAGATCTGTCATCTCAAATTCTTTCATCATGGTTGCTTTAAATTCATCTATTTCAAGATCACCTGTAAAAATCATGTCATCAACATATAAGCAAACTATCAAAATCTGTCCATGCTCATTTACCTTTGTGTATAAGGTAGGCTCAATGTTGCTTCTGCAAAATCCATTCTTGATCATATAACTGCCGATTCTGCTATACCATGCTCTAGGTTCTTGCTTCAGTCCATAGAGCGCTTTCTTCAATCTGTAAACTTTATCTTCTTGTCCTTCAACTTCATAACCTGGAGGCTGCTGCACATAAATTTCTTCTTCTAAAATTCCATTCAAGAAGGCTGATTTGACATCCATCTGATATACTTTCCACTTGTTCTGAGCTGTTGTCGCTAGAACTGCTCTTATAGTATCCAATCTGGCGACCGGAGAAAATTTTTCTTCAAAGTCTATTCCCGGTTGTTGCGAGAATCCTTTTTCTACAAGTCTTGCTTTAAATCTGTCAATCTCACCTTTCTCATTCACTTTGGTCTTGTATACCCACTTCACACCAATGAGATTTTTATCGTTTGGTAAATCAACCAAATCCCATGTATCATTCTTTTCAATGGAATTCATCTCTTCATCCATGGCTTGCACCCAATTGTCATCTCTGATTGCTTCTTCAAAGGAAGAAGGTTGGAATGCCAACAATGCAAAATTTGAACTAACATCCAAATCATCATAAATATCTTTCAAACTTCTCATCTTTTTCTTACCTGATTCGCTGCTTGGAGAATTCTGATCTGTGGATCTGCTTGAAGATCCATGCTGCTCTGAAAATCTTGGAGTCCTTGCTGGTGTGACTCTGTTTGGTGTCTGCTCTTTTGGTTCTTGCTGCTCCTCTTCTTCTACATCATCATCCTCCATCAATGGTGTTTGAGCATCGGTTAGTGTGTCTACAGTCCCATTCCATGACTCTTGTTCTTTGAACACAACATCTCTGCTAATGATTGTCTTCTTTGTGACATGGTTATACAATTTGTAAGCTTTTGACTGCTCACTATAACCAGTAAATATACATTTTTCACTTTGATCATCTAATTTGCCTCTTATTTGCTTAGGCACATGTGCATAGGCTACACATCCAAAAACTCTGAAATGAGATACACTGCAAGACATACCTGACCATGCTGCTTCTGGAACTCTGTTCATCACGCTATTTGTAGGAGATCTGTTTATCACATAAACAACACATGCAACTGCTTCTGCCCAATACTCATTAGACAAGTGTCTTGCTTTCAACATGCTCCTTGTCATCTTCATGATTGTTCGATTATTCCTCTCTGCTACACCATTCTGCTGTGGTGTGTATCTGGTTGTAAACTGTCTTCCGATTCCATGTTGTTTGCAGTACTCATGGAATGCCTTTGAATCGTATTCTCCACCATGATCCGATCTCAATACCTTGATCTGTTGATCACTTTGGTTCTCCACCAAAGCTTTGAACTCTTTGAACTTTGCAAAATTTTCAGACTTCTGCTTCAAAAAGTAAACCCAAGTCTTCCTACTATAATCATCAATAAAGGTGAGGAAGTAACAACTTCCACCAATCGACTGTGTCCTCATAGGTCCACACAAGTCGGTATGCACCAATTCAAGTGGTTTCTTTGCTTTGTAAGAAACTCCTTTCGGAAAACTTTCACGGTGTTGCTTGCCTAAGATACAACACTCACATGTGCTAGCAGGTTCTTTGATGGGAGGTAGACCTCTCACCATCTGTTTCTGCTGCAATAATTTTAAACCGGAAAAATGCAAGTGTCCAAACCGAAAGTTCCATAACCAGTATGCATCAGAACATGCAGTTGTAAAAGAACTAACCTGATCATTGTAGTTCATAATGAGAGGAAAGAGTCTGTTCCTCGTCATCTGCACCTTTGCAATCAGCTGCTTGCTTGGGGATTTGTCGTAAATAACACATTGTTGCCCCTGAAAGATAACTTTGTATCCTTTCTCCATCAGTTGGCCAACACTAATCAAATTGTGTTTGAGCCCAGGGACATAGTATACCTCTGATATGGTCTTTGGCTCCCCTTTCTTGGTCACAATTTTGACCACTCCTTTGCCATCTACTGCCACAGTTTTGTCAGTCCCCAACTTGACCTCTGTCTGCACTATGACATCCAAGTTAGCAACCAAATCCTTGTTGCCTGTCATGTGGTTACTACAACCACTGTCTAATAGCCAGACCTTATCAGACGGTGCATGCATGGTGTTTCATGCTAGAAACATAGAGTCAGTATTTTCTGTACTAACATTAACTCTCTGATTGCCTTGATCTGCAATCTTCTTCCTACAATCACGAGCATAATGACCAAACCTATTGCAGTAAAAGCACTTTACCTTAGATTTGTCATACCTTTGATTGTTATGAAAGCTTCTGCTGCTGCTACCTCCATGTTGATGCTCATGATCGTCTTGGCCATCTCTGTGACCGCCATAGTTGTGGCCTCGTCCTCTGCCTCTTGTTCGACCTTTTCCTCGACCTCTTGAAATATAGACTTGACTTTGGAAGGCTGTTTCCAAAGTGGAATCCTTATTTCTATCTATCCTTACTTCATGCGATAGAAGGGATCCCATCAACTCATCAATTGTGAGTTTTTCCAAGTCCTTTGCTTCTTCTATGGCTGCTACCACAACATCAAATTTGGTAGACAGGGATCGAAGAACTTTCTCGATTACTGTTCGATCTTTAATATCTTCACCATAGATTTTTAACTGATTGACGACAGACATGACCCTATTCATGAAGGAATCAATGTCTTATGTCTCCTTCATCTGCAGAACTTCGAAATCTCTCCTAGTATTCTGCAATTTAACAATATTAACTTTGGCCATACCTTGATAGCTTGTCGCCAAGGTGTCCCATGCCTCTTTTGCTGACGAGGTGATCATGATCTTCTGGAACACGGCTCGATCTACTCCTTGCTGGATTGGAAGCAACGCTTGCGCATTCTTCCGCTTATCTTTCTTCCATTGTTCCCTCTCTGCATTACTGAGGGCTGGTTCTTCTACCTCATCTTGAGGTTCTGCAAACCCATACTTGACATGATCCCATACATCATGCGCTTTTAGCATAGTCTCCATTTTAATGGCCCACACATCATAATCCTTCCCATTGAAAGAAGGAAGTTGTGGTTGGAAGCTGCTTGTAGCCATCTTTCTTCCAACAAAAGTTCACTGCTGAAACACTAAAAAAAATTTTGATATGCTTTGCAAAGCTTTAAAAAAATCCTTATAATAAAACCCTAGGTTTTATTATTTTTTATTATTTATATAAAAATTTCTTTATTAAAAAAAACCTTTATATAAAAATATCTCTTTTTAAAAAAAATTAATATAAAAAATCTCCCAAGCTATAAGATGCTTATGAAAAGCCCTTTAAAAAACGTTTTCAAATACCTTTGAAATTTCTTAAACAAAGTCCTTTTAAAGAATACCTTCTCACGTGCATTAAAACTCTTTAAAGGATCATGCATATCAAATCTTAACATGAAATTTTTTTTTCAACCTTTTAAGATTCGCTAACGCGCTTGCTGCTTGTTAGCATTGCGTTCTAACGCACCTCCTAGCACGCTTGGGCTGCGTTAGTGCCTTAACACACTATAAGTACACAAGATGCTCACATGCATACTATATTATTATTCTATATATTTTTATAAATATAATAAGATAATATTTTTGTTAGGAGATTTTTATGTTACTCTAATTAATTAAATTATGTTTCTAAATAATATTTCAAATTTTTTTTTTTTTAATGGTTAAATGAGGGCTTTGTTTTAAGTAGTAGATAAAAAAAAAAAAAACTCTTAGGATTTCACAAAATTTTTATTTGGTATTTATTTAGTCAATTCTTTTATTTCTCATGACTTAATCATTGAAATTGACAAAATCAAGTGGCTAAATTCCAACCAAAAAACTTTTATTTATTAGCTTAGCAGTAGTGTCATGGATTATGTGATATCTAGTGTCCATGCTTCCAACCAAATAGTTAGAATTGACCCCTTTAAAAACCATGATATTGACTTTGATCATATACCTTTAACCTTAACTCCAAACTTTTCCATGCACAAAGCCTCTATGCAACATCATTATGGAAATCAAAGGCACCTATATTTTGACAAAAGTAAAATTGATCTATTCCTAAAGGATTTAAATAGGTATTTACACATCTTAACTTATAAGGATAACATTGAAAACCTCTATCATAATTTTATGACAACTGTATTAGCTTCTATTAACAAGTTTTCTATCAAGGTGTCATATAAAAAATAATAGAACTACCAACCCTTGGTATGATCATTATTATAATTTTTATATAAAAGAAAATAGAAACACACATAATGAATCTTTGAAGTTTGATAAGATATATATGTACAAAGATCCTATTAAAAGGAAGAAAATGTGTTGTATAATTAAAAAGCATGAACACTTGTTAGTTGGGTGCAAGCTAATTATGGTTCATAACTTGTTAATAGCAATGCAAACTTGAGAAAAGAATAATCTGTTAAGTTGAAGGGATAATTAGAGGTACTTACATAATGGATTTGAACATGGTGTAAAAAGATCAAATGTAGGAAAATGAATTGGTTTTTAGAATATAAATTTTCTATTTACATAAATTGAGTCTATCTATGTGAATTTTGAGTTTCCTAACATTGGTATGTTATTTTTCATGAAAAGTATAATGCATATGTTTATTTTATTGCAACCTTTGAGTATCTAAATGATGTGATCTTGCTACAAAAACATGTCGAGTTATAGAGAACATATATTTTTTTGCACAACTACTTTTCAAAATTTATAATCTTAATTTTATATTTTTTTCCATTAAGAAAGTCATTATATCCTTGAAATTACAAAGGCTTTTATTAGTGCAACCTAAAAGGATCTTACCATTATCAAACATGTTTTTTAGGTTTTAGGTCTTAATGTCCTCTATTGCACGATATATATTTTTTTTTGAATGGTTAACGCCCAAAAAAATTATATGGGAAATACATGAGTGATGTGTTTTAAGATTTTGATATATGTCAAGATAAAAATATATTAAAAATAGTAACAACTATTAATTTTACTATATATATATATATATATATATATATATATATATATATATATATATATATATATATAAAATTTACATTTTTGACTTTATATGGGTTTGTAATTTGATGGAGAATGAATTTGTCTACCTTATAGAAAAATAATGTCAAAGGTGTGTGTGTGTGTGTGCGCGCGCGTGTTCAAGAAATGATGTTAATCATGTATTTGAATCCCAAATCACTATATTTAGAATCTACGCAATTGAATTTATATGTGTATGTAGTTTCATGGACAACTAGTTTTTCTACCTTATAGAAAAATAATGTTGTGTGTGTGTGTGTGTGTTTCAAAAACTGATGTTAATCATGTATTTGTATCCCAAACCACTAGGTTTGTGATCTCAAACCTATATTTGAAGGAACTTAGTGACTGTGCATGTAGGGTTCCCATTTAGAAAAAATAAATTCACAAAAACATGTGCATGCTAATAGTGTGTGTGCATTTATAGTGCCAAAAACCATTAGGAAAATTTAAATTTAAAAAAAAAAAAACATATGCATACCCATAGCGTTTGTGTTTTTAATTCCAACAATGTGTGCATGTTTCTAACCCTAATAATGTGTATGTGTTCATGTATCTAGTGATTTTAACACATGGGAAAGGGTTGAGGGGGGTTGATAAGATGAGAGAGATGGGGATAGAGGGGCCAAGGGAGATAAATACAAAAATAAGGAGATATATATAGAGAGAGAAGAGGGTGGGGAAGAATAGGTTGGTGGGAAATGCTTGAGGTGAGTTTAGGGGGTATGGGGAGGGTGAAAGAGGAATGGATAGAGGGTTAAGAGAGATAAAGAGATAAATATTATAGATGCATGCATACAAATATATAAGGTGAGAAAGAGGTGGAGGTGGTGAATAATGAGTTGGTGAGTAAGGGGAGAGAGTGAGTGAGAGTCAAAAAGTGAGAGATATAAGAAAAGAGGGTGGGGAAGGGAGTGTGAGGGAGATATTTGAGGTTGAAATGGGGAGGAAGAGAGAGAAAAAGTCGGAGGGAGTGTAGAGAGAGAGAGAGAGAGGGAGAGAGAGAGAGAGAGAGAGTAGGGGGAAGAGAATGAGAGAGAAGGAGGCATTGAGGGAGTGAGAGATACATAACTATAATGGGAGGGAGATAGAGACATAGATGGAGGTTAGAGAGAGAAATAGAGGGTTACATGGATATTTTTGTGAAGAATGGACTAAGTGAGGGAGAGAGAGATACATACATAGAAAGAGGGAGAGAGAGACAGAGAGAGAGATATGGAGGAGGAGGAAGTGAGATATATATATATATATATATATATATATATATAAGGAGAGAGTTAGAAGGAGAGAGGTGGGAGATAAAAAAAATTTGTAGAGGAGGTAGTGATAAGAGAGAGAGAGAGAGAGAGAGATATTTTATTGTGAAGCATGGATTGACTGAGGGAGGGAGGGAGGGAGATAGAGAAAGATATAGTTATGGGGGGAGAGAGGGGGGGAGATATATGTATATACAGAGAGAAGGAGAGAGGAAGGGAGATAGAAGCAAGGCTTGTGGTGGAATAGAGAGGGAGATATATGGAATAAGAGAGAGAGAGAGCCGGCAGGGGGTGAGAAATATTTATTAGGTATATATATATATATATATATATATAGTGTAAATTCACTAGAGATAGAGGAGATATGGAGCTAGGATAGAGATAGATAGAAGAAGAGAAAGAGAGAGAGAGGAAGAGAGAAGGGGGGTTGAGAGGGGGAGGGAGAGAGTGGAAGAGAAGGGGGGGTTGAGATAGGGAGGGAGAGAGGGGAAAATACGGGGAGGAGAGAGTCACAGGGTGAGTGGAAGGTGGATGGAGAGAGAGAAGGGTAGATATGGAAAGAGACACAAATAAATATGGAGAGAGAGAGAGAGAGAGAGAGAGAGAGTCGGGGGGCGGGCATGGTGAGAAAAAGAGATAGAAAAGAAGATTGGGGGAAGAGATGGAGCTAAAGGGGGGAGAAAGAGTAAGGAAAGTGGGAAATGGGGAAGGAGAGAGGGAGAGAGGAATGGAGATAGAGACAAAGAGGGAAGATGATATAGAGAGACACTTGAAAACATTTAAATGGAAATGAAGATATATACAGAGAGAAAGAGTAAGGAAAGTGGAGGGGGGAATAGGGAAGGGGAGAGGGAGAGATGAATGGAGATAGAGACAAAGAGGGAAGATTATATAGAGAGACACTTGAAAATATGTAAATGGAAATGGAGATATAGAGAGTGTGTGTGAGAGAGAGGGGGGGTGGAGAGATGGAGGGAGGGGAGAGAGAGGTATAAATAGAGAGTAAGAGAGAAGGAGAGCGGGATGGAGGGAGAGATTGGAGGGGTAAAAAGAGAGAGGAAAAGAGAGGGGGGGGGGGGAGAGAGATAGAGGGAGAGAGAGAGAGAGAAATATGTAAATGGAAATAGAGAGATAGAGAGTGGGGGGATAGAAAGAGGAAGGCAAAGGGAAGGAGACAGGGAGGGAGGATAGAGAAATAGGAAATCTATATTGAAAAAATAAAAAGATAGAGAAAGGGAGAGAGAGTGGAATAAGAGAGAGATAGAGAGCGAAGAAGTGAGGGATATTGAGAGAGGAGAGATAGAGAGGGGTAGAGAGTGGAAGAAGAGAGAGATTGAGAGAAAATAACAGAGAGAGAGTTGGAGATAGATAGTGAAAGAGAACCAGAGATGGATGGATGGAGAGAGTGGAGGGGGGAGAAGAGAAAGGAATACATAGAGAGGGACCGAGAGAGGAAGATAAAATTATGGACGAGAAAGGGGGGGGAAGAGAGAGAGAGAGAGATATAAATGGAAATAGAGATATAGAGAGTGGGGTGAGAGAAAGGAAAATACAAAGGGAAGGAGACATGGAGGGAGGAGAGAAAAAGAGGGGAGATGGATTGATAAAGTAAATAGAGATATAAAGGGAGAGAGAGTGGAAGAAGAGAGAGACAGAGAGGGCAGAAGTGAGGGAGAGGTGGAGATGGATATAGGGAGTGAGATAAAGAGTGAGGGAGACAGAGATAGATGGGTAAGAACTGGTAGAGAGACAAAAATAAATATGTAAATGGAAATAGAGAGATAGAGATTTGGCGAGAGAGAAAGTGATGCAGTAGCATCCAATTGAAAGGTTATAGGTGGAGTTGATTTCTTCTGTTGAACAGAAAAAGAATTTCAAATTCTATTTTACTTTATTTTAAGTTTATTTGGGCTAACACAACCATTGTAATTTGCAGAATAAAAATATAGTTGAATTAGGATTAGTTAAGTATTTAGTTTTATAAATTGTTCTACAACTAAATGACAGTTTCTCAACCATACGGGTATGTTGGAAAGACCAAATCCATCATTGGGGGGTTCTGCCATCGATAGTGAGAAAGGAGAGAACTGGGAAGTAGAATTAAATGTAAAAAAACCATCCATCTGAGGGTGTGGCTTAATATTTTTCATTTCTAAATAAATTCCAAGTGTTTTGTGTTTGATCAGGCTCTCTATTTTAAAACAGTATTTCATTTCCAACTAAATTCCAAGTGTTTTGTGCTTTGATCGGGCTCCTTGTTTCAAATTTGTTATTTTGTATTTCTGTTTCCCACCCTGGTTTTCAGTTTCTCCTTATTTCTCCATATAGTTAAATTCCCATTCCCATAGTCATACATTCAACAAACTGAAAATTAAATATTTTTCTGAAAACACAAATTCTAGAAATTTTCAAAAGGTGGAAATTGCAGAAGTAAAACTCTGAAAAATAAATCAGCCACACACAGAAAATAGACATGTTGATTTTTGGTCAATGTGACCCTAGAAAAACCCCCTACAACTCTTGGGGAAAACCAATTCGAAAGCTCTTCTCATTCTCGAAAATGCTTTTTACATTTAGAGAGAAATACTCAGAATTTTTTTTAGCAAGTAATAAATACACCTTTTCTCATTTTCCATGCTTAACCACCACCTCAGAAAATGTGTACACAGCAAAACAGGAACAACAATAAATGTTGTATGGTCTGCCTAATTTTTCATGCCCAGAAATTACAACATTAAATGTTGTTGTATGAACTCTTCTTTTTGCATGCAAAACAACAATAAATGCTATTGTACGGCCTCCTTGGAAAGTATGCAAACTGTAATAAATGCTATTGTACAGAAACTACCTTGATTTTTGTGCACAGAAACAATAGAAGGCTATACGACTTGCCTCAAAATTTGTGCCACAAAAACAACAACTTTCCTCCCTCGAAATCCATGCCAGAAAGTGTATGGTTTTCTAGGAATGCGTACCTAAAGCTGTTGTATGGAATCTGCCTTGAAAAACATGCCAAAACTACCTTGAACTATGTGCCAACCCTGCTATACAGATTTTCTGAAGTGTTTCCTCGGTATGCATGCAAGGTTCTGTTCTCCTTCTCCTCATTGCCGAGAAATCTCCTTTGCTCTCCTTCTCTCCTTCTCTCAATCTTCTCATGAAAGAATGAATAACCTTTTCCTCCTTTCCTCAACCTAACCCTAAGTGACTTTTGGGGAATCCCTAAATCCAATTGCTGAAAAATATTTAGATCTAGGGCTGAGATTAAATGCTCATTTAAATCTCACTTTCTATTTATTAATTCACCCCCACTTTAATAAACACCCACTTAGTCATTTATTTCCAAAGTCACTTTTCCTTTCTAATTTCACATTGACTTTATTAAAGTAACTTTAAAATTAGACTTTAGTAACTTTATCACTTAAAGTCACTTTTAAATTACATTTGACTTTATAACTTTATAAAGTCACTTTAGGAGAAAAATTAAATTCTTTTGGACACTTTTCCCTAGGCCAAAGATCAAAGCCTTAGGGAAACACTTGTCCTCCGGTAACAAAATTTCAACACTCCCTCTTACTGAGGAAGGTCTTCCTCACCACACCCATCTTGTCTCTGAAGTAGACATGTTTGCCCCGTGGTAAGGCTTTGGTAAGAGTATCTACAACCTGCTCATCAGTGGGAATATACTCAAGATTCACAGCTCCCTTCTGAACATAGTCTCTGATGAAATGATATTTTATCCCGATATGCTTTGACCTGTCATGAAATACTGGATTCTTCGTGAGTTTAATGCAACTCTAATTATCACAGTAAATCACTGAAGGTCTCAACTACTGACCAAATAAGCCAAACAACATCTTGCAAAGCCAAATGGCCTCACAACTAGCTAGACTAGCTGCCATGTACTCTGCTTCCACTGAACTCAATGCTACTGACTGCTACTTTCGACTAAACCATGACACCACTGTCGAACCCAACCCAAAACAGCACCCTGAGGTGCTCTTCCTATCATAAGCACAACCTACCCAATCAAAATAAGTGTAACCTGCCAATTTCACTTCATCACCCTCCCCATAATCCAGACCATAATCCACTGTCCCCTGCAAGTACGATAAAATGTGTTTTGCAGCAACCCAGTGCACACTCCTGGGCTCACACATGAACTGACACATCGTGTTGACTGCAAAACATATATCTGGTCTAGTGCTAACCAAATAAATCAAGGAACCAATCAGCTCTCTATAAAAAGTGGGATCCACCAACTCGAAATCTGAAATGTGAAGCTTCTTCCAGTTGGTGATCATTGATGTCAACATGGGTCTACAATCCTCCATGTGGAATCTGCCAAGGATGTCCACAATATACTTCCCCTGCCCCAGGAAGAAATGCCCCTCCTCTTGCCACACCTCCAAACCCAAAAATTAATGCATCAAGCTAATGTCCTTCATTTCAAACTCTGACACAAGATCTCTCTTTCAATTCTCTATGAGTCCCTTTGCACTCGTGATGACCAATTCATCCACATACAACACCAGAATGAGAGGCTCCTCGCCTATCACAATCAAGTAAAGGTTTGGATCTTCCTCACTCTTTGTGAAACCCATCTCCTGCAAGTACGTATCTATCCTAGAGTACCAAGCTTTGGGAGTTTGCTTCAAGCCATAAAGGGCCTTATTCACTCTGCACACATGGGACTCCTTCCCATGTGCCTCAAAGCCCTGTGGTTGCTCAATGTACACCTCCTCCTGTATGAAGCCATTAAGAAATGTGGTCTTCACATCCATCTGGTGGATCATCCAACCCATCTCTGTTGCTATCGATATGATGGAGTGAATCAAAGTATATCAAGCCACGGGAGCGAAGGTCTCCTCATAATCAACTCCCTCTACTTGGGAGAACCCTCTTGCCACAAACCTTGCCTTGAATTTCTCAATGCTGCCCTCTGCAACATGCTTTACCTTGTAAAGCCATCTGAAAGTAACCACGAATTTTCCCTCGGGCCTTGGCACCACCTCCCAAACATCATTCTTCATGATAGAAGAATACTCCTCCTGCATGGCCTCTCTCCAGACCTGCTGGCTAGCTGCCTCCTCATA
Organism: Pinus albicaulis; assembly: GCA_034641835.2. Classification (NCBI taxonomy): domain Eukaryota; kingdom Viridiplantae; phylum Streptophyta; class Pinopsida; order Pinales; family Pinaceae; genus Pinus; species Pinus albicaulis. The sequence continues at coordinate 188,564,863 of CM076576.1, read as the reverse complement.
GCTAGAAGGCTCAGAGTCAACGATGTTGGCAACCATTGCCATATAGCTACAGAACCTATCAAGTGGTCTACTCTCTCTGACCGACCTCTTTGGCCCAGCAATAGATGTTGCCTCTCTCAAGGTATCCTGAAGCCACTTGGGCTTCCTCTTCCCTGAGCACACTTCTCCCACTGGAGAATGAAACTCCTCCTCATGATCACCAGGAGCCTAAACTACTGACTATATGTCTGTTGTTCTTCTGCCTGAACCTGAACCTGTAGATGATGAAGTACTGTGTGAACTGTCCATCAGTGGACTCCCTAGTGAACTTCTCTACGGACTGCTCTGCATGCTACCTGAAGCACCACCCCTCAGACTCTGTGAGCCACTGCTCACTCATGGACCTGACACCATAATCAATGTACCTTCGGATCCTCTTGATCCCTATCCACTGGATCCCTATGCCTGAATCAGCTGCTCCTGAGGGTCTGGCTGAACCAGATACTCTAACTCCCATGACCTCCTGAAAGCCCTGTCCTCCTCGAACTTCACATCCTTCCTGAAAACAACTCTCCTCTATGCGGGAATATAGATCTGAAAGGCCTTCGAGGTCTCACTGTATCCCAGAAAGACGCCCTTATCTACGGTGGGATCTAGCTTTTTCCTCTTCTCCTTGGGTACGTAGGAGTATGCAATACACCCAAAGATATGAAGATGACCAACATCAGGCTTCTCCCCAGAAAAAGCCTCCTCCAGAGTCACATGCCCCAAGGCATGATGTGGACTCTTGTTCTACAAATATACAACAGTTTTGTAGGCCTCTGCCCACAAAAACAATGGTAACCCCTGATCATGTAGCATGGCTTTGGCAGCCCCTCTGATGGATCTTTTCTTCCTCTCCGTAACCCCAATCTGTTGGGGGTTGTAAGGAACTATGAACTCCCTCCTAATGCCTTCCTCCACACAATAATTAACAAACTCACCAAGGGTGTACTCTCCTCCATTGTCCGACCTCAGAGACTTGATCTTCCGACCTGTTCGAGACTCCACAAGAGCTCTGAACTCCTGAAACCGCTTGAAAACCTCACTCTTGGTCTTCAAGAAATAATTCCAGGTCCTCCTAGAGTGATCACAAATGAATAAAACATAATACTCATATCCACTCAGGGAAACATGAGACATCCGACCGCTCATATTGGAATGAATCAAATCAAGTATCCCAATCGATCTGCTATCACTGTTGGGAAAAAGGGATTTGGTAAACTTGCCCATCGCACATCCTCTGCAAGTATAAAAGTGATCAGTACTAAAATCTGGCACACTTGTAATGGTCTCTCGCAATGTCCTCTCAAGGCTCCATGATGCATGTGCCCCATCCTGCGGTGCCAAATCTCACACAGCTCTAAACTGCTAGCTCTACTACTGGCACTACTACTCAATTCCAAAAGGGGCTAAAATGCAAACTTGTACACCTTTTCATGGCGTACACCTATCACTCTAGCTGAATCAGCTGGAGCACCCCTCAGATATATCAGCATGTGTCCTCTCCTGAACAATATCTCTTATCTTCTTTCCTCCAATGCTGAGACGGATATGAGGTTCTTCCTCATCGTTAGCACATATAGAACATCTGACACTTTCAAGGGAGGTTTGTGTTCCCTGTTAAATGTCAAAGTTCCCACACTGACTGCTCTAACAACATTGTCACCTCTGAGTACTACCTCTATATGAGTGCCACTCTCTGAAAGCTCTGAGAAGTACTCATGGACTCTTGTCATATGACGTGAAGCCCCACTGTCAACATACCAGATACTTGAAGATGCTCTGCTAGTGGAGGGAAATGCACACTCCCTCTCAACCTCCGTGGCAAGTGATCCTGCACTAGTGGAATCACAAACAATGAACCCAAACTCCCAGTCAAAGCTATCCGTAAAGCCCTCTATCTCTGCTAATGCTGGCATGCTTTGGTTCTTCCCATTATTCTTCTTCTTCTCAGGACACACAACTGCATAGTGTCCCATCTTCTGACAATTCCAACACTTCACCTTGGAATAGTTCTTCAACGTGTTCCCCTATTTACCTTTACCTTTTCCTTTTCCCCCACCACTACTTGTGGAAGCTTGCTTCTTTCCCTTGCCTTTCTTGCTTCTTGCCAATAGTGCTACATCCCCATCTTGTTCAACTGGTTTGGCTACCTTAAGCTGGGTCTTTATGATTTCTATCTATATGAAATCATCTCAGAACCTCTCCCAAGTGGGAAGGGTCTCATGTGCACAAACCCCATCAGCAAAGTTCAGCCATGAACTGGGAAGGCCATTTACTGCAATCCGCACCAACTCAGTGGGTGGAATGACCTCTCCAACTACTGCCAATGCATCTCTCACATTAATAATATTTGTGAGATATCCAGCTGCACTATCAGTCTTACCCATCTTAATGGTCTTCAACTTCTCCCTTAGGACCATTTTCCTATTCTCATTGGCACTCTGGGAGAGATTGGTCAATGCTGTCCACATCTCATGACCATATCTCTTTCCTCTCACATGAGGAATGCAATGGTCTTTGATGCCATCCAGAATTAGTTTGTTACCCTTTTTATTCTTTGTAAAAGGCTACCAACTGAACAACATCAATAGGCACATTAACAGGGTTCTATGCAGTATGCACCATGATATCCTAGACTTCTGCCTCCTCAAAGATACTCTGCATTCTCTCCTTCCAAACACTGTAGTTACTATGACCATCCAACCTATCCTCCACCCTCAAGCCCAAAGACATACTTGCTGTCCTAAATAAGCTAAAAATAACACTACTGTAGTAAAGGTAAAATTATTGTGTGAAAAAATCAACTTGTTATAATTTTTCCTTCTTGTTGTCCCAAACTTCCTTTTCAGCAAAATAGCTCTAATACCATGTAGAAATTTATGTTTCCCACCCCAGTTTTTAGTTTTTCCTTATTTCCCCATATAGTTAAATGCCCATTCCGATACCCATACATTCAACAAGCTGAAAAATAAATATTTTTCTGAAAACATAAATTCTAGAAATTTTCAAATGCTCAAAATTGCAGAAATAAAACTTAGCAAAATAAATCAGCCACACACAGAAAATAGACATGCTGATTTTTGGTCAATGTGATCCTGGAAAAACCCCCTACAACTCTTGGGGAAAACTAGTTCGAAAGCTCTTCTTATTTCTGGAAAATTCTTTTTACAGTCAGAGAGAAATACTCAGAAAAATTTTCAACAAGTAATAAATACAACTTATCTCATTTTATGTGCTTAACCACCACCTCGGAAAATGTGTACACAACAAAATAGGAACAACAATAAATGTTGTACGGTCTCCCTCATTTTTTGTGCCCAAAAATTACAACATTAAATGTTGTTGTACGGCCTCCTCTTTTTGCATGCAAAAGAAAAATAAATGTTGTTGTACAGCCTTATTGGAAAGTGTGCAAACTATAATAAATGCTTCTATACGGAAACTACCTCGATTTCTATGCACAACAACCACAGCAGGCTATATGTCCTACCTCGAAATTTGTGCCACAAAAAAAACAACTTTCCTCCCTCAAAATCTATGCCAGGAAGTGTACAGCTGCCTAGGAATGCATACCTAAAAATGTTGTATGGAATCTGCCTTGAAAAATGTGCCAAAACTGCCTTGAACTGTGTGCCAACCTTGCTGTACGGATTTGTTGAAGTGTTTCCTCGATATGTATGCTAAGGTTCTGTTCTCCTTCTCCTCACTCCCCAGAAATATCCTTTGCTCTCCTTCTCTCCTTCTCTCAATCTCCTCATGAAAGAATGAATGACCTTTTCCTCCTTTTCCTCCTTTAACTTAACCCTAAGTGACTTTTGGGGAATCCCTAAATCCAATGGCTGAAAAATCCTTAGATCTAGAGCTGAGATTAAATGCTCATTTAAATCTCAGTTTCTATTTTTTAATTCACCCCACTTTAATAAAGACACACTTAGTCATTTATTTCAAAAGTTACTTTTCCTTTCTAATTTCACATTGACTTTATTAAAGTCACTTTAAAATTAGACTTTAGTAACTTTATCACTTAAAGTCACTTTTAAATTAAATTTGACTTTATAAATTTATAAAGTCACTTTAGGAGAAAAATTAAATTCTTTTGGACACTTTTCCCTAGGCCAAAGATCAAAGCCTTAGGGAACCACTTGTCCTCTGGTAACCAAATTTCAACATATTTTAAATATTTTTTAAAGTCGAACATTTTCATTTATGTGCACAACAAGAAAAATAATCAAATTTGTAGGTGCAACAAGGCCATATAGCTTGCACAACCCTTTTTTGAATTGAATATTGTGTTATTGGTAGAACGAAGACCAATCGGATTTGCAGGCGCGGCAAGGAATGTAGATCCGATATCGATCAACGGTGATAAACACGTTGCAACCATAATTTTTTCGCTCATTGTAGAAAATAGAAGTCACGGTTAAGAGTTTCGCAATTTAAGTTTATTAGTTTGCAATGCGAACTAAATCGGTGGAGACGACACATGGACCGTGAGATCCAGAATAAGCCAACGATGGAGATTGCAATGCCCCATAAGTGATTTCGCAAATCGCAACATTTAAAACTTAAATTTAAGGTCATTGCACAATAAAGCCTATTGTTTGCGATGCAAAATCGAAATAACCTTTTTCAACACCAAGGATGGATGATATGATGGATTGTTTGAGTGGAGCAACGTACTTTTCAAAGATAGATCTAAAAATCAATTATCACTAGATCAGGATTAGAGAAGGTGACGAATGGAAGACAAATTTCAAGACCAATGAAGGCTTGTATGAATGGTTGGTCATGCCATTTGGGCTGAGAAATGTTCCCAGCACATTCATGAATTTGATGAATGAGATGTTGAAAGAATTAATTTGCAAGTTTTTGGTTGTACATTTGGATGATATAAGTATTTTCAGCAAGACGAAGGAAGAAAATTTTCGGCAAGTCAGGTATGTGCTAGAAAAATTGCAGCAAAATAGATTGTTAATGAATTTAAAAAATGTTTTTTTTTTCAAGAAATAACTAATTTATTTATTATTTTTAATTTTTGAGAATGACTAAAAGATGGACCCAGAGAAGGTTGCAGCCATAGTTAGCTAGCCATCTCCCAAAATTTTGTTTGAAGTAAGAATTTTTCATGGATTGGAAAGTTTCTATCAGAATTTCATTAAGAACTTCAGTGGTATTTGTGCACCTATGGTGGATACCATTAAGAAAGAAAATCATCCTTTTCATTGGACAAAATCTATTGAGAGAATTTTTTAGTTTTTGAAGAATAAGATCACGGAAAAACAAATCTTGTGACTCCTAGAATTCAACAAACTTTTACAAGTTCGTTGTGATTCCAATGGGACAGCCACTGGTGCAGTACTCAGACAAGAAGATAAGCCAGTAGCATACTTCAACGAGAAGTTAAATGAGATTAGGTTGAATTATACATCTTATGACAAAGATTTTTATGCAGTCGTCTAAGAGTTGAATCATTAGAGACATTATTTGCTAGCTAATGAATTTGTCTTGTTTTCAGACAATTCTACTTTACAATACATTATGCAGCAGCACAAGTTGAATCATAAAAATGCAAAGTGGGTGGAGTACTTGCAATTTTACATTCACATTGAAACATATCAGCGGCCAGGCCAACAAGGTAGCAGATGCGTTAAGAAGAAGAAGCTTGATATTACAAGAAAGCACAGTGCAAGTATTGAGATTTGAGCATCTCAAATACTTGTATGAGGTGGATGCATATTTTAAGGAAGATTATGAAGCTTGCCAAAATCCACTGTTGAGAGACAATGTTCCATGGTTGGACTATAACATGTAGGAGGGGTTGTTGTTCAAAGGAGGACAATTGTGTATTCTAGAATGTTCTATGCGAGAGAACTTAATTCAGGAAAAACACAATGGGAGTTTCGACGGACATTTTGGCAAAGATAAGGCTTTGGATCAGCTGAGGAACTTTTACTATTGGCCAAGGATGTGAAGATATTTGCAGATTTTCGTGATCAGGTGTAAATTTTGTCGGCATGCGAAGGGACGCAACAAGAATGTAGGGTTGTATACACCCTTACCCATTCTGAATAGACCATGCGACTCAGTCAGCTTGGACTTTATCTTAGGCCTGCCAAAGACACAACAGGGATTCGATTCCATCATGGTGGTGGTGGATCGTTTCACCAAAATGACGCATTTCATTCCATGCAGAAAGACAAGTGATGCCACACATGTATCACACTTTTTCTTTTCAGAGATAGTCATATTACATGGCTTGCTGAATTCCATCATCTCAGACAGGGATGTAATGTTCACAGGCCATTTCTGACAAACAATGTGGAAAAAGCTAGACACCAAACTAAATTTCAGTTCGGCTTATCACCCATAGTTTGATGGGAAAAATGAAGTTGTGAATAGGAGTTTGGGGAATCTGCTAAGGAGTCTAGTTGGTGAAAATTCCAGACAGTGGGATCGTGTGCTTGCACAAGCAGATTTTTCCTACAATGACTTGCCGAACTGAAGCATAGGCATAATTCCTTTCCAAATCCTATATGGAATGCACCCATGTGGAGTATTTGAGTTGCAGGATTTGGGTCAGTTGGAGCGTAGGAGTTTTAATGGAAAATATTTTGCGAAAGAAATCAAGGATCTACATGAATAGGTCGAATTTAAGCTACAAGATAGTAGCCAAAGATATAAATAGAGAGAAGATTTGAAAAGGCAGGAATACAAATTTGAAGTAGGAGACCTAGTACCGACACATTTGTGCAAGGAGATGTTTCCTAAAGGCGAATACAACAAATTGACTATGAAAAAGATCGGCCCTTGTAAAATTCTTCAGAAGTTTTCTGCAAATTCTTACAAGTTGCAGTTACCTCGAGGTGTAGGAATCTCGCCCATTTTTAATGTGGCAGATATGTACCAATACATTGTTTTTGATGAAGAATACAGTTCGGAGAGACGAACACAGGACACCCAAAATGAGAAGATATCATGGATTAAATAGATGCCTCTAGCACAAACTTTGGAAATTGAACAAATTTTGGATACACGGGTAGCTAGGAATATACAAAAGAAAGAATATTTAGAGTACCTGGTCAAATGGAAGGAAAATCCTCTGGAGGATTTTTCTTGGTTGGACACTGCCCAAATTCAAAGCGTCGAGTACTCTATTGAGGAGCTCATGGATAGGAGCCATGAGTTTAATTTACCCCGTGAGCCTGATGCAGGAGCATCCAACTAAAAGGCTATAGCTGGAGTTGATTTCTTCTGTCAGATAGAAGAAGAAGTTTGAATTTTACTTTACTTTGCTTTAAGTTGATTTGGGCTAACACAACCATTGTAATTTGCAGAATAAAAAGATAGGTTAATTACGATTAGTTAAGTATTTAGTTTTATAAACTATTCTGGAACTGAATGATAGTATCTCAACCATACGGAGATTTCGAAAAGACATAAAACCAAACCAAATCCATCATTGGGGGGTTCTACCACCATAGCGAGAAAGGAGGGAACTTCAAAGCAGAAGTAAACATAAAAAAACCAACCATCTTAGGGCTTGGCTCTATATTTTTCATTTCTAAATAAATTCCAAGTGTTTTGTGTCTAATCGAGCTCCCTGTTTTAAAAGAGTATTTCATTTCCAACTAAATTCCAAGTGTTTTGTGCTTTGATCGGGCTCCCTATTTCAAATTTATTATTTTAAATCTTTGTTAAAGTCAAACATTTGCATTTAATTAGTGCACAATAAGAAAACTAATCGGATTTGTAGGTGTAGCGAAGCCATATAGCTTGCATAACCCTTTATTGAATAGAATATTGTGTTATTCATATAATAAATACCAATCAAATTTGTAGGCGCGACAAGGACCATAGATCTGATATCAATCAACAGTGATAAAACACATCACAACCGTAACATTTTCGCCCATCGCAAAAAATAGAAGTCAACATTAAGAGTACCGCAAGTTATGTTTATTATTTTGCGATGCAAAGTGAATTAGTGGAGATGACACGTGGACCATCGGATCTAGAATAAGCTAACGACAGAAATTACAGTGCCCCGAAAGCGATTTCGCAAATCGCAACATTTAAAAGTTAAAGTTAAGTTCATCGCACGGTAGAGTATATTGTTTGTGATGTGAAATGGAGAGAACCACGTGTCAACAGAACGCAACATCGCATATTGCAGAACATAAGATTTAGTGTTAAGTTAAATTGTATATTGTACGAAATGAGATCATTGGCGATTGGTCGGAGCTGTGTGGGACCCTTCGTTGAAATATGCTATGAGTAAAGTACATATTCCACGTGCATTCTAATATTTTTTCAGCTATTCTGCATCAGAAATAGAGAGAGAGGGAAGAATACAAGGAGGGATGACTGAGAGGAGGGGAGGGATATTGAGAGAAAAGAGATAATGGAATAAGAGAAAGAGATCGAGAGGAAATAAGAGAGAGTGAGGTGGAGGTATATAGTGAGAGAGAAGGAGATATTTATGGATGGAGAGAGTGGAGGGGGAATAAGAGAGGGGAATACCAAGAGAGGGACCGGGAGAGGGAGAGGTGGGGATATGGAGAGAAAATTATGGGGGATAGAGAGAGAGAGAGAGAGAGAGAATAGATGGAGAGAGTGGAGGGGGGAGAAGAGAGAGGAATACCAAGAGAGGGACTGAGATATGGAGAGGCAAGGATATGGAGAGAAAATTATGGGGGTGAGAGAGAGAGAGAGAGAGAGAGAGAGAGAGATAGATAGCAAGAGAGAGAGAGAGAAGTGAAGAGACAAAGAGGGTTTGATGGGTGAGAGAATAAGAGGGATAGTGAGGGAGAGAGGGAGAGAGAGAAATAAAATGATAGAGGGAGGCAGATAGATATGGATATGGAGGGGGGATAAATAGGAAAAGGTAGAGAGAATGATGGGGGGGAAGAGACAAAGAGAGAGATAGTGAGGGAGGGAGAGCGGATAAAGGACGGGAGGCAAAGATAGAAGCATGCTCATGTTATATAATATGTGCACATTACTACAATTGTTGTCCTACCATGAGAAGGTGAGAGAGTAAGGTAAGTAGGGTAGCCATTGCTATAGATGTTAGTCTCAAGAAAACATACAAATTCTTTATAATGTGTATGCATTCTAGATAATGTGTTTGCTTTCGTAGGAATGCATGCACCCTTATTCTACTAGAATTAACCCAAACTTATTTCCACTCACTCAACATCCAAAAAAAAAATCTAGAAAACATGCATATAAGAAAAATGCCTTTCGACACTTGGTATGAGTATTTGTGTAATTGAGACAAGCTTTTTGTCCATTTCTTGTATTGGAAATCTAATTTTTGTCTTATTGGGTAACTAGACGAAATTTTTGTGTAATTATAAGAAATCTAAGTAATTTGAAGACAATTATTCTCTTGTTCAAAAATTGGAAAATTATTTTTTCCTTCATATGTAATTGGAAGGAAATTGTTTATCTTGATGTGAAATGGTAAGACAATTTTTGTTCTTTTTTGTAAGAATGAGAGACAATGATTGTTTTCTTGTATAATTATAGGATAATTTTTGTAATTGGAATATAATTTATATGTTTATTTTTGATTTAAAGACAATTTTTATATCCTTGTAATTATAATATATTTGAACATGGGTAACCATCATAGTTGGAAAGAAATGTCCCCAAGGAAATACAAACCCATATAAAATATCATTGAGGGAAGAGAAAATACCCAGGTAAGTATGGAAAAATATAGGCTTCTAGAAAAGGAGAAACCAAATTCTGATAAAACAAATTAACCTCCAATGAAAGTTCCTTTAGAACAAATTATTGTGGATGCTAAAATGATGACAATTTTTCTCAGAGTTTATTATAGTGTAGATGAAATCATAGAGGAGAATGGTGCACAGCTTCTTGATGATGATGTTCCTATCAAGCAACCAATTTTTCAGCAATGTGACATTTTAGAAGCTACTTATCAGAATTTCTAGTCTCCTTTAAGGGATGTAAGTATACAACAAAGAAGTCAAGACTTATAGAATACAGGTCCATCTCCCCTACTTATATTGGACACTATGTGACAAAGAGCTCTAAAATTTCTTTAGGTGGATGAAAATGGTTTATTATTACTTGAAGGTAAGATACTTGAACAAATTATTCATTATCAATCCTCTAAAACTACCAAAGCATACTTTGAATCAATGTTTAATGCAACAAAATGCCCAGTGTTTTTTATCTTTATTAAAATCTAGGAGTTTAACTATTGCTAGAATACTAAGCGTTAAACTAGTGAAATATACAAAAACAAATGATCCTATCATTAGAAAACTTCTGGATACTTTTAAAAGAAATGGTAAGAAAACTTGAACGAAGACCATAATGCATCCCATCATGGCTTATCACAATCAATTATTAACAATATCACAAGAAAAAATCATTTATTAAAACACACATGTTATCCCATTAAATTCAATGTTAAAACCCCAGATGTAAAAACCCTTTTGAAATTATTCTATTTGATGAGATATCCTCAACAGTATTGGCCAAACAATTTGTTGGGCCTCAATTGTTAGGTTACCTTACTCTAATCTGAATTTAATCAAAGTAGTTAAGGGACTAGTGAAAACATTTTGTCATGTAAACACTAGACCTTATTCTAACAAAAAATATGTAATAAAATTAATAGTTTGTTTTTAGGGACTATGAACCCACATTGAACAATTACCTAACATGACACAAACATGATTATATCAAAGATTTAGGAATACACATTCTACACTTGCGCCAATAATCCTTTGAGAAATGCAGGCCTCAGTATGTTAGGATAAATAAATCTTATAACACATGTTATTTTTTATACAACGTTGAGTACTCTTACTATTATGGCGCACACAGACACACACACAAATATATATCTATCTATATATATAGATATATATATTTCCAAATTTTGTAACACCCTTGTGTAAGAAGGCTCAGCTATATTTCCACTGAAATCATATACAGACTGTAAAATACCTAATGGGGATACATTTTATCAAAAACATTGCTTAGAAGGGACAAGCCTCAGTTATGGTGGAATGACATTACTAAGAAATTTCATCCACGTGAGAAAAGAGTATGAATTGGGGAGGAAGGGTGTTAACCTGCAAAGCCTCAAATATGTAGCATACAATGTTAGGCGAGGGAATGAACAAAAAAAGATACAGTTGGTCACTTCTGAGGTCAGTGATGAGTACATATATAGTATCTTTGTCTCAATCAAGTTGGAGTTTGATAATAGGATTTAAAAATTGTAGCAATATGTATTTATATATCTATTTATTATTGTTCTACTAGGTATGCGTATGCAAATTCATCAAGGAATTATTTGAAAAGACCCAACAATGTGTGAAACATGTCCATGTGGCTTGATGGCATAGTGAGCATTTTCAATTATGTATACATACATTTCCCATTGGTACTATATTATCGATTGTGGATTTTGTAGAAAACTATACCCTTCAACCACAAAATGATATTCAAAGGAAATATCATCACTTATATCAGGGTAAGATAATGTTCCATGTCAAATATAGGCATCAACCAAATAGTAGCAAAGATGGAAGGGTTATATTAAAGGAGCATTATCACTTACCGAGTTCCCCCAATGACTTATATAGTTTTTAGGGTACTTAATTTTTTCTTTTTTCCTTTTAGTAGCTTGAAAATATGCTTTAATACCACTTTGTCACATATCCATACTAAATTTATCCTAACAACACTTACAAAAACCTGATTTTCATCTCTCATAAATTTTTTTCAAACACTTTACATATCAACCTTTATTCAAATACTTTTTATACAACCAATTATATAGTATTTTTCTTGTAAAAACTTTAAAGAAAAAAAAGGTATGAAATCAAATAAGAAACATTGTTTTGATTCCACATATAACATACTTCCACTTAGTCATGCATCTATTGATTTATTTCTTTAAGGTATTTTATTAAATAATTTGTATGCAAATTTTAATAAAATACATAATTTAACACATTTCTTCAAATGCTTTTCACGTAAAAACACATAGATCATCTACAACAATACTATCATACAATTAACATCAATCCATATTAACTCTAATTATACCAAGAATTGATAGGGATCAAATATCTTTATATGCAAACATCTTTTGAGTGCAAAAATTAAGGAAAGGTTTGCACCACAAAAAAATTGATTCATTTTCATACTTGGTAGATCATGGGTTAATATGGATCTATGTTGGTTCTTAATAGTATTATTTATATTTATATAAATTTCACATAACTATATATAGAAATATTCTTACTTTTAATTTTATTAAAACCTGTATGATACATATAATTACCTGTTTTATATATCTTTTAAATTTAAATTTTTATTCTTCCATTTTATGGAGACTACAACATATCTCCTTGATATGGAATTGAAATGTTTACACTCATTTACAACTATTAAAACATCTCCCCCATATTGAGCCAACATTCAAATGTTTACAAGTTCATTTACGAACATTACAACATCCCCCCCCATACTGAGTTGTAGACAATCTATCGCCCCAAAAATATTAACATAAAATAAATTAATCCCTATCCACAAAACAACATTTTCATTAGGTAATTTCATCAAACAATTTTTATTCAATAAATCATTAAACCACATAGAAATTTCTTTAAACACTTTCCATTCAAACTAATATAGAAACTTCCTCAAGGCATATCTCCTAAACTATAGTAGCACGAGTTTTGAAAACTAAACCAAATGATTAGTAGGAATTCCCCTCACTATGTTATAAATTTCAATCTCTAGAGCCTCCCAGCTGAAAAATGATCATAGAATTTCCAGTGTGACCTATCTGATGCATGATTTTAGGAGCATCCATGAAGCTTGACTTCTTCTAATCAATATTTTATAACATTGAGGAAAATAAATATTTGATAATATTGAGGCTAAAAGTCTTGAACACATCACAAAAATCATGATGTCAAAATTTTGGATTCATTAATAGAAATAAAATTTCCTTACATATCTTGTTGAATATATTGCATCCATTATGTACAATTATCAATTTGGATCATGAGTGTTTCTTACGGTGTTTCAAATATGTGTCATGTAAGAACACTAATTATGGGTCCCTTATCCTGCATCCCTTATGTTCATTAATGAATATGTTCTAACAGACATGGTTCATTTCTTATGTGTATCACTTATTCCTTTTTAGTAAAGGTGCATCACTTAGATGTGACACCTAATATAGTGTTTTATGGCTTCTATGCATTGCTTCAGTGCATTGATGCTTAACTATGTCACTTGTGTTAGGTGTCATGTGACATGTTGTCTATGTGTCTCAATCTGAAAAGTATAACTTATGCACATAACTTATGCATGGAAATTTATCTTAAAATTTAAAAACCTTGGCAAATATTACTAGTGCCTAATATACAAAGTGTAAAGTGTTTAGCGGTGATTTTGTAAAAATATTCACATTTCTAATGATTTTATAGTATCTATAAAATTTTGATGATTATTATGATAAAATAATTGTATCCTATAAAATTTGGGAAAATCAATTTTAGAAATAATGGAAATTAGCAAATCTTATTTTTGGAAAAAGCGTGGAAAATTAACACATATGAAAATATTAGCTCCTAAAATTTTTCATCATTGTGACATTTATGGGTGTCTCTTATGGTGTATTGGGTATAAATAAGTCAAAATGGTATAAATAACAATTCCATACCCATATGATTCCATTCCACCAATTTATACATTACTTGGATTTTCAAATTCCACATAAAGAGGGTTTTAAAATTGCACAACTCTAGGATTTTAAAATTCCACTTCAATAGACATCGAAAAAAATTTCCAACTTGTGATACAAGGTCAATATGGTGTATTTACTTACATTTTCTAATTACGCACTAAAATTTAAACTCACTATGTTGGAGTTTCAACATTTCACATTACTAGGGTTTTCAAATTGCACAATGCATTTTCCACCTTTATGCACATAATTTTCATTATGTCCCTAAATGGGTCTTGGAAGAAAGTTGCAAATCTCTATAAAATTTAAAATCGGATTTAGATGGGAAAATTTCCAGTTCTATTGAAATCTTGTCAAGGGGTTATAGCTAGGGATACCCTCTCCCCCTCCACTGATGGCTTCATAGGCATAAATTGATTTATTTGAGGATATTCAAAGCTAGGGATTTGTTTAATAAATATCAATACAATATTTTCACAAGGGGTTGGATTTTGCAAAAATATTTCTCGAGAAATAATGGGTAGTGTGGTCACATGGGCCTTAGTCAAGAAAAAATGCTTTAGCATTTGAAACTCATGTATACTACCTGGTTTGGTTTTCATACCCACTGGAAAAATTCATGATCTGTCGCTAAATGGTTGTTGGCAACAAGTTGTAACTCACAATAAAATTAAAACCAAGACTTAGATGGGAAAAATGTCGACTCCATTCGATTCCTAACACTGGGATACAGATAGGGACGTGCCCTCTTTAAATGAATCCATAGGTCTAAAATTGATTTGTTTGAGTATCTTTAGATCTAGGATTTTTTCCAATAAATATGAATGCAAACTTTGCGAAAGGGTTTGGATTTTTCATAATGCTTTCTCAAGCAATCATGGGTAGTTTTCTTGCATGGGCCTTAGCCAAACACAAATGATTTAGCTTTAAAAAAATCATTTTTGTTGGACTGTTTCCATTGGGCTATAGCCAGGGACACTCTACCCCAAAACATCAATCCATAGGTAAAAACTTGATTTATTTGAGGATATACATATCTAGGTTTTTGTTTAGTAACGATCAATGAAAAATTTACAAAAAATGGGTTGGATTTTGAAAAATGATCTCAATTGATCATGGGTAGTGTGCTTGCATAGGCATTGGAAAAACATAAATGCTTGAGATTACATGATTTGTTTCTACAACTTGGTTTGGTTTTAATACCCTTGGAAAAAAATCACAATATGTCTTTAAACAAGTCTTGGAAGTGAGTTTCAACTAACAATAAAATTCAAAACAAGACTCTATAGGGAAAATTATTAGTTTCATTGTACTCCTAGCACTAGGTGACTACTAGTGGCACCCCCCTCTAATGACTCCATAGGTCAAACTTTGATCTATTTGAGGATCTTCAAGGATATGGTTGTGTTCAATAAACATCAAAGAAATTTCCTCACAAGGATTGGATTTTGATAAACTCTCACTCAAGTGATTATGGGTAGTTTGTTGGCATGGTTCTTTTCCAAGTGAAAATTCCAAGGTTTATGGAACTTATTTTCGTAGCTCAATATTGTGTTTATACCCATGAAAAAAATTCACAATATGCCCCTAAATGGCTCTATCAAGAAAGATGCACTTTGCCATAAAATAAAAAATGGAACTTTGATGGGAAAATTGTCAATTTGATTAAACTCTTGACACTAGATTATAGTTAGGGGTGTGTTTTGAAAAAAACTATAAAGAGTATCACTAATATACATTATTTGGTTTGTTATTTATACCCATAAATGAAAGTTGTTAAGGACTAGAGACCAACAGGAGATGGTTCCTAAGGAACCCAACTAATTTCCTTATTTCAAATGCATAAAATGGTGTAGTTTTTTGTAACTTATTATTAAGTGATTTATTTTAGTACATTAACGACCATTTTTGGCAAAGAATAATAAGGAATCCACTATGATAGGGGAGATATGAAAAATGTAACACTCCCCATATCTGACCCCATGGATTTATCTTACATGTATTTGGGTAGTTGTTGAAAAATATAGCTACTACATGACAATATATTTTTATGATGTGAGTGAAATTGCAATGTGAAAATATAAGCATCTAGTAAAATAATTTAACTACCCAATATAATGGAGGACTTCTTAATTTTCTCAAGTGTGGTTCTAAATCTATTAATTAGTTAAAAATAACATTGGGTACATGTGACACTTATGTAGACGAGAATTATCTTTCATGACGACACTTGGATATTCAACTGTGGAGGAGGAAGCCTTGGACTAAAAATGTGTTAGAGAGTAAACCATATTATAGGAGGGTGTTGATCCCAAGGGGACATGCTTGGAGGGCGATTCAGTTATATGAATTATGTCCTTGTTATGTTTTCCTCTCTCACCTATTGTATATATAAGGAAGGATAGAGTTGTATATTTTTTCATCATTGTAATATATTCATTATATTGTGCAGTCTCATCCCTCAAGTTGCATCCCTACCTCTTGACACTACGCAATGTGTTGTTCTTTCTTTTCAAGACTTCACACTACACAATATCAGTGCTCAAGCCTAGACCTTGACTTCCAAAACTACCAATCATGTCCTCCATCTAGGCCTAAACTGCGCATTGCACAGTCTTAGTCCTCAAGCCTTAGCCTTGAGCTCCTGAAATGTGTGATTTTCCAATAACCTGGCCTCCCTACCTCCTAGAACTGTACATTGCACAGTCTTAAGGCTCAAGCCTCCAGCCTGAGTACTTGAGTCCCTCAACTATGCATTTCCTCTACCTAGGCATCCAAAACTATGCATTGTGTAGTTTTAAGGAAAAGAAGAACATAAGGAAGAAGCTTATACCATGCCTGCTAACTTTTCTCTTATTTTTTACGATTGCACACAGTGGCAGATTTCATGGATATAGGAAAAATCCTACAAGATATCATCCATCCTTCCATCCATCCACCTCATATATGTAGGCTTTAACCATATATAGAAATTAACTGCAAATGAAATCTTATAACAGAAAATAAGCGATAGTAAGAGCATAAAATATAAAATAGTTATACATAGAGATTTTCCCATGGATCCAAAAACTGGGACTACCAACTTGATCTTTCAGTATATTCCTTTCAATGTTACAACACATATATATACATGTTGAAGAACTCATAAACCTCAATCCATTACTGAATCCTTCTACAAATTAATTGAGGAAAATAAACATGATCGTACAATCACACCAAGTAAAATAAAGAATCAAATCAATCCACAACACAAATGTTTTTCCTGGGGAAAGCTTGCTGCTCAAAACCCCTCTATCTTCTATTTTATATTCAACCAAGGAATCATGAAACAATACAATGCACTTTTCTCACAAGATTTTGTTGCACTCTACCAACTATATCACACTGATGAGGACAAAATCGACCAACACTTAGCCAATTTCCTGCCTCTACTCAACCTTCCTTTCTTGTACAATTCCAGTAGAATTAAATCCCTATTATTTATGAATTTAATCCTTCCAAAACTACGCAATGCTCATGGGAAATCCTATGAGTGTATTACTACATCTTGGCAGTTTTCTAATAATACGACTAATAGATAACATCCCTTTAATCTCAGTCTCAACTGGGTCTTCATCAGAACTAACATGCATGCAACTATTAATAGTAAATCATTAGTCACTTGACATATCACTACATGTGAATTACATTTTATTTAATTCACTTGACCTCTCACTAGTGCAACAATCAGTTACAACTAGTTAAACTGATTTTAACTCAATTTATTGAGTTAACTGATTTCTCATGCATTCAACTAATACACTAACTACAAATTGGACTCTAAAAAAAATATAATCACTCTACATGCCTCACCAACCACCCTAAACTTGAATTTCATGATCTAACTGAGTCTCTCACACTCAGTAACTATTACAAGTGATTATGAGACAAGATTACAGTTTATTGTCCAATTTCATTAGGGGAAAATTAAATTAGACACATTTCTTGTTGAATTTTCAACACTCCCTCTCAACAAGAAATTGATTATCAGCTACCCTGATCCTGTCTCTGTGGTATTTGAATATTCTCTTAGCGAGCACCTTCATCAGAATAGTTGCATCCTGATCCTCCGTGGGAATGTATTGAAGTAACATAATGTGTATCTGAACAAAATCTCTGAGATGGTCGTACCAGATGTCAATATGCTTGGACCTATCATGGAATACTGTCATATTGACGGGGCATTGAGTGTCAAACATATAACTTGATCAGAATGAATAAGAGATGTATAACTAGTCGACTAGGGAATATAAATAGATATCACACAATTGTCCACAACAAGAGAGAAAAAATAATTAATAAGGTTGGAAACAAGAAAAGGAAATGAACCAATACTCAATAGAAGAGCACCATATAAGGGGTGTCCAAGCTTTGGAGGAAATTTTTGGCCAGAAGATGGGACCTGTACTTTCCCCATCATGAAATCAACCTCCATATGGATATGAAAAACCATTTCTAATTATGACCATGAAGAGGAATAAAAAATCCTATATAAACCATCAATCCCTCCCCCATTTTCCTATTCATCCCTTCGATCCTTGATATAATATTTTTTTCCCAGAGTATTGCTAGTGTCAATCCTTTAGAACATGTCTGTATTGGTGGCATCAATGGAAATGAAAAGGGATTTCTAATCCGTAATCTAGTAGTTGGATATGGTTCATGCCATGGTGAGTGAGGTTCAACTATGGTAGTAACCTGTCACGTGAATCAAGAGAGTTTAGAAGCCTAGTTGTCATCATTTTCCTAGTTATTTTTGAAGGATCCATCTACATATAAAATGAAGCTAACATGTTCCTGATACACCTAAAAGCCTTCATGGAAAAAAATTTCATAAGTAAACCCAGAAGTCTTACCCACGCCAGTGAATTCCCAAGTTTCTCTTTTCTTGCATCGAAGAGAGGGGTCCATATTTTGAAAAAAAAAACATATTTAAGTTAATGCAAAAGGGTTTATCGAGAACCCAATTGTCTACTTCCTTGGAATAAAATTTCAATGCAAACCATCCATGAGAAATAGTACAAGCCCCATTGGTTTTGTGTGGTCTTTTCCCCATTATTTTTTGCACCTGGTGATGTTATTGTAACAAAAATGCTACAAATCCCACGACTACCAACTTAAATTATAAACCCGAGGTTCACACAAAATTAAGAGGTATCAGCACTATCTATGCATCATGTAATGTGTCCTTTGTTCATTGATATGATGCAATGAAGTGAATGCCACAAAATCCAAGCCTAAACTGATTGAAGAAATCAAAATGTTACTCTATTTTTAGAAGGGAAACCTAATTACTTATGTAGAGAGGAAATCATAGTTACTTTTACAAAAATGAAAGGCTATTCTGCTTTGCATGAATGTAAATGTTAATCCTATTTGTAGAAATGCAAACATTAACCTATTTGCAGAGTGTAAATGGTGCATCAAAAGGAAGCCTAATATATGCAATAAAAATAGAAACTTTGGAAATGAAAACCATGAAATAATTCTTCAATCATTTCATTCAAGATATATTTTTTCAATAAAGTTCATAAGGTGCTTCATAAAGTAATCATGAAAAACATCATTATGATGTCTGAGTCATGAATTTGTTCACTAACCATAACTGCATAGGTGAACTTCAATGGAAAAGAATAAAATATTAAGAGGTTTTTGATCTTACTCAATCATGGTCTTGGATCCTAGGGGTCATTATTCAAGCCTAAGGGACAAAAACTAAGCTTTTAGAGCAGACCTAGTTAAGTTTACACTTGCTACAAGAGACAATGTTTTGCTACAAGAGCGAGATAAATTGCCAAATTCCCAATTAAATCAGATAAAAACGGGATGCAAATATTTTTTTTATTAAGTAGGATGTCTTAGGATTCCATTCCAAAAGGAATCACTCCAAAATAACCATGTTAACACGTGTTAAAAATAGCAGAAAAGTACTACTCTAAAATCTGGAAATTCAAGAACTAGTGAGCTTGTTAACCTACCAAATGCCTAACCTAATCAAATGAAAATGCTATGGGGTGAATTTTTTTATGACCCAATACACATGGTATGAACTAAAATTAAGCTCATTAACATGTTCTAAAAAGTAGCATAAAATTACTACTATTTTTCTACAAGGGACTTCGAGAAATTCTATATATTTTGAACTAGTAAACCAATCCAAGTAACTCAATCATGAATATGAATTTTCAAAGTTGTTATAAGTATGTTTCATGCTTTTGAATCTGTAAATAACCTACAAAAAAATTCACTTCGATCATTTAACCAATGTAACCTACAACAAAAGAGGCATGAATAGTAGATTCTTAAGTAAGAGATGCAAGTGAAAAAGACATTAAAAGGAAATAAATTAATTGTACAAGAGGGATTTCAGGATCCTAGGATGACCAAGCCCAAGGAAACTTAAAGTCCTATGAAGGAAACCAAACTTTAGAAGCTAAAAATGGCATCAAAATTCTTTATATGAATCAATCCTAGTACATCCCTACTAGAAATGAAAGTGGAGCTGCTAAATAACAATTTTTCTCCACGGGAAGATGGAGAAATACATGCCCCCAAAGGAAAATTAGAATTGACACTTATACAAATTGATGGGGAAGAATTATCCTTGACATGAGGAATATTTTCCCTCCAAAATCCCTCAAATGACACATAATACATTCCTATATTTTCTCAATCACAAGAGCTCCATAGTTTGTGTTATAATTTCATAATATATTGTTCATTTATTATCCAAAATTGGTCCTCCTATAGTAGGGAGAAAGTCCCTAGATTATCTCATTCTCCAAATATTTATAATCTACCCAATATTCTCACAATATTCTACAAAAATAAATAATATTAGGCGCACATATGAAATTATCTCTAAACCTTCCTAATGAACATATTAAATCTAAAAATATTTCATCTAATGCAAAAAAGATTGGTTTAATGTGTTGAAGGATGGTTAGATGGGCCTTATTTTATGTCTAATTTGGAGGCCCATCATACCCCCCTACTAAAAGTGTTTCTCATCCTTTGAGCATCTTAGTGACCTAATTGTGTGCCATTCATGGTGCTTGTGGCCTCCTTAACATCCCAAGCTACCTTATAAGGCATTTTGGTGCATCTTATCTTACTCCATCCTCTTCTTGTTCTTCTCCAGCTCCTTCTTCTATATATCCATCCTTTCTCCAAGTTCTAATTAGTCGTGTGCTTGTGTCCTAAGAAAATTCTATGTGTTACTGTCCACAATGTTTTCCCAAGATACAAGTTTTCGAAAATTCTCCATAACATATGTGATCATTTGAATCCTTGATTTTTTCATGGAATCTCTTCAATTGAAACTACTCCACCCATGATTTGTCACTGTGATTTTCCAAATTTTTGAAAACCAATACTCCCAATCCTTCTCTTAGATTTCCCTCTTCAAATCTAGGGTAAAGTTGCTTGAAATCATCATGTAGCACAATGTCTTCTCCTGTAGCAAATTTGTCCCTTCCTGTAGCAGCTTTGTTTCTCCTCTAGCAGCTTTGTTGTCTCATGTAGCAGGTCATTAATTTATTTGAGGTATTTAGTTGTGGTTTATTCTTGGTTTTCCTTCTCATGGATGTCAAAATTTTCTTCCCCTTTAGTTGAAACCTCCCCCCATTTCTCCTAATCCTCCTTCTGAGGGTTACTTGGGTGCATTTTTAATTTTTTCCTTAGAGCAATCTTGGTTGTAGAGAGAGTGTAAAATTTTCCTTTTTTATCTGATAGGGAGAAGAATGCTAATAATTTTTTATCATAACAAGCTTTCCTCTGTCCCTATCGTACCTTCACATATAAAAATTTCCAAAGGGAACTACTACACAATTATTCTCTACAGGGTACTTAATTCAAGCATAATTCTCCATGTAGATGTATGGAAATTAAATATGGAGAAAGCCACTTACTCCTGTCAAGATAACTATGTCATGTGCATGGGAGTTTGACGACAACTTTGGGTAGTTTCGACTTCCTTTATCCCTTTAATTCTCTCTTGTAACTTCCTTTCGAGCCTCCTGTGGCAGTTCATATCCTCGTGTAACTCCTCTTGTAGGTCCTAAAAACATAGTTCGAAGCTGCTCGATGGCACCCTAGGAAAACTATGGTATCATCTAGATCATCCTTTCTACCTTTATGGGTTTCTCTAACTGTTTCTTACGAATGAGTAATTGTGCAAGTGAATTTGGGGCTCGCACTTTTATTCCCTTTTGTAGTAATGGCTTAGGGCACTTTGGTGACTTGGCCTTTGCACAAATTTACTCTTTTAACCATTTTCCCCACTCCTCATAATCATCACTCTTCTTAATTTGGCTTTTCCACATTGCATGAGTCAGGGAGTTAGTTTCACTTAGCTGATTGAGGGTGGTCAAGACTAATGACCCATCCTTAGCTTATAAAACCTCATCTCTTATGGATGGACAATGAATTTCTAACAATAATACGCTCAAGAGAAGATGTGAAGAATATTTCATACATGTACCTACTTGATGGTTTTTGGAGAGGCATGCATGTTGTATTTGAGTTGATGATCAATCCATTGTTCTCTGGAGCTCTTATTTTACTTGTTTTTCTTTTGCACAGATCTTCACATGATGGAGTTGACTGATGGAACCTTTCTTTCTTGTAGGTATCTTTCAATTTTTCGATTTTTTGTTCTTGGAGTGGATGGTTGACATTACAAATGCTTCTAAAGGACTCTATGGCTTCCTCAAGCTTCAATGGTGTTCAGCTCTTCATTATGGATCAATATGAATCCTTGGATCATCTTTTCTGATGAATCTGTGAAGCGTGCTACAATATAGTTAAGCTCCTATAGAAGTCAGTCAATTTCTTCTCACAAAATCATATTGCATTCACGGACTTGGAAAAATGATAGTGGGTTTTACGGAAAAGAGTAACGTCTTCGGAAGGTGGTGAAAGTTGTGGGGAAGCAAAAAATTATATGAAGTCAGATTCCTTTTTCTATTTTTTTTTATGTGTGGTAAGAGGTGGAATATTGGGGGATGGATTTGGTTGAATTGAGTGGTGATTGGGGAGAAGGAATTGGAGTGGGCTCTTTTTCCAAGTTGATCACCTTCATATAACACTTCTAGTTGCTCCTGTATCATTTCAGGACAGTCTCATATAGTATAATTGTTTGATATATATCTCTCAAATGGTAGATTGGATTGAATTGAAACTTTTTTAGCATGTTTCCATAATCCTTATGTACCTCCCCATAAAAACGCATGGCAAATGGATGCATGAATCACAAAAAAAATTAAAAATGGTTGTTCATGATGGAGACCAATTTCTCAAAAAGTGTGCACTAGAATTTGATGAAATTTCTTGAGCATGTTACCATCATCCATATGCATCTCCAAATGGAAAACATTGGCTAATGGATGCAGTTTTCTTGAGATATGGTAAAAAAAATATATTCCCTATGTATTATGGTGTCCTGTAGAAAAACAAAACCCCCATATAGCATTCTAGGACACTGAGTAAAATGAATGGGAAAGACATGGAAATTACTGGTGGATGTTGGAAATGGATGAGGGTTATGGATTGACATGGCCTTGGTCCTGTTGGAGCATCTAGGAAAAGGAGGAGAAATCCCAAGTTTGAATTCCTTTGACTATATTTTTGACGAACTTTTTCGTTTGGTGCTAACTTATTTTTGTTGCTTGCAAAGGTTGGAGAGAACTTGCATTCATCATAGAGAGATACATGGAGCAAAGAAATTTATTCATTTTTTTTCTTTTAGGCCTACTAGTTGTGTCAATGAGGTTTTCAACTAGTAGGTCTGCCTAGGCACCTCAAAAGAGGTTTTCACCAAGGATCTTTTATTTTTTTATCTCATTTTTCTCTTTTTCCAACCCATTGATAGTCTCGTGTAGGTTTTAAATCAATGACACAATCTCAGGTGCCTCAAAGGAGGTTTTTACCTGATATTTTATTTTTCCTATTATTTTTCCATTTTTTTCATTTATATTTTCTATCCTACTCTAGTTGGAAAAAAAATCATTTTCAATTATATGAATACTTCCAATGGAGCCATGTGCACATAAATATGACGTATAAGCTAATGTTTAGACTCTAAATATATGCTTTTACATGTACCTTAGTTTTAGAGACCAAATTCTTTGACTTTGACGATATCAAGCATAGTTGAAGACGAGAGTGCTGCTCCATCTCGTTGATTTTCTAGAACCAAACCTCAATATAACTTTGATTCCATTTTTTTTCTTTCCCATATGGATCATTATTCATTTATTATTCTACCATGACATTCAAATATTCCTCTTTTTCTAATTATTCTCTTGAGCACATGGAGGATCTGATAGTGAACATGAGGGAACTTTCTCAATCTTTGATTCATACGTCTACTCTTCATCAAGTGCAGCCCATGATTCTTTGGTATTCTCATTTGAATCTTATTTTTTTGAATTTTTCCTTCAATTACATGAAGAGAATCTCTTTTTTTCAATACTCTTCCTCAGCTAAGATGAATACCATTTAGATCAAGAGGAGATGTTAGGAAGTGTTGTACCTCAACATTGTAAATGGGCTTAGCTATTTCCTTGTGTGGGTTTGGAAATGGTGGTACATGTAGTTGAGTGGGAGTGGATCCTTGAGATGGATGTGGTTGGGATTGTGGTTCTGGTGGAGGTGGATGTTAGGGATAACATGGAGTTGGGTATGGAAGATATTGAGGAAAATATTGAGGATGTTGTGGATTTCTCCCATAAGTTTCTTGCTAGCCTTGTTGCCAATATTGGTTTTGGGGTTGAGATGACCAAGGTTGCCAAGGAAACAGTGTGTTCCAATTACTTTGATATGGATGTGCATAACCTTGAAATTTTGAATTAGGTTCTTACATTATATCAGGTTGACTAGGCTTCCATGGTCTTCTTGGAGCCATACAAAATAACTTCTCTGGTGATTTACTTGCTCAATTGTCCTCTCAGTAAAATTCCTTCAACCTTGGTAATGATGAAAAATATTCAATATGATTTTATTTTACATGGACAACACAAATATCAACATCTAATTTTTTCTCATCTAACATTCTTAAAATTTCTACTGGTTGACTTATATTGCTAAGAATTTTTGTTTTTCAGTTATCAATCCAATTTCTGAGTTCAGCTCGACTTACTTATATTGATTTTTATTTACTTACTCTTTCCCTTCCTCTTGATATGTGCTTTCATGTTTCACAAATTTCTTCATATGATAATTGGCATATATCCCCTCTACTCATGAGATCAAGGAGATTAATCCACTCATCCCTAATTGTTCTACGTAAGAGGTTTCTAGAGTGTCAAATCATAAATGATGCAATTTTTTCTCTTAACATTATACATAAATCTCTTTATTAGATCCTCATGGCTCTCATAATATTTTTGAGTCATTCTAAATATTTCTTCTTTAATACCATGATCTTTATATTTTTCTAGAAATATATTTTCTATTTCATTCCATGATCTTGTTGAATTAGTCCCTAAACTCATGAACTATTTAAGAGTTTTATCCTTTATTGTTGTCAGAAACAATATAAATTTTTGAGTGTTTAATAAGTAACCATAAGATCTACAAATAATTTCAAATTCAAAGAGAAAGGTTTCTGGATCATCTGACCTCATACCATGGAAGTTGGGAAGGAAAGATGGAGGGATGTTATTCATATGAACATTGATATCAATATCTTGAATGGGAAATCCAAGAGGATCTTCTTCACTGTTATAATCTCCATCCATTTCTTCTACCTTCTCTGTTGGATCCTCTTATTTTGCATGCAAAATTGGATGATGGTGTGGCTCTTACTGCACCAAGTGGTCAAATGGGGGGTTTGATGTTGGAGAAGAATTTTATTTTTTTTATAATTTTTTTGAAAAAGAACGCTAATGAAATTCATTTTTTTGTATTTGAAATGGAATATGCCTAATGAATTTTTTATTGAAGAAAGAACAATAAATGAATCAACTATGCAATAACATAATGCATACTTTTACACCTCCCCAGCAAGAGGGAAAAAAGTGATGAGCCTTGGCAACTCCAAGACTAGAAACTTCAATTATCAACTTGGGGTTCATACAAACTTAAGAGGCGTCGAAATTATATGTGCAACATGAAATGTGTCCTTATTTCGTTGATATAATGCAATGAATTGAATGCCATGAAATCCAAGCCTAAACTAATTTAAGAAATCGAAATGTTACTCTATTTCTAGAAGGGAAATCTAACTACTTGTGTAGAGAGGAAATATTGGTCACTTTTGAAGAAATGAAAGGCTATTGTACTTTGCATGATGTAAATGTTAATCCTATTTGTAGAAATGAAAACATTAACGTGTTTGCAAAGTGTAAATGCTACATCAAAAGGAATCCTAGTATATGCAATAGAAATATAAATGTTGAAAATGGAAACCATGAAATAATTATTCAATCACTACATTCAAGATATATTTTTTCAATAAATTTCATAAGGTGTTTCATAAAGTAATCATGAAAATCATTATTATGTTCTTCAACTCATGAATGTGTCAACTAACCATAACTGCAGAGGTGAATTGCAATGCAAAAGAGGAAACAATTAAGAGGTTTTTGGGCTTACTAAATCATGGTTTTGGAGCCTAGGGGTAATTATTCAAGCCTAATGGGAAAATACCAAGCTTTTAGAGTAGAGTTGGTTAATTTTACATGTGCTATAGGAGGGCCTATTTTGCTACAAGAGTGAGATAACTTGCAAAATGCCCAAGTAAATCAAATGAAAATGGGATGTGAATAATTTTTTTATTAACTAGGATGTCTTAGGACTCCATTCAGAGTGGACCACTCCAAAATAGCCATGTTAACACGATCTAAAAAATAGTAGAACATTACTACTCTAAAAATTGGAAATTCAAGAACTAGTGAGCTTGTTAACCTACCAAATTCATAACCTAATAAAATGAAAATGATATGGGGTAAATTTTGTTATTAACTTGAATTTTTTTATGACCAAATATAAGTGAAATAAACTCAAATGAATCTCATCAACACGTTCTAAAAAATAGCAGAAAAGTACTACCATTTTTCTACAAAGGACTTCGAGAAATTCTAGATTTGTGAACTAGTAAACCAATCTAAGTAGCTCAATCATGAATATGAATTTTAAAATTTGTTCTAATGATGCTCCATGCTTGTGAATATTTAAATAACCCAAAAAAAAACTCACTTTAATAATTTAACCAATGTAACCTACAACAAAAAATGCATGAATAGTAAATGCATAAATAACAGATGCAAGTGAAAAATACATTCAAAGGAAATAAATAAATTGTACAAGAGGGATTTGAGGTTCCTAGTGATTAGGAGTTCATAAATTTTGCTCAAAATTAAAAATTTATAGGATTGATTTGAAACCATGATGGTTGCGTATATCTCGTCTTCTTGATTCTGGCGCCATGAATGGTTCAAAAAACCAATGTCGTATGAGGAATATATCATGTTCTGGTCGAAATGCCAAATAGGTAAAATTTGCGACAATTTGACCAGGTTTGACTGGGATGCATAGTCAGCAAAGTGGAATATACAATCAACAAAATAAAATATTCCTTTCTTAGGAAAAATCACGAGAGGATAAGTCTTAGGTTTTCATTGGTTGTACAGGTTCGAAGAGCCAATTACAAGTTGCCACGTGGTCAACCCTGAGGCTGCCACGTGTCCTTGAAATGGAATGTTAAGATTTTATGAGGGTCCGTAGGGCTCGACCCCCAGACCTCCCGTCAGGCACACGCACACTTTACCATCTGAGCTACACGAGTTATTTAACCTCATAAGGAGTTGGGTTGTATTTAACGTTTGTTGAAAATACATTTGTGGGTTGGGAACCGTCGATGGTCCCAACCCCCCAGCAGTCCTTGTGTTGTATTGTCACATGGAAAAATAAAAATTAAACAACGTCGTGCAGTCACCGCTAGCCGACGGTCCTTCAACCCACAATTTAATGTTAAATGGTATTTTTGTGTGTGAGTTCCGCTAACAGTTAATGATAATCCATTGTTTGGGGGTGTGCATGTGGCCATCACCCAACCGCTAACACTTAATGCGTAGTTAGTTTCGGCAGTAAGTTTAGGGGCATGCCTAAATTGGCGGGTATGCCATTTTTAACTACAGTTAAGTTGGGTTCCCCTCTTTTGGTGGATTTTTCCTAGGAGATATTGGGAAAAAGAGTAGGCAACTCAATTTTCGCCCATTTTGAGTGAATGCAAAGTCATTCTTGACTAATTGGAGAATTCTGGAGCCATTGGTGTAGAGAAAACAACCATAAGAGTATTTTAACTTCATGTAATATCAAAATTTTGAGCATAATGAAATATGGACAAGGCACTGGGACCTGGACCAGCAGATGCGGCCCACGAGGGGTGAACTGCTTCATCATGCCCATTGTGTAAATTTCATGTGGTGATTTATTTCTCTATTTTTCATTGCTGTTCAATGTTATTTATGTATCTTTTATGCTTCTATTACACTAAAAATCATCTTCAAATCATGGACAAACACCTTAATACTTATGCAAACTAAAGAGGCAATTATGCACATATTTTTAAACTGAAAAGACACTTAGCACAAAAAAACTAATACAGTCATTTCATATCACTTAGGATGGTCAAGGACAAGAAAAATAAATAGCCCTGAACGTTAAATAGTGAAGGAATTACACATCTCCCTCATATTATTAAAAAGTAATTTATTTATTTTTTACTTTCAATTATTTTGTCTCTCTATATAAAGTTAATGTAAAATTAATGTGGAAATTGAAGTATCATTTATAGCCTACATTTTTTTTTATTACTAGTTTTTAACCCATTAATGTAAGTATTATTTTATTATTTTTAATGTAAAATCACATGACAACATCTCCCTCATACTAGTTTGTAGAGGACCTATCGACATAGAAATGTAACATTATGTGACGACATCTCGCTCAAACTGGATTGTAAAATGTCTCTTGGTGCAATCACAAATAATGCCCTTAATAATATTTTATTATGTAACTTGAATGTATCAATCATTTTTTCTAAGTTCTTAAGATTATTTCCTAGAATAAATAGAATATGTGTATTTAATTTCACATCATCACTTCACATGACCTGCATTTTATTGCAAACCATCAATTCTTCACCATAAAAAAACTCATAATCTTACATTTCATAAGTTTTAGGTCTTAAGGTGTGGAAAATTTATTAATTTGGTTGATGGTGAGATAATAATTTCCATTATAAGGCCAAATGTGTTTTTTTACCTATTTGGAGATGGTGCTTCCAATTGTATTATATATTTCTTCATTTATTCCTTATAGAGACTAGGGCTCTCATAAGTGCCTAGAAAATGGGTTTATTGCAATCTAGCGTGGTGCCATTTTCTTATTTCAAAATATGAAAAAGCTTCACTGAAAGTTAAGGAAAAATTTGACATTGAGAATTTATGTTGAAGTGTAAAATGTCTGGTGAACCTTACTAGTATTTAATATGCAAACTGCTAAAATGTTTGGTGATATTTTTTCTAATAAAATTCAAATTTCTAAGGATTTTGTATAGTTTTTATCATTTATTTTTTATGATTTATAAGGTAAATTAATTTTATTCTATAGTATTTAAGTTAATAATTTTCAGAAAAAATGGAAATTTTCTTTTCTTTTAGGACAAAACATGGAAAATATACTACGGGTAAAATTTAGCCCCTAAAATTTTCTTTTCAAACATACTAATACTTTTGAAGGTAGATAGAGAAGTTACAAAATGATTGAATATGTATTTCTATATTAGTATAAAATCCATAAAAAAAACATTTCTATCTCTATATCATTCATAAAGTAAGTAGATATAACCCATAAAAAGAGGAAATAACTGTAAAAATTAGCATATCATTACAATACACCCAACAAAAATAAAAGGGTGGTCTTTATTAAAAATCAACTAGAAATGTCCAGTACAATAACGTACCTACAATAGGACATTAGGATTCTCATAGAACCAACAAAAACCAACCCAATGGTGCATCAACTATTTTTCCAGCAAATAATTTAAAACACACATTAACTAAAAAACGATTAACCCTAAAATCTATTAAAAATAATTTATTTCATATATATCTCTTACCCCTATACCTATACATTCATATGAATATTAACTTTAACAACATCATTGACCTAACTAACATAGTCAACCAAATATATGCATTCCATTTCACATTTAAGTAAAACTAGATTATGATGTAAAATACATATGTTCCACACTTTGCATAGTCATATCCAGGTTCCATTTGGCACAACTGAATCATTCATGTGGCATATTTTATTATTTCCGCTTCCTTGCACAACAATCCTAAAACCAAAGGGGTTAACAATCTTCAATCATGGGTATTGACTCACCCTTGACTAAAACACATTTCTATCATACTATTCTTCTAATTTTCCTTCAAATGGAGGGTCCAAATCATGAACCAAATGCAAGGATTTTACCCAAAAATGTTTGAAAGGATTTTTTTTATTAGTCCATTTTCCTGATACTATGGAAATTACAACTAGAATAGGCCTTCTCACTATCTAGTTTAACATGTTTCATCTTTGTAACTACTTTCCATTTTGCATCAATAAAAGACTTTAGTTTCCATATCTCGAAATATGTTTTTTGAGAATTCAAATGAAATTATCTAAGATTAGTCTTATAGACTGCAAATACATCATATAATTCTACTATATTTTTATAGATGACTTGGATCTCTTTAAAAAATTTCATCTACTTGAGGGGGCCAATAAATTTACTAGCCTCATTATTCATCTATTGTAATTTTATCCTCAACTCCTTAATAGGCCTATATGTTGTTGTAAAAACCCCATCTAGTTTATAACTTTTTGTCGTTGCAAAAAAAACCCTCCAAAATTTTACCTACACTTTAATTTTGGAGCATACTCTGGATCTTGCGATAGTTCGTTCCATAGTCACTTCTTGATCAGTCAAAGTCACTTGCGCACACATGCTTAGTTTGCAACAATTTCATGAGTGAATTTTTTTACGCAAGCTTGAAAAAACATAGAAAAACCCATCACAATAGTGTTTGTGTAATTTTCAACCCACGTCAAGATTCAATGCACAATGTTATTGACAATCCTTACTTTTGGTTATGTTTGTACTTATATTTTGGTGAGTTTTTCAAATTTTCACTTTTGTGCACCTTCGCTTTCATGAGTTTATTTTTCATACTTTTTATTGTCACTTTTTCTTTCTTTCACTTTAATTAGTGTCATTTTCATGTTATCTTCTCTATGGCATGTTTCACTTTCACTATCGTTCGCATACCGCAAGTGTCATTTAGTAAATGTTGTCCTTCACCATGAAAGCTAGTTTTGGTGGGTTTCAAGGGGTGATATTTATTTTAATGAGTTATAATTATGATATAAACATGTTTCACACTCATTCCCAAAGTTTCAAGCACTGTCACACAAGTGTCGTCACGATTATCACAAACTGTGTCTTTGGTGTCATACTTTTCATAACATTGTCGCAAATTCATCGCGCTGAGGGAAGTATCCTTTTCACATGGTCTGGATTATCTACGCTATGTCCTAAAGTGTGATAAGTTGGTGATCATAATTAAATCGTGTCAGTATTCACATCTGTTGCACGAATCCCATACTTAGTGAAATTTAGAAAACATCCCAAATGGACAACCTAGCCTCATCCAACCCTCATAAACTGTGAATTGCATAGTCTCAACCCTCAAGCTACAACCTTTCATCTTGGCACTACGCAAGGTGTAGTTCCCTCCTCCCAAGACTATGCACTGCATAGTCACAATGCTCAAGCTCATCCTCTAACCCCAAAAATTGCGCAATTTCTCTCTCCTACCTACTCAGTACTATGAATTTCGTAGTCTCATGACTCAAGCCTTAGCCCTGAGCTCTTGAACTGCGTAATTTCACAATCAACTGGCCTCCTCTTCCTTCCAAAACTACGTAGTGGGAAAAATCAGTGGTCAAGGCCTCAGCCTAGCTCCCTAAGCTCCCCAACTGCGCAATAGTTTTCTCATTCCAAGCATGAACTATGCATTGTGTAGTATCAAGGCTCAATCCTAACCCTTGACTTCATAAAATGCATAATTTCACAGTATTTGAGCCTCTCCCTCAACTTTCCAACCAGTGCCATCTCAATCAATGGATCATCATGCAACATATTAGACTAGGTGTTTAACAGATTAATGTTGTCTTGTCATGGATGGATTGAAGATGCATGTACTCTATCATGCTATGGCAATATGATGAAGAAAGATATGGAGAATGAGGAAATGTTAGAAGGCACTGAAGGAGCTGAGGAGATAATATTATCATCATGTAAGAATACGATGGAACACTAGATTATAATATAAGATGGAAGATCAAGACCACATTGAAGACTCCTTATCTTCAAGTCATAAGGAGAAAGAATAATAAAATACACCATATTTTCAAGAAGACACAAATAAAATAACATCAAAACGTGACTTGAAATTTCCATGTTGTCATGCAATCCATGTCATCAGTGTCATGGCATGTCATGTCATGAGCCATCATGTGCCACATCATTCATGGATTACGTAATTCTATATTGAAAAATGAAATTTAAAGTGAAATTCCAAGATTCATCAATGTAATGTGAAGAATCATGTAGGAAGTCAAAAAGTCATGAGAATTGAAACAGTCATGAGGGTAGTCGAAGAGTCATAAGTGAGGTGGAGAATCACCCCATTTGATATATAAACACCATCATTGCTCAAGAAAATGACTTTTCACCTTGGATCCTCCTACCAGGAATTGGAGGGGAAGATAGTTGTTTTCAAGGAGCAAGTGAATGCTCTAATGCTTCAATATTAGAGCTAGTGGTGTTCACTATCTTTATGTATCTTGGAACTTTTACTTAATTTAGAAGAATGTTGAGCCAACATGCTTTCATGCAGATGTCGTGAATATTCCAAGACTACGCTTTAAATGTTTACGATGTATGTTTTTTTCATATGTACTTAGGAAATTGAACTATTTGAACGGTTTTGGTACTTATCTTTTTGAAGGGTTTTTTTATTTTCTTTAACAATCATT
This sequence comes from Pinus albicaulis, assembly GCA_034641835.2. Classification (NCBI taxonomy): domain Eukaryota; kingdom Viridiplantae; phylum Streptophyta; class Pinopsida; order Pinales; family Pinaceae; genus Pinus; species Pinus albicaulis. Next base: position 188,531,949 of record CM076576.1, on the reverse strand, counting down.
TCTTCCTTGTGAACTAATTCACTGGTTGATCAACAACTCATTCATATGTATATTTTTGTGTGCCTTTTTCGGATTATTATTATTACTTTTCTTTAAAGGTACCACTTTTCTCTCCCATTTTTGTAGAAGGACCTTGATATTTGCTATAGTTGAACATTTCACAAGCCATAATCACTTGCTCATATGAAAGTACTTGTGCATTACTCTCTTGTGTTCAACTTTGTAGTCAAGGAAACCTATAAGAATATATTTCAATTGGGTTCATACTCCTTATGGGGGTCCTATTCCAAATAGTGTGAGGTTTAATTGGGACTTCACATCAGGGAGACCCCCTTGGTTGATGGATTTCCATCACTGTCAAGATAATTATACTGTAAATTAGAGAGATTTGACTACCAAATTTACATATTGATCACATATCGTATATACTTCATCAATCACGGGGGTCAACTTCCCATAAGCTCCCATAGTTGCAAATTATTATAAGAGAACTCACTATCTAACTTAATTTGTAACTTAGCTTGTAGTGAAATTTGCTTTTATTTCAAGTATGACAAATATTTATAAACAATGCAAAAATTTCATAGGTTGACCATTAGGATCAAAATATTCTGGGTTTGAATCAAATTCCCATAATTCACATATCACATATTCTAAAAATTAACCTAGAATATATATAAATCACCTCTAGGTTATTGTCTTGCCTATAGCTAGAAGTCTATTTCAAAAGCCACTTCTACAAGTTTGAATTTGGAATTATTCGTTGACTTATTGAAATTCACTATGTCTTTCTTCAATACAAATCTATCTATCTATCTATCTATATCTATATATATATATATATATATATAACCTCTTCAATGATTCATTTAGAACATATTGGTCATTGGTCAATTACATAAATCAATTGCATGTTCAAATTATCTAGCTTTAGATCCTCCAAGTGAACACTAGTTCAAGGATAACCCATTGAAAATTTATTGGTATAATCATGACTGTGTATGTTTGATCCATAAAATATCATGGGTATCCCACTACATAGTTTTTCACAACATATCTGATAAACTAAACTAAAATCTCTTATGCAGGATAATTTCCTTATAATCCAAATTTATTAATTATTGTTTTATGTTTATGCATGTAATGGATAAAAAGAAGTAAATAAGTAAAAATAAAATACAAACACACACTAATCATAATTAACACAATATATTCCCAACCCTTATGATAGGAAACCTAGATAAACGTTAAGGCTACTCCACTCCCTTTTGTGTAGATTGAACATAATGCAAGTATGTAGGAGAATGTGCTTTATGTGGAGCTACATGATACTAATTTTGGCAATATGATGCAATGTGTTATCCATGATGGAAACCTACTTGATGAGTTGCCTATGATAAGAAACCTATGTGCTAAAGATGTAAGAATGATGTATCTATAGATCAGTTCAGTGGTGATGGTAAATGAACACCCCTATATATGTGCAAGAATAGTGATGTGTTGGCAATATGATGCAATGTGTTTTCCTTGATGGCAACCGACTCGATGAAGTTGGCCTTGATGGAAACCTACTTGATGAGTTGCCTATGATAAGCATGATGTATCTATAGATCATTTCAGATGTGACAGAGAAAACAATTCCAGTAAGTGCCAGAAAAATGATAAATATAATATGTCACAATGTATACGCTACTTTTGTGAAGGCAACCCATGTATATATTCTACTTTTGTGAAGGTAACTTGCGTACACATTCAGGGTTAGCATATATGCAGTTTTTATGAGCCGAAGTTGCGTATACACGTGGATACGCACGCTCAAAGTCGCGTATGCCTTTTGCGCTCTAAAAACTATGATACCTAGGGGCATTACCATGGTATTGGCCCACTCTATTGAGCACTGGATTATCTATTTGATCCCGTCCAGGAATACCATTAGAATTTGTGTGGTTTTGACTCATGGTATTGATAAAGGCTAAATCTATATAAGGAGAAGAAGATCATTGTGCAAGGGTGTGCATGAGTAAGGGTTGTTGATGAATAAATATCTCTAAAGATTATCTGCATGAATGAACTCTATTCTTAATTGATAGATCTGAATCTATGATGCACCCATGGATCTGAGGATGGTTCAAGATCTCTAGATCTGATGATGATAAATCTCTAGGATGGTCTGCAGCAGAAGAAATGGTGAAGATCTGGCACAAAGGCTGCTGAAGATAATGAATAAATCTGGGTAAGTTTATAGATATGATCTGTTTTGTAATGTTTTCCATTTACAGATCTATACGCTAGTTTTTCTCTACAAAAGCACGTGTATACAAGGTCTCTATTAATGAAAGGCGCGTATAGGGTTTTTTGAAGAATAAAATACATAGAAGTATACGCGGTTGGTGTGTAAGAAAGCGCGTATGTACGCGGCTTCAGTAAAGAAAAGTAGCGTATGATATTTGATTCAATGAATGTTTAGGGTTGAGTTTACATCTGCATATCTATTCTGAAGTCTAGCTTATCTCATATATTCTGGTTATAGTGGTCACATTGTTCTGTTTGAAGTATTGGGCAGAGTATGTTTGTTGAAGGGTAGTGTTGAAGCTGTTGGATCCAGTGTGAAAATTGATGAAACGTGGTCTGCAGAGGTGCTGAGGGTCGAAGCCTTCAGTGAGGGGGTTGTAGCTCCCTTCCAGTGGTAGCTGGTAAACAAGATCAGGGGGTAGTAGCTCCCTTCTAGGAGAGGCTGGTAAATAATAGAAGGTTGTAGCCTTCTGCAGGTGGGTACCTGCATGCTGGTATGAGTCTGCGCCAGTACATGGTTGTAAGTTGTTTTCTTTATAATAAATATTGAAGACTGAGACGACGGCAGCGGTGGTTTTCTCCCTAATTGGGTTTCCACCTTAAATCCTGGTGTTCATATGTGTTGATTATGTGTGATGATTTATTCTGTTCTTACTGCACATATTTAATGCTTACTAAACATCTAATGAATGAATGATGCAATGATCTAAGTAGAGAATTATCTGTATAATGAGATCTCTAGTAATACACAAGTTTCATTAAGGATATCTGCGTGCATACACGACTTGGGTTCAGTAAAGTAGCATATGGGTTTTAGAGAAAGAAAAAGTAAAAAAAATTTCAGTCTGCACTAAATACTGATTCACCCTCCCCCCCCCCCCTCTCAGTATTTTTCCGAACAATTAGTTTCAGAGCAGGTCCTTCTGAAAAATCTTAGCCACTAGAAGGAAGATCAAGCAAGATGAGCAATCAAGAAGGAATAGCATCTATCAGGCCTCCGCTCTTTAACGGAAAAAATTTAATGTTCTGGAAAACAAGGATGAGATCCTATGTTTAGTCTCCGGGAGCAGATGTATGGGCCATTGTTGAAGGAGGATATCAATATCCATCCACAGTACCAACAGATTCGACGGAAAAGACGAATTATGAATCAAATGCAAAGGCTGTCAATGCTCTAACGGGAATTCTAACTGAATCTAAATTTTTCAAAGTCATGCAGTTGAATACAACAAAGGAAATATGGGACAAAATCATTCTAAGTTATGAAGGTGATGCAAAGGTAAAAAGTGCAAAACTCCAAACTCTCAAAATTAAATATGAAAATTTGAAGATGCATAGTGATGAGAGTATTGCCAGTTTCTTTTTACATCTTGACGATGTTGTAAATCGTATGAGAAATCTGGGAGAAACAATAACCGAATCTACTTTGGTTGAGAAAATTTTAAGATCTCTCACGGAAAAATTTGAGTCAAAAGTTTCTGCTCTTGAAGAAAAACATGATCTTCAAAATCTTACTGCGGTGCAACTTCATGGCATACTAACTGCATGTGAAATGAGAAGAGGAGGAACATCTAAAGTCAAATAAGCTGTCTTTAGAGATTCTAAAAAAGGGAAAGAAGTAAAATAAGCAGAAGGATCCGGATATATCTCAGAAGAAGATGAGGTAAATTTTGTAAAGAAAATTCAACTTGGCACAGGACGGTTCAGAGGTAAGCTTCCTTTCAAATGTTTTGATTATGGAAGAGTTGGTCATTATGCTGCTAAGTGTCCTCATAAAGAAACATCTGCAAAAGGGAAGGAAGTAGCAATAAGGAAAATGAATCGGTTTAGCACTAGAAAAATTTACTATACTCAGGAAGACAGTGATGGGTTATCTGATAGTGAGGAATAATCTGAACAAGATCTTAGACTTCTCATGGCATTTGAAAAAGAATATAGAGAAGAAAAGGATACTTTTGTGGATGCTCTAGAGGATAATGATTTTCTTGAAGAAAAAAATCAACTCAAAATATGCTTAGAAGAAAGTAAAATAACCATAGAGACTCTGGAAAATCAGCTTGAAGAAAAGGAGAAACACAATGAGAAATTGGAGTGTGAAGTAGTAAGTCTAAGATAAGAACTTGAAAAATTAAAGACTCTGAATCTTAGATTTTCTAAACCATCTGAAACCTTAGATGACATTATTAAGGTACAACTTTATCCTCTCATAAAGACAGGTCTTGGATATATCAGAGAATTTTCTCAGGCTTCAGCACCAAATTATCTAAAAGCAGCTACAACTGGTTTACAACATTCTGCCACTCAGCAAGGGAATAAATAATATTTACAGGTAAAGCATGATCATCTCAATTCAACGAACACTAACAGGAATATCTTTCAAAGAAACACCAATCAACAAGTAAATTCAAGTAAAAGATTTCATGATCGCAGAAATTTCTTCTTCAATGGACAATGTTTCTCATGTCACAATTTTTGTCATAAAGTTGTTCAATGTGTTGCATATAAAACCATCATGAAAAGAGAAGCAAGAAAGAAAAGGACTGATACTGAAACAAAGAAGAATACCTATAACAACTTTTCTCCTCTTCTAAATGAAGTTGAATGTGCTTATTGCAATAACTTTGGCCATGAAGAATCTGAATGCAGGAGCAAAATTCAGCCAAAAGAGCATTTTCCTTCGAGTTCCAAAGTATGGCAAAAGAAGGAATTACAGGTTGAAAATTGTGGCATAGCTTTACTTGCAGAAGGTGAAGAAAATCAATGGTACATTGATAGTGGATGCTCAAGACACATGACAGGTGACAAAAACAAACCTCTTGCATTTAGTGCTCTAGAAAAATAAAAGAAGGTTACATTTGGAAATGATACTCCTGTGGTAATTAAGGGAAAAGGGTCTATGTTTCTAAAAGAAAAGGTGAAAGCTAATGATTTCATGTATGTGGATGGATTAAGGCATAACCTGTTAAGTGTAATTCAAATGTGTGATCAAGGAACTGAAGTTGTCTTTAGTTCAAAAGAATGTGCGGTACGTGATCTTGATACAAGTAAAAAAATTATAAAAGGAAAAAGAACTCCAAGCAACTTGTATGTATTGAAGAACTGCAAAGAACAATGTTACTTGAGTAAATCTTCAGAAAACTGGCTATGGCATAGAAGATTGGGGCATCTGAGCTTCTCTTAGATTAAAAAATCAAGCAAACTTAAAGTTGTTCGTGATCTTCCCAATATTACTCTACCCGAAAATATCATATGCAAGTCTTGCCAATTTGGTAAGCAAACCAGAGTACAGTTTAATGCCAAGGAAGGATCATCAAGTAAGCCTCTTGAACTCATTCATACTGACATATGTGGACCTGTGAGGAAAAATTCACCACGAGGTGAACAATATTATATCTTATTTATTGATGATTTCTCTAGAATGTGTTGGATTGGGTTGCTTAAACACAAAGATGAAGCATTTGAGAAATTTCAGATCTTCAAAGCACTAGTTGAAAATGAATTAGATCTAAAAATCAAGTGTCTTAGATCTGATCGAGGAGGAGAATATACATCAGATGAATTCCTTGAATTTTTTGAACAACATGGCATAAAAAGACAGTTTTCTGTAGTTGGCACTCCACAACAAAATGGCGTAGCAGAAAGAATGAATAGAACAGTTCAACAAATGGCTAGAGCTATGCTTGATGATTCCGGAACACCTGACACTTTTTGGGGAGAAGCAACACATACAGCGGTAAATATTCTTAACAAGGCACATGTTCGAGTAAATAGTGATAAAACTCCATATGAACTCTGGTATGGTAATCCTCCCACTGTGAAGCATTTTAAAGTTTTTGGAAGCAAATGCTTTATCAAAAATAATGATGAAAAACTTGGCAAGTTTGAACCCAGAGTAGATGAAGGAATACTTCTTGGTTACTCCTCCAGGAGTAGAGCATATAAATGTTACAATAAAAGACTTCGGAAGATTGTTGAATGTATTGGTGTTGTTATTGATGAGTCTCCTGCAGCTCCAAAAGAAGAAAAACAAACAACAGATGAAGACGATGGTGACATATATCCTTCTACATCAAATAGAAATGATATAGACAATGAACCCAATGAAGAACCTGAAGATGATTTATCTGAAAAAGCTCCATCCAGATATGTTCAAAAGAATCATCCAGAATCTCAAATTTTGGGAGAAAAGGGATCAGGTGTACAAACAAGAAGGACTCTTGTGGGATCTTCTAGCTATCTGGCATTTCTATCCACTATTGAACCACACAATGTCAATCAAGCTATCAAAGATGAATGTTGGATTCAAGCCATGAATGAAGAGCTTGATCAAATTGAAAAGAATCACACTTGGGAATTAGTACCAAGACCTCATGACAAAAATGTCATTGGAACTAAATGGATATTCAAAACCAAGTTAAATGAGAATGGGGATGTTATAAGAAATAAAGCTAGACTTGTTTGCAAGGGGTATGCTCAACAAGAAGGTATAGACTTTGAAGAAACTTTTGCTCCTGTAGCTAGACTTGAAGCCATAAGAATGTTTCTTGCTTTTTCAAGCTTCCAACAAATCAAAGTTTATCAAATGGATGTTAAATCTGCCTTCCTCAAAGGTGATATAGAAGAAGAAGTTTATATAGAACAACTAGAAGGATTCATTTTGGGAAATGATAAAAATGTTGTTTGTAGACTTAAAAAGGCTCCATATGGTCTCAAACAAGCTCCAAGGGCATGGTATTATCGTCTTGACACATATCTTCATCAATAAGGATTTTCAAAGGGGTCTATTGATAGCAACTTATACACAAAAACTGAAAATGACAAACTATTGTTTGTGGTTGTATATGTTGATGATATCATTTTTGGAAGCAATGAAGAATCTATGAGTCAGAAATTTGCTTCAGCTATGCAGCAAGAATTTGAAATGTCTTTACTTGGGGAAATAACATTCTTTCTTGGCTTGCAAGTGCATCAAACTACAGATGGCATATTCTTATCACAAGCAAAATACCTTAAGGAAATTCTGAAGAAATATGGCATGGAAGAGTGCAAACCTATAAGTACACCAATGATAACCAGATGTAATCTCAGTTCTAATGATGATTCTCCCACGGTGAATCAACCAGAATAGAGATCTATGATAGGAAGTCTACTTTATCTCATTGGGACTAGAGCAGACATTATGCATGTAGTTGGGATTGTTGGACGATTCCAAGCTAATCCAAAAGAGTCTCACCTTCAGGCTATCAAAATAATATTCAAATATCTACAAGGAACTCAAGACTTTGGACTATGTTATCCAAAGAATGCTGATCTCACACTTCATGCTTACACTGATGCAGATTGGGTTGGAAATATTGATGATCAGAAAAGCACTAGTGGTGGTGCATTCTATATGGGGCTCCGGTTGGTATCTTGGTTCAGCAAGAAGCAAAACTCTATTGCCTTATCTACAACAGAAGCAGAATATGTGGCTGCTGCATCATGTTGCACTCAACTTCTTTGGATGATGCAAACCTTACTAGACTTTCAAATCAAATGTTCATCTCATATCTCCATTATGTGTGATAATACAAGTGCCATCAATATCTCAAGGAATCCTATTATGCATTCCAAGACCAAGCACATTCCCATCAAGTATCACTTCTTACAAGAACAAGTGCTTGAACAAAAGGTGAAGTTGGAGTATGTTCCCTCCAAAGAACAAGTTACTGATATATTTACCAAACCTCTGCCTAGGGAAGCGTTCGAATATCTCAGACAGAAGTTGGGAGTAGTCTTTGCCATGCAGAAGATCAGATCTGCTTAAATTCAAAAGATTAAATTGGATACGCGGGTTTCCTGAAATATAGTCGTGTATATATGCGAGTTTTTACACATAAAACAGTGTATCGGTGGTTGCTGACAAATTATTACGGGTCAGCATTCTTTAGCACAACTGTGATGCTGTTGGGTATCTCTGGTGATGTTTCAGCTCTCATATTTATGTTTCATTCTCTGATATTTGATGCATATGCCTTGATTATTTTTTATTGAAAGTGTTCAGGATGCACAAGCTAAGGGGGAGATGAAGGAGTGAAATGGCTCAAGAATGGCTCAAGAACAGGTGTACAGGTTCAGGAGGAGCATTAGCCTTGCTGAGAATTATGCATTGTTGGCATTATGATGGTTCTGAAATATGATCTCTCTCTTGAGGTATTTTTGGTGTTTGTTACAAAAGGTCATTGTTGTAATTTGATGAAAAGGTCATGTTGAGACCTATGATGTAAAATTGTAATGTAAGGACTTGATCAAATGAGTAAACCCACTTGGTTGGGTACTTGAGTCATATATGTAAATCCACTTGGTTGGATCTTGGATGAAAGTATGAGTCCTTGGTGATAGGAAAGGTCATAGAGTCATGTACTAGCATGAACTCAGGGGGAGCATGGTAACTTCAGTGCACATCAGATCTACAGAGCTCTTCTTGATCCGCCCTTTGCCCTTGATGTCAAAGGGGGAGTGTATCATGGTGTTTGCATAATGGTTATATTCAATGTATCTATCTGTTGTGGTGATCAAACACCATCATGGTTGCCATCAAGTCCAAAGGGGGAGATTGTTGGCAATATGATGCAATGTGTTGTCCTTGATGGCAACCGACTCGATGAATTTGGCCTTGATGGAAACCTACTTGATGAGTTGCCTATGATAAGAATGATGTATCTACAGATTAGTTCAGATGTGATAGAGAAAACAATTCCAGTAAGTGCCAGAAAAATGATAAATATAATATGTCACAATGTATACGCTAATTTTGTGAAGGCAACCCACGTATATACTCTACTTTTATGAAGGGAACCCATGTATACATTCAGGGTTAGCATATACGCAATTTTTATGAGGCGAAGTTGCGTATACACGCAGATACACACACTCAAATTTGCGTATGCCTTTTGCGATCTAAAAACTATGATACCTAGGGGCATTACCATGGTATTGGCCCACTGTATTGAGCGTTGGATTATCTATTTGATCCCGTCCAGGAATACCATCGGAATTTGTGTGGTTTTGACTCATGGTATTGATAAATGCTAAATCTATATAAGGAGAAGAAGATCATTGTGCAAGGGTGTGCATGAGTAAGGGTTGTTGATGAATCAATATCTCTAAGGATTATCTGCATGAATGAACTTTGTTCTTAATTGATAGATTTGAATCTATGATGCACCCATGGATCTGAGGATGGTTCAAGATCTCTAGATCTGATGATGATAAATCTCTAGGATGGTGTACAACAGAAGAAATGGTGAAGATCTGGCGTAAAGTCTGCTGAAGATAATGAAGAAATCTGGGTAAGTTTATAGATCTGATCTATTTTGTAAAGTTTTCCATTTACAAATCTATACACTAGTTGGTCTCTACGAAAGCACGTGTATACGCAGTCTCTATTAATGAAAGGCGCGTATAGTGTTTTCTGAAGAATAAAATACACAGAAGTATATGCGGGTTGGTGTGCAAGAAAGTAGGTATGTACGTAGCTTCAGTAAAGAAAAGTAGCATATGATATTTGATTCAGTGAATGTTCAGGTTTGAGTTTACATCTACATATCTATTCTAAAGTCTGGGTTATCTCTCATATTCTGGTTACAATGGTCACACTGTTCTGTTTGAAGTATTGGGTAGAGTATGTTTGTTGAAGGGTAGTGTTGAAGTTGTTGGATCCAGCGTGAAAATTGATGAAACATGGTCTGCAGAGGTGCTGAGGGTCGAAGCCTTCAGTGAGGGGGTTGTAGCTCCCTTCCAGTGGTAGCTGGTAAATGAGATCAGGGGGTAGTAGCTCCCTTCCAGGAGAGGCTGGTAAATAAGAGAAGTTTGTAGCCTTCTGCAGGTGGGTACCTGCGTGCTGGTATGAGTTTGCGCTAGTACATGGTTGTAAGATTTTTTATTTATAATAAATATTGAAGACTGAGACGACGACAGCAGTGGTTTTCTCCATAATTTGGTTTCCACCTTAAATCCTGGTGTTCATGTGTGTTGATTATGTGTGATGATTTACTATGTTCTTACTGCACATATTTACTGCTTACTAAACATCTAATGAATGAATGATGCAATGATCTAAGTAAATAATTATCTGTATAATGAGATCTCTGGTAATACGCAAGTTTCATTAAGGATATCCGCGTGCATACGTGACTTGGGTTCAATAAAGTAGCGTATGGGTTTTAGAGCAAGAAAAAGTAAAAAGTTTTTCAGTCTACACTAAATACTGATTCACCCCCCCCCCTCTCAGTATTTTTCCCAACATGATGACCCTAAAAGGTCCATCACTATAAATCATTGTTCTTGATATTAAATGGTGAGGGTCATTGTTTTTCATTATATTCATTATTTGTGACAGACCTTGAAGTAACCAATCAACTTATTACGACATTTTTTTACCCTCACCAAATATGAAATGGTCACGACTCAATGAACGTTGCCATATATATGCACCAAAAGTGACGACCATGAAAAGGCCCATCACAATAAATTGTTGTTGTTCATATGAAATGGTGAGAGTCACTATCCCTCATTATAATCAATATTCGTGACGAAAACATGAATGTCACCACAACACATACTTTCGGTGATGCCACCTTTGATGACATTCAATTGTTTGGTGACAGAGGCTATTGTCCATCACCATTTCTCATATGAAATGGTGATGGTCACTATACATGATTATAAATCATTATCTATGAGGAACCTTCAATTATAGCACATCACCTATACTTTTGGTGACACCACCTTTGGTGATGTTCGAGCTTTTGGTGGCAAAGGCTCTTTTGACCGTCACTAATGAGCTTATGGTGAAATGTTTCACCTCTCACCAATGTCCTTTTCTATTTTACTCGATTATTTAAGGGAATATTATTTTTGATCTCATCCACCAAATCTATTTTCAAGATCTTAGTAGTAACCGATCTTTGTAAGAACCTCCTAAATCTACTCTGTTTCTTTCTCAATTAATTCCCATATTTTCTCATCATTAATAAAAATCATTTATTACATAATCATACTTTATTTTTCACCTTAATTAAAATCTATCATACGCTTCCTATACATGACATCTAAAAATAGTTCGATCTAAAGACAAAAATATAATTAAATAAAATAGATGGGTATTACATCTTTCCCCTCTTTTTTTAAATTAACACTATCCAAGGTGTTTATTTTTCATTTGTATCATTCCCGAAATAAAGTTAGGTAAGATTATTTCTACCGCACGTCTCATTCTCAATTAGCCTCCTCGATTGTAAACCCGCCTCCATTTCACCTTAACCTCGTGTGATAGCTCAATTCTAGAGCCATGTATATTTCCGATATAAAATCCGGAGTGGCCCCTAGCACGAAATATCCTTAACGTTCCACCTACATCAAATTCCATTTAATTACGTGATAATTTTCATGGAAAGATTTTTTAAATAAAGACACATGAAAACCATTGTGAACTATAACATGACACGGAAAATCCAATTGATATGCTATTGGACCAATCTTGTCCAAGAATTCAAAAAGGCACACAAAATTATGGTGCTAAATTTGCACAAGTCCCGGTTCTTAAGACACTTTTCCATGTTTTTACCCTTAAGTAAACACGTATTCAACCTTAAAATCCTTATGAATTATATTCTTCTTCACATAACTTTTGTTCCTCGTCCTATGCCATTTTAATGTTTTTCCTAATATTTAGTACCATCTTTTCATGTCCCCATTTTCTTTTTTTCATATAACTCTTTTTGTTTATTAATCACCGAGTCCACTCATTTCATCTTAGGGATGATTAATCTATTTCTAATACTTTAAATAGATTTGATACTTAAGTATGTTTTAAGACCTCTTATCTCCCTAGTTAATTTCATGTACACTAAATTTTGGTTACAATGGTTCACTAAACATTATATATATAATTTATGTCCTTACGTTTACCCTTAGTCACATAAAATTTTATCATATACCCTATACCCTTAATTAATTTGATACACACTAAAGTTGGTTATAATGGTACCTAAACTATTGTATATTATTAACATCCTTACCTTTTCCATGAAAATTATATTCACGCTCTCCTACCATATCCTTATATTCCTCTTCTGTTTGGATGCAAAGACATATCATTCACCTCATGAATCCAATGCGCACTTAATGAAATGTCCCTCCCTCATGACATGTCTCACTCCACCTTTTCCACTTGTGTGAGCCCATGTGACAACCTACCCTCCCTCACGTGGCCTTGAAACCCTCGACGTCGCGGAGGAATGGATGAGATCTCATGGGAAGGATCTCAGCTTCACAAAGTATTTTGCAAAACCCTAAGTGCTCACCTACCTTATCTTTCCTCATTTCCTCATTTCTTCCCGATGTTATAGATGCTATGCTTGAGGGTCCTCTTCCTTGGTTAGTTCGGTCTTGCATATGGTTTCAAGGTTGCCATGGTATCTCTATTCAATCACAATGCCACCTCTTTGCATTCATCTGTGCATTAGAATGATTACGAGGGAGTATGTGGCTAAGAAGTGGATTTATTTACCATTTTTATCATAGGTAAGGGAATTTACATTGTTTCCTCATTCACGAGTTTAGCACAAAATGTATATGGAATTTTTCATTTTTTTCCTTTTCCCAGTTTGCTAATAATTATTTTTTAATGTTGCAGTAGAACCCCAAGATAGGGTTAACCTTGGCACTAGTATTCTCGAGTAATTTTCTCTCTTTTCCACACGTATACACTCTGTTATATATATATATATATATTAAATTTTTTAAATACCCATATCATAGTAGGATTTTTCTTATGCAAAGGGAAGAATCTTATGGTTTTACTCGCATGACCACTTGGTAATTTCTCACACCCTTATTATAGCTTATATTTCTAAATTTTATTGGGGTCTACTTCATTAATTACGGTACGTAATTTCCATTCTACCCATTCAATTTATGGGTTTAATATTTGTGAATATGATATGTTAACCAGAAGAATTTTATAATCTCTACTATGCCCATTCTATTTTAGTTTATATTAGTGTGCATTCAATACGTTATATAGAGTATTTTATATTTGGGTTTTTTTCCTCCTACGAGTTCCAATGTGCTTATGTAATTTCATATCACAATTTAGTTTTTTTGGTTTGAATTTCTATAAAACCTTGCTACATCCTCTTTGTATTGTTGTACATTGAATTTGGAATAGAGGGCATCTCCTCAGTAAGAATTTCGAGATATAATCTCATGTTAAAATGTTGGGTTTTTTCCACACAGGATTAATCTCCTACAAAGGATAAGAAATGGAGGGTGAAGAGAATGACAGATATCCTCGTGTTCCCCCCTTCCATAGGTAATTTAAATACTTTATGAAATCCTTGTTTTTTCAATTCATTCATTTACATCTTAAATGTGGTGGGTTACTCTTTCACTCATAGCATTATTTGTCTTGTATGAACAGTGGATAAAATCCACATTGTGTCAACGTACTCAAGTAAGGTATCGATCCGTCCATTATGTAGTGATGTTTTCAATTTGATATTTTTCTATTTGTTTCGAGTTTTCCTAATTTGGTACTTCTATTCTTGCACGTAAGATGTTTTTTGTTCGAGTCTACGTGTATCTCATTATTCTACCATTTTCCCATATTTACCAAATGTGTCCTTTCTAAAGTTGGTAGTATGTCTGGGATCTGCTATGGTTCTTCTTCTAGAAAGGCTTTGGGTTTTAATAATTTGGAAAATGAATCAGTAGTATCAACTTTTTAATGTTAATGTGATAAATGGCCTTTGAGTCTAATGAACTCTTGTAATATGTTTTCCTATTTATAATACAGTCTTACACAAATGATTGTGTAACATTATGGATGTCCAAAGTGTTAGTTTTGTATATCCGGAAAGGTTGATATTTAAATTTGGATATGATTTTCATTTCCTCAACATTTATTGGTTTAATTTTCTATTAAATGAAAAAAAATTATGTGGGTTGAGTTTATCCTTAAACGCAAAATGCAACTTCTTTCTATACTATATTTTCCTTTTACTTTTTTATGTTTTTATAGTAGCTAGACAAAATTTCCTTAAGAATCATATAAAAATTCACCTTTTAATTTACACAATGACCCTAGATATAGCACTCTACATTTGATTTAATATTTCGAGAGAATTCAAATAACATCATTTTTTACAATGCTACATTTTTTTTAGTTTAGTCTCTCAATTTCAAAATTTGGCTATTAGTTCCAGTAATAAATAAAAATTTATATTTCCCAACACCAACATGATTAGGTGTGCCTAACTAAAGCTTTCATCCTCAAGGATGTGTGATCGTAATTATTATTTAAAATAGTGACCAACGGTTGGTCGTTATTTTAAATAATAATTCTGATTACTTAAAACATTTAATAATTTATCTCCTTTTTATCCTCAGTATCCGTTATAAAGGATATATTATTTACACATGCTTCAATCTACGATGCACAATATTGAAAGAAATAAGTAAACGAATAGACATATCCCTTCAACATCTCCTAGATTATACTCTAGGAATATTTCACTACTTCACGACTACTTCACAACTTTGAATGAACAAATTTCTTGTCTAATGTTTCCATCATTAGTATTCCTCAAACCAGCTTTTGATACCATAGCACACTTGTTTAGTACAACAAAAAATCATCTTTTCCAAATCATAGGTTGTGTATTAAAACTTGGACAACTAATACATGTAATCATCATTATAACATAAAAACATTAAATATAAATCTTTCTACATGCTGCATACCAACTTGTAAAGATGATTTTCCTCCCAAACCTGAAGCTGCTCCTCAAAGTTCTCCCTCGAGTAGAGATCCATTTTCCTAGTGTTCACAATCTCTTGTCAAACTACTAAAAGGAAATTTTAAAGCCAAATTTCCCCAACAAGTTTCCATAATGGCATCATATTATTCTAGGCTATTGTTTCTAATATCCTAGGGTTTTAGTTTTTCTTTTTTCACAAAAAATTTTTATTTTAAAAACACACTTTTCCTCGACATTGTTTTTTCTTACCTCCTAGTAACTTTCCTCTTTAATGAGGCTTCCTTAGATATTTTCTTTCTCGTCTATATTTTCAATTTTATTTCTCTCAAAAGGATTTTTTTTGGAGAATTTGGGGGAAAGTGTGAAATTCTATCCTATCCTCATCGATAAGAATTTTGAGATCTATCTATTCTCCATATTTACAAAATTCATACAATTTTCTACAATAATTATTAATTAGAATTATATTTCCTCCAAAAAACATAACTCTGTTTCATAGCTCCACATAGTATATGTCCTATCTATATAGAACATAATAGTTATAAATTAGGGTATTACATAGTACTCCCTAAAACAAAAACATTGTCCTCGATCTTAGAAGTTTTATTCTTTGAACAATGTCGGGAAAAGATTATTTCATGATATCCTCTCGCTCCCATGTAGCCTCCTCGGGTGTAAATTTATTCCACTACACTTTTAGGGTGCTAACTTACCACAACTGCCCGAATGAAGGGAACGCTTGCAATATTTTATGTTGATATACACATGATCCCAAATATTAAATTATTTCTATGCTTTTTTTTAATCTCTATAACTCTTCTAGTGTTCCCTGGGCTGAATTGATGTTCTCGCGAATTTGTGGTAGTATTTGTTCCATTTCATGTAATGCTTCGAGTCCAAGTAGCGCTTTGTACTCGTTTGACTCTAGCTAAATGGAGTACGAATTTTTCATCCATATAAGGCCTCAAACGGACTCATATTAATAGAGGTTTGATAGTCGTTATTATATGTAAATTCCGATAAATGCATAAAATCTTCCCACTTACATGTGAAGCATGTCCTCAAGTATTTGATTTGTTATTTGAGTCTGTTAGTCGACCCTAGGAATGATAAGTCGTGATGAAATTAAGTTTTGTTTCCATCCCTCTAGAAAAAGTCTTCTAGAAGGTTTATGTGAACTTTGCATCCTGTCATAGATGATCATATTTGGTATCCCATGAAGTTTAAAATTTCTTTCATAAACACATTGGCCACTTTGGCTACCCCAAATGTAGATTGCACTCTGGAATAGTAGGTGGAACCTTTGTTAATGTGTTGAAGTTTGCAACAAGAAACAATGAAATTGGCATGTGGAAACAACATCCATGATCCTAGTGAAAATTCGAAAAGTACCTACACTAGGGTGGGGCGCACACAAGCTATTTTTAGGTGTATTTCTATTTACGAGTTGTGTGTGCATGTCTATTTATAGATGCATGCATATTTATAGATGCATGTCTATTTTTATTATATTTTAATATTATATGGACATTAAACTATAATCTATTCTCAATGAAAACTTGAAAATAGTTAATTGAAGTGGAAAATCGAGTTGGCTAAGTGTATTTTGAGTTAAGAGGTTGGTTTGTGGGACATGTAGGTCGACTTTAGTTTTAAAATGTGTGATTCTAGTTGTAATCAAGTTGGAAGTGCGGTGATGCATTAGTTAATGCAAGTTATAAATCGGTTTACCTAAGTTAAGTGAGTTAAAGTGAGTTGTGCTAGTTATAACTGCAGATATACTAGTGAGAGATCAAGTAAATTTAATATAAATTAACTCATATGTAGTGATCTCACATGCAATAGATGTTTTTACTATTATTAAGTTCATGCATGTCGGGATTCAAGTGGAGACCCGATTGACATCTAGGTGAAAGGGAAGTGTGAATATCGGTCATGATATTAGTTGACTACTAGGTGTAGTTAAAACACCACAAGATGCCCATGATACTTAGATAGTTGAGGAAGGATGAAATTATTTGTAATTAAGCATTTCATTCATGAAGAACCATGTGAGCCGGGAAAGCTCGTTTAGAGACAAAGTAAATTAGCTAAGGAACTTGACAATTTTTGCATGATAGTGTGAGACAATTAGTTGATGTACTAAGGGCTCTTGTGAGAATGTTTTTTGTATGTATTTGTTTCGTGATTCCTTGTGGAATATAAAATATATGATAGATGGGTTTTGAGTTGTAATATTTCTGAGAATATCCAGTGTTGTGGGTTTTATATATTATTCTTCATGCTTATGTAATTGGCGATTGTGTTTTTTAATTGCGCAAAGATTTGTAGAAGGGATTCGACATTTAAATTTAGCATATTGTTAGATAGGGTGATTCCAAGATATAAATGCATATTGTATAATTTATACATGGTATTGTAACTTTGTTATTATTAAATTTCTACATGGTATCGGAGTTGTGTTATAATTTCTACATGGTATCAAAGTTGTGTTATAATTTTTCTACATGGTATGAGAGCAAGAATTATTTTGGTGCACGAGTTTTGAGAGAATATATGAAAATTCTGATACAAAAAATTTCAAAAAAAAGTATAATATTTGGATTTCTTGCGAAAAAAATACCCAAATTGAAAAAAAAATAGGTTGAATCGGAGCTTGGATGAGGGGAGATATCGTCGATTTAAAATTAACTCTTTTGTTAGAAACTTTTTGCGATGGTGGGTCAATTACAATGTGCATGAGTTGGTGAAGGAAAAGTTTTCCTTTAGCACAAAGAAATAGGGAAATCCAAGAAGATTGGGATTTGATTTAAGAAGATCTATAGACTTGATGTAGATGTGATTTCTCATGAAGATTCTACCACTGGGAAGTGTGAGAAAGCCGTGCAATTGACCCTTGAGAGGGAGCTGGATTTGCATGCAGGTAAGAGTGAACCTCAAGATGTGGAGGATCATGGAGAAACCAATCATACGAGATAAATTTTGAGATAGATGGAAAAAGTGAGTGCATGCATCTATACCACTAGGTGAGAGGTGGGGTGACATGCATGAATAATCCCAAGAATTTTTTGTGAAAAAATTCATTGAGATGGTGTGGATCTCATGAATTGAACCTAGCTAATAGGAGCCCATAGAGCAATAGTATAAGGATCGGGCTGGATTGATGTGATCATATCTCATGAGGAAATGAGATCAAAGTGATAGTGTCGGGATACTAGAGCGCAAATCGAGTTGGCAGAGCAAGTGCAGAGTGCATGGATGCAAGTGTCGGGAGCGCATAAGATCTAGTAGACATGTGTAGTAGCTAGAAAGAAGTTAGAATACTTTTATGACGAGATGCATTATACTAATTCAATTATTTTGAGGCTATTCGCTTTTGGAGGAGTTGCATGCAAAGGTTTCTTATGCGATGAAGAGTATAAAAGTGTTGCATGCAAGGGTTGGCATGTGCGAGAAACATTAGAGAGGTGTTGCACGCATTACTTGCATGTCGTATGTATGGAGTTTCATGTCGCATGAATGGAGTTGCATGTTGAATTCAAGGACATTCCTTTATTTTTGATAGGGAGTGTTGAATTTTGCAACAAGAAACATTGAAATTGGCATCTGGAAACAACATCCATGATCCTAATGAAAATTAAGCACCTACACTAGGGTGGGGGCCCACATAGGCTATTTTTAGGTGTATGCATATTTATAGATGTATGTTCATGTCTATTTATAGATGCATTTCTATTTATATATGCATGTCTATTTTTATTATCCCTTAATATCAAATGGAAATTAAACTATAATCTATTCTCAATGAGAACTTGAAAATAGTTAACTAAAGTGGAAAATCAATTAGCTAAGTGAATTTAGAGTTAAGAGGTTGGTTAGTGGGACATGTAGGTTTAATTTAGTTGTAACTAAGTGATTATAGTTGTAATAGAGTTGGAAGTGCGGTGGTCCATTAGTTAGTGAAAGTTGTAAATCATTTTAACTCATTTAAATGAGTGAAGTCGATTAGTGCTAGTTATAACCTGCAGATACACTAGTGACATATCAAGTGAATTAAATATTAATTAATGCACATGTAGTATCTCACATGCAACTAATATTTTTAATATTATTAACTATGTGCATGTCGAGATCCGATGGAGATCCGATTGAGATCTAGGTGAAAGGGAAGTGTGACTATCATTTGTGATATTAGCTTACTACAGATGTAGTTAAAACACCACGAGATGCCCATGATACTCTGACATAGTTGAGGAAGGCTGAAATACTTTGTGATTAAGGATTGCATTCATCAGGGAACTATGTGAGAAAGGCAAGTTGTCTGAGACAATAAATTGGCTAAGGAACCTTCCAATTTTTTGTATGATAGTGTGAGACAATTATCCGATGTATTGAGGGCTCTTGTGTGAATATTATTATATGTATTTGTTTCATGATTCCTCATGGAATATACAATATATGATAAAGGGGTTTTAAGTAGTAAGCTTTCCCATAGAATATCTCGGTGTTGTGGTTTTGATCTATTGTTCTTCATGCTTATGTAATTAGTGATCGTGTTTTTAATTCCGCAAAGATTTGTAGAAGGGATCCCATATTTAACTTTAGCATATTCATAGATTGAGCGAATTGAACATATACATGCATATTGTATAATTTATACAAAATGTGTCCACTACTAGCATAATGGACTCATTATGATACTTAGTTCAATGTAGTCCTCGTTATAAAATCCATGGGCATTACTTCCACTTTCATTATAAAATCGAAAGGGTTTAGAAACTACTGCGGGGTGTTGATGCTCCACCTTGACTTGTTGGCAATCTAAACATGTTGCCGGATAATCAACTATTTCTTTCTTAAAAAATATATTTTTTGCAATGTTGTCACCATCTTTTGGTAACCCTCGAATGACCTAAATAAGGTCTATTATGGTATTTATACATTATCATCTACTTCAAAGTAGGTATGTTAGGAATATACAACCTTTGTTTATAAATGACTAATCCTTTTGGATTCATGGTATATTTGGGTTTCCTCGATGTTGTATTTTTTTCGGAAATTCAAAATATGGTTGGCCTTGGGACAAAACTTCTTTAACCTCTTCTTCAAATTTTTTATTTGACCTCGCTTACATGTGTAAGACATAATTTGATGAGAGTGTCTACTTAAGGCATTTGTAATTCGGTTTTTTTTTCCCTTAATATGTTTGATTTCCATATCAAAATCTCTATGAAAAACTAACCATATCGCTTGTCTTGAATTCAAATATGGCTAACTAAACAAATATTTCAAACTAATATGTTCTCGCCATTAACACAAATTTCTTACCCAACATATAATGTTGCCACATTTTTTAATGCATGTATGACAACAACTAACTCTAAGTCATAAAGCTGCGTAATTATGCTCATGTTTTTTTCAGCTTCGTAGATTCATAGGATATCACCACATTATCTTGCAATAATACTCCTCCCAATTATTCTATGCAAGAATTAGTGCACCACAGTAAATTCCTTTCCCTGGATCAACAAATTTTAGGATTAGAGCGATAGTCAGCTTTTTTTTTCAAACTTCTCAAAGTCTTCTTGACATTTGGTCATCCACTCAAAATTCACCCCCTTTTTTATGTAAATAGGTAATGGGATAAGCTAATGTAGAAATTCCATCCATAAATGTGTGTTAATATCTAGAAATACCCATGAATGAACATATTTACGATACATTCGTGGGTAGGGTCCAATTTAAAAATTTCTTGTACTTTTACCGAATCTACCGTTTAGCCCCTCCTTTGAAATAACATATCCTAAATACTCTGAATCTTTGGTTTCTAAAACTCACACTTGCTAAGTTTTTTCATACAATTGGTGTTCTCTTAGTGTTTTCATAGCTATTTGTAGGCATTCCTCTTTATTCTTAGAGTAGACCAAAATGTCATCTATGAAAACTAGCACAAATGTATCTAGATATTTGTGCATGTAATATACCCACTTTAGCAAGCTGACTAAGGGAATATTAAATTTTTTATCTTTGCACTTAGTAGATGAATAAATGGGGAAAAGACCCATACTTGCCTTGTATTATTATAAAATCCCTTTTGGTATGAAAAAGGGGACATCATAGTAGTTGTATTTTGCAATTTTCATGTGTGAACAGGGAAGAGAATCATGTTGATTTAGTCAAGTTGACTAAGTCAACAGATGCGCATATGGAGGAGTAGCCTTGATGGAGCTACAACACAGCTTTTTGAGGGAAAGTGATCATGTGATGATGGAAACCCTAATGGGTGGGACCTAAGGTGAGGAGGCTCACAAAGCTTATAAGGGAAGAGATGGAAGATATGTTACATTAGCTTATGGATTATTGATTTTATTTTGCTTAGAATATTGAGCATTCTTTAGCTATTGAGTTGAGTATGCAGTGTTGCTTAGCACAAGGCATTCCCGTTAGGATTCCTTCTCCTTCCTTGAGAGGCCTCTTGGAGGAGCATTTTACTTTAGTTTTCCATGTTTAGGCTTGAGGCCAAGCATCCTCCTTCGACTACATCATTATCCTAGCAAGAAACACTATGTTTCGTGGTGTTGCAGTGGACGATGATCACAACACCCATTTACGAGCTTATCTTTCGGAGGAGGGGAGCTTCTCTTTCTTTGAAAGATCTGTACGGGAGGTGTCTAAGCATATTGGACATCTTAGCATGTGGCCAAAGTAGTATCCATCTCTCTACGAGCTGCAGTTCTCTCGAAGGAACCGCATCATTTTTCCCGTGTTGCGATGAGCAAGGTTTGAACCCTTGCTTGTGAGCTTATTTCTTGGAGGAGGGGGCCAATCCTTCTCCCGAAGGCTTTGTATTTCATTCTTCTTCTGTTCTTTGTAAATTTCAGCTATATTTATATAGATCTGTAGTATAAATATTTTTTTCCCGGATCTAGATCTGTAGAACTACTCTTTTTATACATTTTTACTTTCTTGAAACCCTTGTCAGGTTACACTTATTATGTATAAAATGGAAGGAGTCTCCATTTTCTGAGCCATTGGATGATTGTATACTTCAAATATAGTATTTATTATTATTTTTTTTCATAAACCCTCATGATAATAATGCTTTTTTATGCATCAGTAATTTATTTTAAGCAAATTCATGGGGTTTGGGCTTATTTGAGCCGCGTTGGTTTGGGGAGACTCGTTTAACTTGGCTAGAAGCATTTGTTTTTTGGTCCAATTATATATGTGAATTTGATATTGTATATTATAAGGGATCCAAATTCCATTTCTCATAGAGATAGCATTATTTTTTGAATATAGTTACTTTATGCCTTATATTGTTGCATTTCCCTCACTTTGGAAGGAGTGTATAGGTCATATTCTTGCTACTAATCATTCAATTCTCGAGTTAGATGTTCCTTTACATCTTATGAGCTATTTTACACTACTATGTTCATGGATTGCTGAAACTCCAACTTTAGAATATCTTCGGATATTCTTATTCTTGTAGATATTCCCCATTTTGGAATATTACGGTGGTATCAAAGAATCTCTCTTGGCTCAGCTGTGAGATCCAACTATCTGAAGGAGCGAGATCGAGAATGATGGAGAGAATTAGATTATTCTCATCACTTTTCGGATCTAGAAAGGACCTGTCCAAGGAGGTTAAGCGGATAGAAGAAGGAGAAGAGGAAGGACCATGCAATTCCTATTCTCACAAAGAAGAATACAAAAAAGCATGAAGGACAATTGGATCACATGATGCTAAGTGAATACCTTGTTGAGTAAAAGTCTCATCCTAGAGCCTTCAAGGAGACTCTATTCTTCCCACAATTCATTCAATTGGAGGAAGAAAGGAGACCTCTACATGACACAAGAAGAATGAAGGGCAATATGTTTCTATTGTCTACTTTTGATGGATCATCTTCATCAAGGACTTGGACGAGAAGACTTGCAGCATTCTTCCTACTACATCTAGTGGTAGAAAGAGAAGCAGTAGAAATTGCAGCACTGCACATGAAGGGAAAAGAAAGCACTTGGTTGTTTAGTCACATAAGTCATGCAAGAGTTTCTACTCTTGTAGATTTCACTCAGAGTGTGATCAAGATATTTGATGAAGAAAAATCAAAGATGGAGGATCCCTCACCACCTTTTGAGGAGACTTATATCAATGATGTCACAACCTTGGAGGAGCAGCCTGTTAGCCACATATAAAATTCATCATATCAAATGGTGGCTAAATCATTTTTGAAGCCTTCATGAAACAATTTTTATTGCAAAATTGTTATTTCTTGAAGTCTTGTGAAGATATATTGTCCTTTGATTAATCTTCACTACTGTTTCCCTCTTAAATTCTAAAAATCTATCATTTTCATGATGAAAAGACTGCTGCAATAAACTCCATTTTCCCCTCATTTTACCCCTCCTTTCACTGCAAATTAACCTTCGATTTTATCCCCTTTTTCCCATAAAAATCCTTGTTTCCATTATTTCCTTTCTTCCTTTCATAAATCCCCTTTTTTAAGTTTAAAGCTCCTTTTTGGACCTTACCGAAACACCCAAATCCTTTGAAAATCCCTGAAAAAATCATTAAAAAGGCCATTTTTTTCATTAAAGGCCTAAGCCCCTTTGGCCTAAGCCCTAAACCACTTCCCCACCATGCGACTTGGTGCTGGAACTAAGTGCTAGACCCATATGGCGCTTATCGCATTAGAACTCCCGACGAGTGCAAGTATTTTTGTTTCATAAAAACCCCCGATGCGATTAGATCCTTTGTATATAAGCCCTAATCCCTTTGCCTCTTCGCAAAACTGAAAGCCTCACAATCGGGTGCAAAGCCTTAAATAAAACCTTCCCTAATGCAATATTCATTTGTATTTCATGAAAAATTCGATTTTTTATGTTTAAAATGTGACCCGCCATTCATTGGTTAAAGCCATTCTCGACCGTTGATTTTAAACCAATAAAAAACCAGTGCAATCTTGAATCAGAGATTTCATTGGGTGCATTCAAATATTTTATTTCCCCCCCCCTTCCGATTGGCCCCTTCCGATGGATTCTCCACCGTCAATCTATTCCACCTTTCCCAGATCCGACACTCCCCATCGCTCCATCCCAAAGCCATTTCCCCACTTGTGACCTCCTCCGATACATTATGCGTCGTCGATCTGATCTTCAGATCAACGGCTCTTTTTCAATCACATCAGTTGCACTTACCCTTTTCCTCCTCCGATCGCAAATCTTCGATTTCATTTAGGTCGTCCATTGCATAAGATCCGACGGTCCAGATCATTTCTCCAACCTTTGTTAAAATCATGAAACCCCCTGTATAATATTTTTTCAGCCGATCTCCGTCATTGATCTCTACAGATCAACGACCCACATTGATTGTTTCTCCACCTCATATTTTATTTCATTATCCCACAGATTAAATCTCTGCCATTGATCTATTAAATCCAACGGTCCGTAATAAATCCGGCAGGACCAATTGTCTTGGGTTCTACCCGTCCCATATTTAATCTCCGCCGTTAATTCCTTTATCTGACGGTCAAGATCAAAATTGCTCAGACCCTGTCCCACATCTTATCACCCGAGCATCTCATCGCCATCACACTCTTCCCTCGACCGTCCAATCTAAGACCCCTGATCTGACGACAGACACTCCATATTGCGTGATTTTTAGCCCAAATGTTAATTCTTTGAAGTTACGCGATATGGGCAGTTTCAAAAGGCCATGTGTCTGCCTCTGATGCATATCACGTTCAAAAGGGCAATACCACCTTTCTCCCCTTTTACTGTGTGAAAACAGTTGTTTCTTCATCTAAAACTACTTTACCCCTTTTCTATTGCATCGCATCGCATTTGTTCTCCGTCATTCATCTCTGCAGATCAACGACTCGAATTCAATCTCGCTTTGAAACTATTGCCCTCCACCATTCTCCAAGGGAATTCTCAAAGAAATCTCGGTTGTCGATCTTTGTTGACCGATCTAATCCGACGACCTACAATCCTCTAAGAAACCCCAAATTTCCTCTTTTCCTTTTTCACTATCGATTAACGTTTTTTACCTATTTTCTTCGCATTTTCTTCTATTTTTCTATAATGTAGCTTCCTCCATATTATATGTCTTCAGTTGATCTCAACTGTTGATCAACACAGATCAACGGTTTGGACTTAACCTCCTCAGTGCTCTTCCAAGTGCCTCCCTTTTTAGATTTGCAAGCAAATCCTTACTGTTGGATGCTTTCATCCAACGACTGCGATCTAATCTTGAAACCTCTGAAGTAGTCTGACCCAAATGTGCAGGATTTTTCTAATTTTTCTTGTATTTTGCAGGTTTCAATGGTTTTTTCCATTATGTTAAAAGAAAAGCAAAGGGCGGGGATGACGATCCCCCGGGGCCTTTATTCATCAAAACGATCGTTCCACGGGGTTTCCCATCAGTGTTTACCAGTGCCTCATGAACGCTGGCAGCATTATAAAAGCCCACTATAACATCTGCACATCAACAAGACACAACAAAATTTAATCAAGAAAATAGTATCAGTGTTGAAGGATCCAGCCACAGTAGAGACATGTTTGAAGATGGTTGAATCATAGTTTTGGTGGATTACAGCTAAAATCGATAATTAAAAGCCTAATCCACTCAATTAAACATAGTTGAAGAATAGAAGACAGGAAATTAAGACAAATTAAGCCTAACACAGAGTTAAAGCAAATTAACAGTGTTTAAAGAAGGGAAAAGAGATTAAACAATCTGAGAAGCCTCCACCGCCACATCAGAGGCTAATGGAATCCTCTCAACTACCTAAAAGCCACCTGTAGCCTCAAAGTATTAAAAATATGGCATAGTTATTACTAGAGCAAAGGATGTCTTCCTTAATATAGTTGAATAGTTATTTCAAGCCAAAGAGACTTATTGTAAAATATCAGAAAAGTTATTACAAAGATGACACAGAGCCTTGAAGTCAACAAAATCTCCCCAGCAAGCTTAATACTTAATGTAAGCTAATTAATACAAGGAAATATATGTAATATTCCCCATTGAGCCCTTCAAAGGCCGAGAAGCATTAAATTGTATTAATTGAGGCTAAATATCTTTTTCTCTCATTCCACCTCCTCATTTTTCCTATAAAATCTTCTTGAGGAGCTCATTCTAAAGGGTTGGTTGCAGAAATTTGAAATATACTTGTGCTCAAAACTTTCTATATGTAAATAGTATTCAAAGGCTCTTGAAGCTCTGTTTGTGATTAAATAAGTTAGGTTTAGAATAGAAGATGGTTGTTGAACTAAAACATTGGACTTGAAGAATGTAACTGGATTGACATCAATATACAAGCTAATTCTTTGGATCTTGGTCTATATCACTTGTGAAGTGCTTCTTTTTGTATCATTGTTTTCCTTTCATGTATGCCATTTTCTCCATTTATTCTCAGATAAAGAACAACAAGCATAGAGTTAGCATTTACTCTTTATAGTACCCTTCTCTGACTGACAAGCTTTATCTTAATGTTTTCCTCCAAATTTTGTATTTGAGAAAGATTCAATATAGTCTAAGAAGTTAGGAATGTTGGCGTTCCCTCATCCCGCTCTCTAAACATAAACATTGTTCTTGAATGTTATTTTCATTATTTACTCAGTAAAGTTAGACTAGGAAGGTTTATGGCTTTCCCTATCTTCTAGTTTCTTTCTCCAAAGGTAGTTCTGAAAGTTTCCCTAAGAGTATGCTGAAAGTAGTTTAGATTTAAAAGTATCTTATCTGATCTTAGGCTGCACTTTGTTTTTCTTATCTATTTTCATCCCTTCTGAACGTAATTATGTGTATTACTGGATTGTTTGTCTGTTGATTTAGCTTTAATACAAGCTTATCCAAATAAGTCTATGGTTAGCCCTGCCCTTTGGTTGGTTTTAAACAGTTACTTAAAAGGCTTTTCTTGTTTGGACAAACTGATAAATCCTAGTTGAAATTATTGTCTGTTTCCACCCCTTCAACACTTTTATTGTTTCCATTCCATCATTTAATCTTAAATATCTTGTGATATAGATGACTTGCACCTTGGACCAATCTTGAAATTATTGCACAATTAAACCTTTTATGACTCCATAGCCCAATGGACTAAAAACGAACATTATATCTATCCTATCAACCAAAGCTTGTTCTGATTCCTTGCAACTTCACACCTTTCAAACTCTTTCATTTTAGGAATTTCCACTCAACTAAAAATCATGCTCAACCATCCAAGACAAACAAAAACCCTTGCTCTTAATAACTAGCCTAATATCACACCCAAAAAGCCTTAAAGATAAATCAATACTTTCACTTATAGAGAGATCCCTCTCTAGATTCAGGAGGGCTAGATCCTAGAATCCCAAAGTGGTTCAAGTGTTATCTCTATATTTTGTATTTTTCAATCTTTCAAATTATAGGGAGCTAACATTTATGGTGACTCCATTGGGGATTTTGAGTGTTTTTCATCCTAGATACCTTTAAGACCTTAGAAAACCCTTGATTCAAGAACATTATGTAGTGAGTAAAAGAAGCCCTTTTCAAGCACTACCAAGCAAATGGTAATCATGATAAAACTTGTTTGAATCTATGACAATCTAAGGAAACCTTAGGATTCTCTTAAAAAGTTTATCAAACCTTGAAGGATCAGCTAGCTTATCCATAAGAGTAAACTGTCTTTGTCTCATCACCGTAGCTAAGTGTTGAAATAGATTTAGGACACTCTTAGAACCCATAGGATTGAAAAAAACTCATAAAACCCAAAAATATTTCAGATTGGTATTCAAATAAACATGGTGGTGGACCATAAAACATTTTACCTCCAAAAGAGATAAAAATTTCCACCTGGTGAAACCACAATCCTAAACAGACCTTAAAACTCCACTGGGAAGACCCATTATCGTCATAATATCATTTAGCTCAGTAAGAGAACTTTAGGATTATAGTTTTTTTGCTAAAATATCAGTTAGCCCCTTAAAGATTGTCATATTTGGTTAAACTTTTCTTGTTTAGTTGGGTCTAAAAAACACAGTATAGTGGCTCCTAGAAAGATTCATACTAAATCCTATCTTGACCCAAACCCTCCTAAGATAGTTGATAACCCTGAAAGTATCCTTAGGAAGTCTCCTGAGGTTAAATTTTTAATTTTTTTCAGATCACCCTTTAGAGCTAATTATGTTCCTGAAAACCTTGCAGCTCTACAACAATCACAATTTTACATAAGAAATCCATTTAGAACTAGGTCACTTGATGATTTAGATCAGCTAGATACAGAGTCTTCACTTTCATCCCCATAACAAAGTCAACATCCTGGTAGTAGAGAAAATACACCACCTGGTTTACATTTCCTTTACAATTTAGGTGTCTCTCATCCAAGATCAGCTCAACAATCTATTGCTGGTACATCCACATCTGCTCTTCATACTTCCACTATCCAAACCAATCCATTCTAGCCCACTGTCCCTCTTGTTAATCCACCACTTGTAAACCCACCATTGTTCCGACAACCCCCTATCATGGCAACATGGTATGCTCTCTTAGTCCTTCCTTTACCTTTAGTTAATATTCCACAGGACTATCAGTCCAAGATACCACTGTATGATGCCAGTAATGCCACTACTGCTTCACAACATGTGGATAAGATGAATGACTACTTTCACAAAAATGAAATGGATGATGAAACTGTGAAACTTAGACTATTTGCTGAATGTTTAGGGGGAGAAGTAAGAAAATAGTTCAAATTCTTAACCCCTCATAGTATTAATGATCTCCAAGCCTTCCATCAGATATTCTTAAACAAATGGAAAGTCAGGAAAAAACCTCTCCAAATACTTTCTGATTACAAGAATCTCCAAAGAAATGCTGGGGAGAGTGTACAAGCTTATTGAACTTGTTTTAATAGTGTTTATAATGCCCTTCCCCCAGACTTAAAACCTCCACAAGGCTCAAATTTAAACAAGTTTCCTGAAGGATTTGATCTTGAGATGGCCTATCAGCTGAGAGAGAGAGATCCTTTAACCCTTGAAGATATGCAAAAAGGAGCTCTTGTTGTGGAAGTTAAATTGATGGAGAAAAGAGAAAGAATGAAAAATGAGAAGAGAGTGTCCTTTAGAGAGGAATCTACACCTTCCACATCCAACTCAAAGATGGAGGAGATGATGAAAAATATGAGCATACTGGAGAGAGCACAAGCTAGTCAAAACCAAACAGCTCCTCGAAACAGAAATCAAAACCAAAATCAGAATTTTAGAAGAAACCAACCTCAAAACAAACCAAGGGAGGATGATGAACAGATCACTCCTCCTTTTCATCAAAATTATGTAAGTGAGGTTGAAGAAACATTAGAAAAAATAGAGGATGATGATATAAACATGTTGGGGGTAGATTATGATGACTTTGAAGTTCATTACAATAGAAAACAAGGTCTATATACACCTTATGATGACAAAAGACCAAAGGATGAATATTACTATCAAGAAATGGAAAATGTCATCAAATAAACCACAAAGGAATATGACCTTAGGAGTAAAAATAATATGGAAACTCCCAACAACAAAACCTCTAATAAATCTTCATGAAACAACACTGTAAATAAACCCAAAATTTTAAAGAAGAAAGACAAAACAGTGGCTGTAAATTCTGATAAAAATAAAGAGAAAGGAACTCAAAACAATGAAAAATAGAGTGCAGATCTCAACAGTGTTAGCACATCAGCTAGTACTCCTGTTAAAAAAATTCTAACCAATGTAAATAGAGAAAATTAGAAAACTAATTTTGCTGATAGAGTGGAAGTTAATAAGGCTAAAACAAGCACTTCAAAGAATCAGATGTCTTTTAGTTTGGAGCAAGAAATTGCCAGAATCAAAATCTCTGTTCCTTTCTCTGAACTAGCTGCCAAAAATGTATATAGATCCCAAAGTTTGAAGGCTTTAAACATAGAAGAGAATAATCACACTATCAATCTTAATGATGACCAGCCAAAGCTCATTTTTGGTCCTAATATTGAAGATAGATATCAAGAAGGACCAGTTCCTCCTTTTTATATAAGTTTAAATGTTCATGACAATATTTTTCAAAACGCTATGCATGATTCAGGGGCCTCTCATATTTTAATGCCCAAAGTTGTAATGGAGAGCCTAGGCCTTGAAATCACCAGACCTTACAAAGATCTTTACTCCTTTGACTCAAGCAGAGTGAAATTTTTAGAATTAATCAAAGACCTCTATGTTAACTTAGCACAAATCCCAGCCAAATGTTTAGTAATGGATATTGTTGTGGTTGATGTACCCCAAAAATATGGTATGTTGTTATCAAGATCTTGGGGAGCTAAGTTATAAGGAACTATGCAGATGGACATGACATATGCAACCATCCCTGTTTTCAATCAAACTACAAGACTTTACAGGGAGTCTCATATGCAATACATGGTTACTAGCCAAGAGAGACCTCAAAATTCCCCCCTTTATTCTTTAAACATGGGCCTTGATTCATTTATCCTTTTTAACGTTGAAACATTCACTGAACAAGTAACCTTAACTGAATTAATGGCAGATAGAGAGGAGGAGGAAAATAACACAGAAGTGTCAAAACAGTCTGCTCAACCCGAAAACTATAGCAAACCAAACATAGTTCTAGAGCTACAAATCATGTGTCCTTTTCTTTTAAACCTTGAGAGTCAAGAAAGTAGTCCTCAAATCAATGAAAAACCTAAGGAATTAAAGCAAATTCAACATAGTTTCGATCTTCAAGAACAAGCCGAAAGCACATTAGTTAAAGAGGATAGTAATCAAACTGTTGAACCCGAGACTAGTCCTCTTTGGAGGATGAAATTTTATGGGTCCTGCACTAGGAGAAATGCTGGTGTAGGATTCTATATACACAACACTGAAAACAATCACATAGAAGGCCATTCCTACAGATTGAATTTTCAGTGTTCGAATAACATAGCTAAATACGAATCCCTTCATTTAGGCTTACACCTATTGAATAAATTAGGAGCTATAAGAATAAAAGTTCATGGGGATTCGAAGTTAATCATTAGGAAAGTGAACAGGGAATACAACACCAATCACCCCTGACTCAGAGCCTATCGAAATGACGTCATGGATTTATTGAAAACTTTTGAGGAATCCCAACTTGTTATTGTCCCAAGACAAAAGAATATCATGGCCCACAGTTTAGTCTTTGTTGCTAGAACATATTTAATGCCATATGAAACCAAAAAATGTACAACTCAAATTAAATTCAGACCATATGTCCCTAATAACGAGAGATATTGGCAAGTGTTTGATGGTGACAAACAAATAGAAGACTTCTAATAGTCCAAAAGTGAATTTGAACTACCAAGTTCAGATTCAGACTATGAAACAGACTGTCCTAGTGAAGAAAATTTTCTTGATGAAGAAGAAGATTCTCCTGAGGTTGCCGATATAAATCTGCTATCTAACAAACTTGAAAACACAAAAGAAATGGTTGCAGAGTTAGAAACAGAAGGCTTAGAAACTTTGCATTCTAACAATTGAATTTTACAAAAAGGTCTGGCCCCTTTAGAAGAGTTGTTTGATTTCAACGATGTGGCCAAGAAGCCAAAACTATAGCCTGTGGAAACTAAAGTTGAAGATTGTAATATAGGCAGTGAACTAAAACTGAATATGATCAAACTATCTAAAAATTTACCAGCTCACATTAAACTCAAATACATAGAGCTGTTTAAAGAGTTTTCTGATGTTTTTGCATGGAGTTATGAGGATATGAAATCCTATGACACTGAAATAATTCAACACAAGATACCTCTCAAGGAAAACCAAAAGCCATTTAAATAGAAACTACGCAGAGTAAACCCTGTTCAGTTACCTTTGGTTGAGAGAGAAATCAAGAAAATGTATGAAGCTGGTATTATTGTCCCCATTAGATATTCTGAGTGGGTTTCTAATCTGGTGTCAGTTAGGAAGAAAACATGATAAATTAGGCTTTGTATTGACTTTAGAGACTTAAACAAAGCCTCATTGAAAGACAACTACCCTTTACCCAAGATGGACCATATTTTACAAAGGGTAGTTGGTTCTAAAATAATTTCTTTGCTAGATGGGTACTTAGGATACAATCAATTTTTAGTAAATCCTGGTGATCAATTAAAGACATCTTTTAATACACCTTGGGGCACTTTCATGTATGTGAAAATGCCCTTTGGTTTAATGAATGTTGGTGCTACTTTTCAGAGAGCCATGGATATTGCATTCTCGGAGGAATTAGGCTACTTCATCATTATTTACCTTGATGATCTCATTGTTTTTTCAAAGATAGATGAAGATCACTTAGAACACTTGAGGAAAGTATTTGAGAAATGCAGAAAGTTTGGGATATATTTAAACCCAAAGAAAACAATGTCTGGTCTCCAAGAAGGTAAACTTCTTGGGCACATTATATCAGAAGAGGGGATAAAGATAGACCCAAAGAGGATTGAGGCTATATTGCAAATCACTCATCCTCGAAATATCAAAGAACTCCAATATTTCATTGGAAAGATTAATTTATTGAGAAGGTTCATACCCAACTTGTCTGAACTCCTTAAGATCATGAAAAACATGTTGAAAAAGGAACAAGGGGTTAAATGGACCTTGGAAGCAAGGAATTCCTTTGAACTAGTTAAACAAGCATTAACCAAAACACCAGTTCTAATAAGTCCTGATTTTTCAAAAGATTTTTACATTTTTTCATTTGCATCAGAACATACAATAGCTGTCGTCCTATTACGGAACAATTCATAGGGACAAGAGCAACCTATTGCATTCTTTAGCAAGGCATTGAGAGATGCTCCTCTCAAGTACAAAATTATGGAAAAACAAGCCTTTGCCTTATTCAAAGCTTTAAAAGACTTGAAAGTATACATCCTTCACTCACACATCATTGTCTTTTTCCCAAATTCAGTTGTGAAAGACATTATAACACAGGACCCAGATGGTAAGAGAGGTAAGTGGATAGTTGTGATACTTGAATATGATTTGGAAATCAAGCCCACAAAACTCATCAAAGGCCAAGTTCTAGCTATATTAATGGTTGAATCAAATTTTTAAGTTCTTGATATAAATATGATAAATTGTTTAGATGAACAAGAGGATCTATCAACTCCCATTATTGAAGATCATTTTATGAATTCCTCTTGATATGCTGGTATTCTATATGTTTTGCTTAATTTGAATACACCCTCTAGTTTATCAAAAACAAAGGCAAGGTTTTTGAAGTTAAAATTTGTAAACTATTGCATTATAAATAAATGTCTTTATTGGAAAAATGCAAGTGGGATATTTCTTAAATGTTTTCCTGAGAATGATGCAGAGAAGGTTAAGCACGAGTTCCATGAAGGAGAATGTCGAGGCCACCTCTACTGGAAGACAACAACTAACAAAATCCTTAGAGTTGGTTACTATTGGCCCACATTCTTTCTAGATGTACACAAGATGATAATTTCTTGTCATAAATGCAAAATTTTTGAAGGCAAAAGAAAATTTCTACCCTTACCTCTATATCCAATCACTATTGAAGCTCCCTTTCAACAGTGGGGACTTGAATTCATAGGAGAAATCCATCCACCCTCATCTGCCCAACATAAATGTATTCTCACTACAGCAGACTACTTTACCAAATGGATAGAAGCCATCCCTTCTAGGCAAGCCAATGACTCTGTCATCATAAAATTCATTGAGACTCATATCCTCTCTAGATTTGGCCATCCTAGGAAGATCATCACAGATAATGCTGCAGCATTTGGATCCAAAAAGATGGTTGAATTATGTCATGAGTATCAGATTACATTGGGTCATTCTACTGCTTATTACCTTCAAGGTAATGTGCTGGCGGAATCCTCAAACAAGAGTTTGGTGAACATAATCATGAAGTTTTTGGAGGAAAAAAAGAAGTCTTGGCACACAAAGCTAGTGCATGCACTATGGGCTGACAGATTAACACTTAAAAAATCCATTGGAATGTCACCCTACTAGCTTCTCTATGGTACAGATGTAATTTTTCCAACCAGCCTTGGTGTACCAGTTATGAATTTCATTCAAGAAGTAAATTCTGAAGACAATGATATGATCATAAGGATTAATCAGACTATACATCTTCATCAAACCAGAGAGGAGGTCTACAATAGAGCATTACAAAATAAAGAGAGCATCAAGAAGATTTTTGACAGAATAACAAAGGCCAACAATTTCAATGTTGGGGACAAAGTGTTAAAGTGGGACTCAAGGAGAGAAGACAAGGGCAAGCATGGGAAATTTGATAACTTATGGCTTGGCCCTTATCTCATTCATTCTTTTGCTGGTAACAATGCTTATTTCTTGCAGGAGTTGAATGGAGCTGAACTGTTTGGGGATCCTGTCAATGGTAGGATGCTCAAACATTATTTCTCTTAGTCCTATCATGTTTGGAAGTCTTTTTATCTTTTTTCTCATTATAAATATTTCATCCATCATTGCATTAAAATTTAGAAAAATAAATAATACAAAAAACAATAGAAAGAGAAAATAGGTCAGATTCTAAAAATAAGAAAGGTACAGCCCCATACCAAAAAGAGTGACAAAGTCTGAAAGTGTGGAAGCTCAAATGCCACTCCTAAAAAACACACTTCTAGTTAGTCATATAGCCTAATCATGACTAATTAGTTTTAAATTGACTATTGATAGGTTAGAGAATCAGATTTTCCAAACAGCTTAATCTTGGTTTGTCAGTTAGGTAGATTAGGATAGAAGTAAAGGTTCAAACAAGCTCAAAATCTAAACCTCAGTTTTCAAAATAAGAATGACTCTAATCTATTTTAATTTTGAGTCAAAAGATAGAAGTAAACTGGTTCTGATATGCTCATGATTTGAAACATATAATAAAGGAAAATCAACTCAAACAAACTCAAAAACAGAGCTAAAGAAAAGAGAAGGATGTGCTTAAAACTTTTATATCTTAAGCCTTCACCATTTTGATTTAATTTTTCTGCAAAATAATTATCGATGTGCAGCTTTTTTTATGCCATAGGTCAGCAAAAAGTTGGACTGTCCAATCCTAACTTGTATGCTTTTAAAATTTTGTTTTAGAAGTTAGAGAGTAAAAATCTATTAGGCTGTTTAATCCTAACAGATAGTAGATTAGGTAGAGAAGCTTATGAACTCAACTGTCTAATCTGAGTTCATGGAGAAATAAGAAGTAGACTTAGATTAGTTTTATGCTTTCAAAAGAATAAAATTTCTATAAAGAGTTTCCCAATCCAAATACACTCTCAAAGAAGAAAAAAAATTTAGATCAGTAGGATTGGGTAGGTAGAAAGTTTGGTTTGATAGTATTCCATTGTATTTCATGGCTGCTAACATTTTCAGAGCAAAAGAAGATCTCCCAAGTGAAGAAATTTTCAGCCCAATGGATGAGGCACTGATCATTCCCCCAGAGAATGAAAGTCCGAAGTCCTTGATGCCTTCAAGAAGGCACCATCCCCATGTGGAGCCATTGTTAGCCACCTATAAAATTTGTCATATCAAATGGTGGCTAAATCATTTTTGAAGCCTTCAAGAAACAAGTTTTATTGCAAAATTGTTAGTTCTTGAAGTCTTGTGAAGATATCTTGTCCTTTGATTAATCTTCACTACTGTTGCCCTCTTAAATTCTGAAAATCTGTTATTTTCATGATGAAAAGACTAATACAATAAACTCCATTTTCCCCCCATTTTACTGCAAATTAACCACCAATTTTATCCCCTTTTTCCCATAAAAATCCTCCTTGTTTCCATTATTTCCGTTCTTCCATTCATAAATCCCCTTTTTTAAGGTTTAAAGCTCCTTTTTGGACCTTAATGAAACCCCCAAATCCTTTGGAAATCCTTGAAAAAATCATAAAAAAGGCCATTTTTTTCATTATAGGCCTAAGCCCCTTTGGGCTAAGCCCTAAACCACTTCCCCACCATGAGACTTCATGCTGGAACCAAGCGCTAAACCCATATGGCACTTATCGCATCGAAACTTCCGATGATCGCAAGTATTTTTGTTTCATAAAAACCCCTAATGCGATTAGCTCCTTTGTATATAAGCCTCGATCTGTTTGCCTCTTCACAAAACCAAAAGCCCCACAATTGGGTGCTAAGCCTTAAATAAACCCTTCCCTGATGTGATATTCCTTTGTATTTCATGAAAAAATCGATTTTTTATGTTTTAAACATGACCCGTCGTTCATTGGTTAAAGCCATTCTCGACAATTGGTTTTAAACCAATCAACGACTAGTGCAATCTCGCATCAGAGATTTCATTGGGCACATTCAAATATTTTATTTCCCGCCCCCCCTCCAATTGGGTTCTTCCAATGGATTCTCCATCGTTTATCTATTTTTCCTTTCCCAGATCCGATGGTCCCCATCGATCCATCCCAAATCCCTTTCCCCGCCTGTGACCTCCTCCAATACATTCTCTGCCGTCGATCTGATCCTCAGATCAACAACTCTCGTTCAATTGCATCGGTGCCGCTTACCCCTTCCCTCCTCCGATCGCAAATCTCTGATTGCATCTGGGTCATCCATTGCATGAGATCCGACGGTCCAGATCATTTCTCCAACCTTTGTTAAAATCATGAAACCCCTTGTATAATGTTTTTTCGGTTGATCACCACCGTTGATCTCTGAAGATCAACGGCCCACACTGATCCTTTCTCTGCTTCATATTTTATTTCATTAACCCACATATTAAATCTCCACCATTGATCTATTAAATCCAATGATCCATAATAAATCCCATAGGCTCGACTCTCTTGGGTCCTACCCATCCCAGATTCAATCTTCGTCGTTCATTCCTTGATTTGAAGGTCCAGATCAAAACTGCTCAGAACCTGTCCCACATCTTATCACCCGAGCATCTCATTTCCATCATGCTCTTCCATCAGCCATCCGATATAAGACCCTTGATCTGACAGCAAACACTCCATATCACATTATTTTTTGATCGAACGTTAATTCTCCAAAGTTACGCGATATGGGTGGTTTCAAAAGGCCACGTGTCGGCCTCTGACACATATCGTGTTAAAAAAGGCAATATCACCTTTCTCCCCTTTTGCTGCGTGAAAATAGTTGTTTCTTTAGCCAAAACCACTTTACCCCTTTTCTATTGCATCACATCGCATTTTTTCTCCGTTGTTGATCTCTGCAGATCAACGACTCAAATTCAATCTCGCTTTTTAACTATCTCCCTTCGCCATTCTCCAAGGGACTTCTTAAAGCAATATCAGCCATCGATCTTTGTTGACTGATCTAATCCGACAGCCTAGAATCCTCCAAGAAACCCCAAAATTCCTCTTTTCCTTTTTCGTTGTTGATAAAGGTATTTACCTATTTTCTTTGCATTTTCTTCTATTTTGCAATAATGTGGCTCCCTCTACATTATATGTCTTCGGTTGATCTCAACTGTTGATCAACACAGATCAACTACATGGACTTAATCTCCTCACCGCTCTTGTAACATCCTCCCTTTTTACCTCTGCAAGAAAATCCTTGTCATTGGAAGCTTTCATCCAATGGCTGTGATCTAATCTCGAAACCTCTGAAGCAGTCTGACCCAAATATGCAGGATTTTTCTAATTTTTTTGTATTGTGTAGGTTTCAATGGTTTTTTCCATTATGTTAAAATAAAAACAAAGGTCGGGGATGACAATACCCCAGGTCTTTATTCCTCAAAAGGATTGTTCCACACGGTTTCCCATCAGTGTTTGTCAGTGCCTCATGAATGCTGGCAGCATTATAAAATCCCACTGTAAAATTTGCACATGAACAAGACACAGAAAAATTTAATCAAGAAAAGAGTATCAGTGTTGAAGGATCCAGCCATAGCAGAGACATGTTTGAATATGATTGAATCACATTTTTGGTGAATTACAGCTAAAATCGATAATTAAAAGCCTAATCCATTCAATTAAACACATTTGAAGAACAAAATACAAGAAATTAGGCCGAATTAAGCCTAACACACAGAGTTAAAGCAAATTAACAGTGTTTAAAGAAGGAAAAAGCATTTCAATAATCCAGGAAGCCTCCACTGCCACATCAGAGGCTAATTGAATCCTCTCAGCTACCTAAAAGCCACCTATAGCCTCAAAGTATTCAAAATATGGCATAGTTATTACTAGAGTAGATGATGTCTGACTTAATACAGCTGAACAATTATTTCAAGCCAAAGAGACTTATTGCAAAATATCAGCAAAGTTATTACAAAGATGACACACAGCCTTAAATTCAACAAAATCTCCCGAGCAAGCTTAATACTTAATGTAAGCCAATTAATACAAGGAAATATCTATAATCTTCTCCATTGGGCCCCTCAAAGGATGAGAAGCATTAAACAATATTAATTGAGCCTGAAGGTATTTTTCTCTCATTCCACCTCCTCATTTTTCCTATAAAACCTTCTTGAGGAGCTCATTGTAAAGGGTTGGTTGCAG
Source organism: Pinus albicaulis (assembly GCA_034641835.2). NCBI lineage: Eukaryota > Viridiplantae > Streptophyta > Pinopsida > Pinales > Pinaceae > Pinus > Pinus albicaulis. The sequence continues at coordinate 188,493,407 of CM076576.1, read as the reverse complement.
AATTTTGAAATATACTTGTGCTCAAAACATTCTATATGTAAATAGTATTGAGAGGCTCTTGAAGCTCTGTTTGTGATTAAATAATTTAGGCTGAGAAGAGAAGATGATTACTAAAATGAAACATTGGACTTGAAGAATGTAACTGGATTGACATCAATATACAAGATGATTCTTCGGATCCTGGTCTATATCACTGGTGAAGTGCATCCTTTTGTGTCATTTTTTTCCTTTCATGTATGCCATTTTGTCCATTTATTCTCTGATAAATAACAACAAGCATAGAGTTAGGATATATTGTTTATAGGACCCTTCTCTGACTGATAAGCTTTATCTTAATGTTTTCCTCCAAATTGTATATTTGAGAATGATTCAGTACATTCTAAGTAGTTATGAATGCTGGCATTCCCTCGTCTTACTGTCTAAACATAAAAATTGTTCTTGAATGTTACTTTCATTATTTACTCAGTAAAGTTAGACTAGGAAGGTTTATGGTTTGCCCTGTCTTCTAGTTTCTTTTTCCAATGGTAGTTCTGAATGTTTCCATAAGAGTATGCTGAAAGAAATTTAGATTTAAAAGTATCTTATCTGATCTTAGGCTGCACTTCGTTTTTCTTATCTGTTTTCATCCCTTATGAAAGTAATTATGTGGATTACTGGATTGTTTATCTATTGAGTTAGCTTTAATACAAGCTTATCTAAGGAATTCTATGGTTAGCTCTGTCCTTTGGTTGGTTTTAAACAATTAATTAAAAGGCTTTTCTTGTTTGGACAGACTGATAAATCTTAGTTGAAATTATTTTCTATTTCCACCCCTTCAACACTTTTATTGTTTCCATTCCATCATTTAATCTTAAAGATATTGTGATATAGATGACCTGCCCCTTGGACCACTCTTGAAATTGCTGCACAATTAAAACCTTTTATGACTCCATAGCCCAATGGACTAAAAGCCATCGTTATATCTATCCTATCATCCAAAGCTTGTTCTGATTGCTTGAGACTTCATACCTTTCAAACTCTTTCATTTTAGGACTTTCCACTCAAATAAAAATCATGCTCAACCATCCAAAACAAACAAAAACCCTTTCTCTTAATAACTAGCCTAATATCGCACCAAAAAAGCCTTAAAGATAAATCAATCTTTTCACTTATAGAGAGATCCCTCTTTGGATTCAGGAGGGCTAGATCCTAGAATCTCAAAGTGGTTCGAGTGTTGTATCTGCAGTTTGTATTTTCCAATCTTGAAAATTATAGAGAGCTAACATAACCTTCAACATCAGCAGTTGAGGGAGCCAACATAGTGGAAGGGAGAACTCTTGCAGGGTGATCAAGAGATTTGATGGAGAACAATCAGAGAGGGAGGAGCCCTCACCACCTCTTGAGAAGACTTATATCAGCGCTGTCACAACCTTGGAGGAGCAGCCTTCAACATCATCAGTTGAGGGAGCCAACACAGTGGAAGAAAGAACTCTTGTAGCCATGCAAGGTGTTCCCAAAGGCTAGTAAGGTATGATTGCATTTCCACTTTCTATTATTGCAGCAAATATTTCAGAAGATTGTGGAAATCTGATGTTGTATGACCTAGGATCATCACTGACTGCTATTTTAGAGCAGCAAGATTTCACTTCGTTGTCCAAGAGCAACAGTAAAGAAAGGAGGACCCATTCCTCATGGGAGCATTGAGATAACAACTTCATTCAAGAAGCCATGGATAAAGAGATGTCAGAGGGTAGACATCTTGAGATGAGAATGATTTTCTCTTGTGGACAGCCCACTCTCTCGGCTAGGCATAACAGCTCCAAAGAGACTTCCTGCGACGGATCCGGGCTACTGTCTTGGAAGGCCATGCATGAGGAAGAGGTCTCATCAGGAGATCCCATTGGAGGTGCACTTTGACATTTCATGGAGTGCAAAGTTCTTCAAGGGTTTAAGGAGATTGGTAGTCTTCATGGGGAATATACCAAGGGGGAGCATGATTGGAGGCATCCACATTTGGATGAATGGGGGTTGATGGAGAGCAAGAGGCTGGTAAGCCACTTTCAGATCTATGACACAAGGCAACAAGAAGTATAGCTGCGATGGATACTCTTGAGAGAGTTTGGCCATCTTGGGACATACCCTTTGTCAGGAGGTATGTGGTGGATGGAGCCATTGCATGGCACCCATATGCTAGAGTAGCAGAAGAATTGTTTGTATGGGGCATCATACAAGACAACCATCATGATCTTACTCTATAGATTTTATGAGGGATAAATGAGGGAGCAGTAGGAGTTTTTTTTGCTATGGCTACACTTGGGAGAGTGTCGGTAGAATTTTTCCCATACTTATCATGTTATTTGCAGAGGGAGGAAAGGAACATTCAAAGTTCAAAGAGGCTACCCTTTAGCATTGGAGGATAAGGAGGGGCTTCCACATAGGAAGGAGATCCTCTCACATAGCAGCATGATGGTGAATGGATTTGGCATGTGGAATGTCAAAGGAGGAGTCATGGAGTGACAAGAGCCTTATCACTAAGGCCTACAGTGTTGTCACTTGGGAGTATGCATCCTCTCATTCTACATACTTTTATGAGAAGATTCTCATGGGAGGGCTCATTCATGGACCTCACTTTTAGCTCACTCACCATGCATGGTAAGGAACACATTTATGTACTTGTTGATTACTCCATTGAGTATTTTTATCTGCTCATCATATATGAACAGTGCATTGTTCCATAAGAGAGCAAGAGTATTTTTGGGTTTCATGGTCATTTTAGGGCCAATATCTGTAATGCTAGTAGCCCATCTACACATGAATTTGGGCAAGTGTATTGTTATTTTGATTAGGTATAACTGATATACATTGTTTCTTACTACCCCATGGTGGAGGAGCAAACATACACAACTTGTAACTTATTCGAGAACCACTTGCCACATGATATTCTTAAATAGCAGTTGGAAAGACTGTGTTGTATCCACCATAGAAACCATTTGTATAATCCAAACTTGCACATAACCTTCAACATTTTTCTGATTTGGATGCCTTATGGTAATAATGTGCCAATCATTTTGAGTGGAATGGTTTGGGCTAGCATGATCCATAACTTTAGAGAGAGGGTCTTTGGAGATCCAATCTTTTTCTTGCCACCTAAGTGCAACATATTTGCAGCCCAAGATTAGTATGTAATCTACACTTGCCATGAGTGGAGAGGAAGACAGCGTGGGGTTGGCCATATTTCCTATCATGTTAAGCTATTCAGCCCAACTTCTTTGTAGGAGCCTCAGGTGGAGGAGATCTTTCATGAGTTTCCATGTTGGAGGGTGACTCATCTTGTATGGATGATAGCTTGGGGGTTAGGTTTTACATGGGAATGATATTTCCAAAACATATTTCAGATGCCATGCCTTGGGAGGAAGCTTTTCCAGTTCTATCCTTGAATTTTCTTGAGGACAAGCAACATTTCAGAGGAGAGGATTGTAAGATTGCCACTTTAGCAAGCAGCTAAGGGGAATATTAAAGTTTTGATATTTGCACTTAGTAGATGAATAAATGGGGGAAAAAGACCCATACTTGCCTTGTATTAGCATAAAATCCCTCTTGGTATGAAAAGGGGACATTATAGTAGTTGGATTTTGCATTTTCCATGTGTGAAAAGGAAGAGATGCATGTTGGTTAAGTCAAGTTGACTAAGCCAACAACGCAGTATGGAGGAGTAGCCTTGATGGATTTTTGGATGGAAAGTGATCATGTGATGTTGGAAACCCTAATGGGTGGGACCCAAGGTGAGGAGGCTCACAAAGCTTATAAGGGCAGAGATGGAAGCCATTTGTGGTTAGCTTATGGATTATTGATTTTGGTCTGCTTAGACAATTGAGCATTCTTTAGCTATTGAGTTGAGTATGCAGTCCTGCTTAGCACAAGGCATTATTCCTTAGGGATTCCTTCTCCTTCCTTGAGAGGCCTCTTGGAGGAGCATTTTACTTCAGTTTTCCACATTCAGGCTTGAGGCCAAGCATCCTCCTTCAGTCACAACATTATTCTTGTAGCAGGAAACATTGCGTTGCAGGGTTAAGGAACAATTTAACAAATAATTATTTAATTTATTATTCCTAAATGATTTAGTCAAATTTAACAAGGAATTATAATTAAATAATGATTTAATATAAATAATGATTTATCTAATTATTTCTCATTAATTGGGTTAAATATGACCAAGAATATTATTTAAACAATGGTTTAATTAATTATTCCTAGAGGAAAATCAAATAAATAAGGATTTATTTCGTTATTCCTCATGGGGTTTCCTATTTGGACCAGAAATAACTCAATAAACTGTGGTTGATTAGATTATTTGTTATAGTGAAATAATTTTTACTATGGTAAGATTCATCTTACATGTGTATTTCGATACATCAAATTGTAAATCGTTATATGACCAAAAATTGGTGTAACATATTTCCCCCCAATGTGTGAGTGTTAGGAGCTAATCGTATGATTGAGCTACGTTGTAAGAACACAATCACTAGACACCAAAGGGGAGTCATAGAAAGAGGGATACATAGATGGGGTTAAGCGAGAGATTAAAATAACATGAGGGGGCACAACCTACATATGATATAATACTCCTTTAATGTTCGGGAACCTATTCTCAATGAGGAGAGGGAGGCATATCTATGCCCGCTGAGATGAAAAAGCACAAAGAATAATGGTGCACCTAGTAAAATGGGACTGAGCTATAAATTACATGATATGCTAGCATAAAATAGGCTAGAAAAAAATATAATGGATCCCACATACATATTGTGCCCGGGACAATAGCCAGGATTGAATACAATAATGTCTGAGTACATGAGACATGATAAAAACCAAATAAGCCCTAATAAATAGGAAAGGGATCTGAAAATATCAATGGATCATATAAGTGATAGATGCATGCTATAGGTGTTACAAGCAGCCGGAACCGAACTCATCAAATATATGGAGCTGCATCTGAGGTTGTGGCATAAAATTTGGTCATCCAACCATCTGGGGGGGTTCCTGAAGGTCTACCCCCTCATTAGGTTTGAAGCATATCACACACATGGGGGAAACACTATATCAATCTGCTGGATCATTGAACTATCAAGCATATGAATCACGATCATGCTAAAGTGGAGCAGATGAGAAAAAATCAAGTCAAAATGGGATAATTAGTCCCTTTGCGTGATCTGAGGCATTGAAAAATAATGGAAGCTGGAACCAAGATACACCACCCTCTAGAACTGTCTTCTAGAATGCATGCGTTGATGTTGAAAGGAGGTGGTCCACCATAGGTGAGGCAATGAGGGTCCTCAACTAAGCCATGAGAGATAATAGTAGAGCGACTGATGGAATAACACCAGGGATGATGATGGAATGTGGGATACTGAGTAGAAAATGGATGACTTCACTTGTTAGAGCATATAAAGCATGGATTTCCTGGCAGCGATGGACTCGACTAATGAGGGGATGGGGGATAGTGGGAATCAAGGAAAAAATGGGCTACACGAGAAAGGGACAAGGTGTGAATGGGTGGAATACTATAACAGGAGGCAAAGGGACTTGGGAAAAATTCCATGAATGCAATGATGACTAAGCTCGGATGCATCAAGGGCGACTTGATGATGCTTCCACATAAAATAGGCCCAGTGGAGACAATAAAAACATGAGTAAAAATATTTCCTCATGGAAAAAATTGGCACATGCATTGACAAGTATGAAGGCTAAGTGGTGCCCCAAGGACAAGTACCACAGGTGCAAACATTCGATTTTGTGAGGCTACGAAATGAACCTTCTTGAAAAGAAGGCTTCGGGATGAAGTATCAAAACACTAAAAATAGAAGGATACCCATTTTAGACCTTGGTGAGAGATTTCCAATGGTGTTGACGGTTTGTAAAACGAAGCTACGATTTGGCTGCAACTAGAGAAAGAAACATTAGGGTTTTTATTTTAATAGGGCGATTTCCATCAAATTTGTCTCATTTTCTAGTTGAGCTGTGGTGAATGTGGAGAGGAAAAAAAAGCCCTAAATATTACAGCATTCATAGCAGAGAAACCAACTGTTGGAATTGAGATATGTTAGTTGCAGGTACGTGGCTTAGCCCTACTCTTTAGTTTCAGTGGTTTAGAATTTCAGATTAGGTGCTCACAACCTGGGAAAAACACCCAAACCTTCCCCACAATTGGCTCGTATTTCCTGGGCTATGCTCTATGAGCTCGATCACATTTTTTAGAGGTAAAAACTATGACCTCACAGGGATAGATGTAGGAAAGTATGAGCTACAAAAAAGTTGGGTTTTTGTCATGTTTTTTGCTAAGAACTCGGGCTTGATGTGTTTGATGCAAATTTTCTTGCTCTGACTCAAAAATTTCTGGGTTTTTGAAGGTATGGTAGAGTTAAAGATCAACTAGAGAGGGAGATATTTGGATGCAATTGATTTTAAGAACCAAGGGGATCAGGTGGTCAGAGGCGCACTAGCGAGGTATGGGGTTCTCAAGTTGGTTGAGAGCCCATTGATGAGGGTAGGGGAGTCGTTGATATTTAGGATAGTGAACTAATGGGAACCAGAACTGGAGGTATTTATCATTCAGGGGCACTAGATCAAGCTAACTATTCATGATATCTATTTCTCGATCGTCTCCCATGACTAGGAGTGGTGGGGAATATCCAGTGAGTGTTACCACGGGAGAAAAATATATTTGAGCTCATGTAATGTCATTACCAACCATACATCCATGTCAAGGCCACATATATAATGACCGGAGATATAGAGAGGCTAGAGACTTGAGTTTTCGCCACAACAGTGTTGTGAATATTGGGCAACCATGCCTTCCACCACATCATTGAAGGGCATATGATGCTGGTTGAGAGTGTGTTTACCAGGACCTATAATGGGTGGGCCCAGATGATGCTAGAATCGTTGAAATGATATTTTTCATCATGCAAGTGACAAGTGAGCCATGACAGTGCTTTTGGTACAGTGTTATGCTCATTCTTCTTCGAGAAGATTCCTACCCTTCAACCTCATGTGCATATCCAAGATGGGGGCCCACAAGAGCCCAAGATGCACTGCTAGGGGAAAATAATGCAGAGAGGAGGAGTTGGGGGATTCAAAATAGTGTCTCAACCTGAGTTCTTTACACATTGGTACCAGATGTCATTGTATATATATGACTATCCATACATTGGGTTTATCTATCAGGGGGACCCGAACTTGCCACTTCCACCAGGTCAAGCATGGGGATCATATTAAAAGTGACAAGTTGATATATTTTATGGTACATTTAAAGTCTTAGAACTATGTATGTGGTACTGATTCGTTACTTCTAGTATGCATATATAACACTGGTGAAACTGACCAGGTATATAGGATGACCTGCAGTGCCAAGGGATTCAGAGTCTAGAACAACTATAGGAGCTGATAGAGTGGATTTAGAGGTACTACCGGAGGATGTATACCATAGATGTGAGCTATTGATGACTGGGGTATCAGAGTTTGGCTGACATGATTTAGATGAATACTACATTGAGGCATGTATCGGGGTACCCTTAGAGTGGTGAGGGATCATGCGGTGCATGTCGATGGTCTAGCATGGTATGTGGGATCTACGGGCTACAGGAGCCGATAAATTTTCTCGAAGCCCTCCAAATAGTGATTATATGTAAGGGCATGTGGTTCCCCCAATCGCAATTTTTGTAACATCCTATGGGCATGTTAGACGTACTAGAGTAGAGGACTCGAAAAATGTTTATTATTTTCTGGACACATATTATGGATGTGCATCTTTAACATATGATGAGTATATGGATCGCCATTTGTTTATGATTATTTTCTTGTGTTAAATACATAAAATAAGTGCCAATATATAATATTTTTTACAATGCTATCTACATAGTGATTCTAGGCTCTAGGTACATGACTAAATGTAATTGTTGGAACAGGGTCTCCCTCAAAGCTGTGAAACTGGTCCATTTTGTATATTTCTTATTATATTTAGTATAGCACAACAGTTTTGGGGTGGGTCAAATCCCTTAAAGCATTGTAATTAAGTCAAGGGTAGACCAAGAGTCTGCAAACCATGGTTTTCAGACCATTGGATGCATAGGCTAGAATAGTATAAGTAGTTGAACCTTATTGAGTTGTAGGATAGGCTAAGAATGATAAGAGATTGCTGCTAAGTGAAAATTGATAACTGGGTCGTGGTTTCCGAGTAAGGACTCTTGCCGCTATGTGCTCAAAGGCTTTCGTGGTTTTGTACGTAGATCTGAAATATTAATGAATGCGGAAGTATTTTTAATTATCTTAATCCACTGTAATTGTTGTGATATGAATATGTGATGTCTTGATTACTTAGTATATGTTGTTGCTTTATTGGGTTAAGTTGAAAACATACTTGTGTACTTATTTATGCTGCGATATGGGTTTTTTATACTTGCTTCATTCAAGAATATATGAAATAGCTGTGTATTTTTATATGAATTCTCGATCTATTGATCTCTGTGAGTAATATTGTTGTTGTGCACATGGATGCGAAGGGAATCTAGGCTCGATGATACCAGATCGGGTCACGATAAGGGTGAACGCAACTTTGCTTGACTTACCTACCCTCTCCCAGGGTGCAGAAACCTGGTTCCAGCACCCACCCATATTACTTCAGGTGAGACTTTGGCCTACACAAGCAGGTCATTACTAAAAGGGCCAGTAGTATAGGGTTATGTTGGAAAACCTTGAACATCCGAACCCGAGTCAGGACCCCTCGAGCCAACAAATGGTTCCGTTGCCGAGACCTAGAGCATTTTGAGAGAGGGATCGAGTAATGCCAAGGCCGTACTGGAAGCCGAAGAGGAAGGAAATTGATGAATGGTTTGAACAACAAGTTCATGAATTTTCCATAAAAGAAAACCGTAGTAAGAGGTTGACCACCGAAGAGTGGAAGATTAAGTACATTTTCACAGAGATCTACGAGATCTTCTTTGTAACGATTGCGATCGAGCTCCAGGAGTGGCTCGCAAGACTGGTCGAGTTTCAAAAGTGTTGGAAGGATGAGCGGATCACAGATTGGACCCCCGAACTATTCCAGCAGCTAGAAAATACTGGTAACACCATCACTCGCACAATGGACCATTGGGTAGACAACATGTTAGGAGGATTTGTAACAGATTTTGCAATCAATCAGTTTATCTCCTACTCTGAAGCAAAGTGAATATTCTTCATGGGGTTCCGAGGTAAGTTCTTAAAGACTTTGCCATTATTGATAAAGATATTATTATGCAAAAAGAGTATTCTGTGTAGCCATACCGAGTGAATGACCTCTGATTTGGACGAGAGCACAATGCGGAGTGGCAAGTACTATAGGGCCAACCTAGAAGGAGATCGATTGGCCTACAGTCCAGTAAGGGAAGCAATATTTTTCTAGGTCCTCCACCCACACCAATAAATCAGCTTAGAGGTAAGAACTCAACGACCCCTCCACCATCTAAGACAACATGGCTGCACACATGAAATTAACACCTTTAAGGGTGTAGGGGATGAAGATATGGATCGCATGGTTTGTTTCGTGACTGTGATGGACCGTGCGTAATGTGGCTATGATGTGGTGAAAAGGGCACAATCGTTCCTTGCCTCGAAGGAAGAGCATTACCGGTACATGGGATACATCTACCAAAACACAATGAAACCATTGAAGAAATTAAGAACGCCATGAAACCGCAGTTCAAGAAACCTAAGTCCTACTCCCAAATCGTGCTTGATCTAAAGGATTTCAAGCAAGGACCTTCTGAATCTGTGTGGGAGGCCAATCAACGACTAAAGAAGGTGATAAGAGAAGGGGGATTCCAATATGATGACAGACAACACATGGAATGGTTTATTGCTATGTTGCTGCCCCACCTATGTGTACCTATGGGGCACCAAAATTTCAAATCATAGGAGAAGGCCTTGGAAGGTGCCATGAAGTTAGAAGCTGCACCTTAGAACGAGACTCAACTAAGCATCCAACAGATCCAGGGATAGCTAGAAGCGATGCATGTAGAGATCCAGAACCTGCGAAAGGAACGAGGGGCAGAAGCCAGCCCCGAAAGATGGTGCATACCGCTTGATTATATCGTTCACCCTTTAATATTTTGATAAAGGTCATAAGGATCAGATTACCCGACATCATTTAAATGGCTAAGAGTTCCAAAGTCTATGAAGGAGAAATAAAATTAAGATGAGTCATATGCAAAAAGATGGTAAGCGCACTTTATAATGAAGCAGAAATGTGTTAAAATCCTGGATATAAATAATGTGAAGGTTTAGAGGGCGCACAAGAAGTAGATACAAGGCAGATACAAGGTGGGGCCCACGCATATTCTATATACACATAAACAAAGTTTGAAAGCACCATTCCGGGGGGATCACAAATGAGAGGGATAAGGTGGAGCTTCACCCCCTAAAATCTTGATGACGTGTAAATGGGCATGACACAAGGCGAGCATTTTATGGAGAAAAGGGCAAGGGCTTTAGAGCGGTTACAGAAATCACCTTGCGTCCTTCAAGGAACAAGTTCTAAGGCATAACTGTCACCATGGTATAAAGGTAAGGTAAGTTATTAGGACAACCGATACCAAGGCTAGTACCAGTATTTAACTCGACACACGGTATTCACCTAAAAAATTCTAACACCTAATACCCTTATGCTGCGTGTCCCACAGTCAGCATCCTTAGGACGTCAACCCTACTTGTTTTACCCTGCCTTCTTTTCCCAAGTTTCCTTTGACCTCTATAACTATCATCTGTCTTTTATTGTGGTAAATACTCTCGATTTTTAAACTACTGTATAAGAAAAAGTGGGCGCCCAGTCCCAGGTCTACCCGGTCATTGTCAGTACCCCTGCGTCACTTTCTTGAGCAATTTTCTACTTCGTAGGTATTCCATCCCTTTCATTCCATCTCTTTTCCTTTTGACTGTGTTTTGGGTTTGTATGATGGTCATGGATAAGGTCACCACTAAGAAGATAGAGCCCAAAACTCCCCAATCCCATGAGTTCAGGGCTGTCCCTGGGCCTAATCCCTTCACAGAATTGCAAGCTAACATTTGTGACCCGCAATACCCATTTCCCATTAGCAGCATCAAGATTGAGCTATTTAGAAAACATGTGGAAAATAAAGATAGGTTTCGTGTCATTTTGTCTGGTCTGTATCATCAAATAACCCCCCAGTAGACCCAGTGGTCGAATTCATCTGTTGGCTCTAGGACACTTACGATGAATGTCAGGGCATGTTCCTCTCAGCTCAAGGGAACAAAATATTCACTGTTTCTCCTAAAACTATTAGAAAAGCCCTTTTTTTTCCTACCAATTCGAACTATATCAGTTTTAATGAAATAGCACTATCTCATTAGTTTTCAAAACTGCCATGGAGACAGCAGAGCGATTTCATCGCCGCCATAACCGAATCCCATTTCACAACTCTCCCCATTTTAGACTTAGTACCCTTGAACCTATTCAAGGAATATATCCAGCCTATCCTTGCGCTTATCGCAAGCCTCCTAGGTGTGGAAGGCTTTGGGCAAGCCTCGAAACATTACATAGCTTTTCTGTGGTTAATGTCTCAGTCCAGGGTCATTTTAGATATTCCTGGTTTTCTAGCCTCTACCATTCAAACTCAGTTCTAGGAGCTCTCAGACACGGGATGTTTTCATTTTTGTTCTATGGTCTTTTATCTTTTTCTCTTCCAGTAAGCTGATAAATTTAAGGGTTTGGGTTTAGATAAGGTCTACAGAATAAACTCTCAGCCAAGACCAGTCTTTTACTGGAGTCCTACAACTCATCAACTAGAGAATGGGGTGGGCTACTCAAGTTTCCTAAATTATTTCATGCCTATAGCTTACACCATCATCCATGATTCTCCTCTGCCTAGGGGTTTTCCTGAACTGAGGAAATGGATACAGTACAATGAAGCTCAAAGCACTGGGGAGCTAAAATCAGGGTTTATGGAGCCGAAGTCTCTCCCTATAAATTGCCAATTTTTCCTAACCTACAGATTTGTGCTTTGGAATACCTTAGGCAAACCTTAAAAGCTGACCAAATTCATTTCCTCCTTGCAAAAAAGAGGTTTATTCTCAATCTCCCCACGATGATTTTCCCTTTAGTTGTTAATTCAAGGCACACCCTTCCCATGGTGGAAAATCTACTCCAAGGTATTGATTTGAGGCAAGGGAAAGCTTGACCCTATGATCCGAAGGGCACCATTTTTAGCAGAAGGAAGAAGAATAGATCAACCCCTTATATTCATGAAACAATGCCTTTCATCGAGTGGCGAGCTAATATTGAAAAATGGCCTTTACTTTCGCAGATGGAGACTGATTCATTTGCGAAGGGAGAAAAGGAAAATACCGCTTCAACCAGAGAAGCTGGTAAGGAACGGGTGGAGGAGTTAGGTGCATCAGGAGAGCATTCTACCCCTTACAAAAAACAAAAAATAGGGACTGGTGAAGCAAAGTTTATCGGAGATGAGTTGTTGCTCCAGGATGAAATACTGTATGGGAAATCATACAAGAGAAAAGCAGGAATCAAGGTGCTATGGGATAGTACTACCTCTTCTGACTTCTCAGAAGTTTCAAAAGCCATCACAGCTAGCAGTTCTCTGGGAATAGGCGATGGTAGGACAAGGAACATAATAATCAAAGATAAAAACCAGTTTGAATTAGAGGGGTATGTTGAAAAATACCAAACCAGCTTTTCATCTGGAATAAATTTGGATATGAAGCAACTAGTAATGGCTATGACTGAAGCCATTCTGAACCCAGAGGCCGGTACCACCAAATATAGGGAATTGGAGATAGCAATCGACATGTCACATGTTCCAGCAATTGACAAACGCAATTTATCTTTGTGCTTTCGCAACATGCTCAAAGATGAAGTAATGCAGCTCTCCATTACTCTGAGAAAACTACAGAGTAAACATAAATATGTACTGGAGAATTTCATAAAGAAGAAGATCGATTCCTGTACACTTACAAATGACATACACACTCTCCAGGAGGTGATAAAGTGGAAAGAAAAAGTTATAGCCGACCCCCAGAGTCATATTATCGAGGAATTGTAGAAGCAGGTTGCAGCCTTAAAACGTAAAGTAAATATATCAGGCTCTCATCATGTGGAGATAGATGAGCTAGTCCAGGCAGAAAAGGACAAGGCAAGCTTGAATGATTCTCTTGCAAAGGAGAGGGAGGAGAAAGAAAATATTTTGGGAGAAATTTCCATTCTATAGGGAAAGATGAACGAATTGCAGATAACCTGGGACACACATGTATGTGCACCACTCGCTCCAGAAGGGACTAGCTCGATTTATGAGCAGTTAACTTCTGCACTAGCCACAATTGAAACAACAAAAAACATGTCTCAACATCGCGTCAAAGGATCAGCAAGCTCGAAGCATTCCTTTCTGAGAACTCCAAGAAGCTTAACGCTATACATCAGGAAATCGAGGAGAGGAAACAGGAAAAGGTGCAGCACGAAAAAACCATCGAGGAGCTCACAAATCGCATGAAAGGAAACATTACCCTCTTGGATGCCAGGCGATTGATCTAGGCTAAGATCATCACAGAGGTGAAAAAATTCTAGGAATTTTTAGATGTTGTTGAGGAAATGAAGTCAGTTGTGCACCTTCTCAGAAGGAAGCTTCATGAGGGAAATACCGATGCATCCAGCAAAGTTCAAAGCGCAAAAAAATATATCTCTTTCTTTAAATAACTAAAACCAGAGAATGTGGTAAAGCAGGGTATCAAGAGCAGGTTCATGGAAGTCGTGGAGTGTCAAAAGGTAATAGAAAAAGAGTTTCTCGTAGTATGGCCTTGGATGTCTTAGAGAAAATGGTAGCCAGTTTAGAATGGTTTGAGGTGGAATGGGCTAAGATATTACTTGCAGGACTTCCAACATGTTGGGAGCCCACCAGTGCAGTCCTACAGATGTTACCAGTGTACGAGGCTCGTCTGAAAGAGGAAATGAATAAGACCAACATACCCTCTACGAAATCTACATGGGTCAAGACTTAGACCATAGTTACTATCCTCGGTAAAGAGTTCACACTCCCGCACCAAGGGAAACATAAAATTCCTGTCGATACAGACTATGATCAAGCTCAAAACATTCAAGTTTTATGTTCTTTGTAGAGAACTTTAATGTCAAATATCTAAATGTAGTCTTAAGATTCTTGTCCAACTCGATGGAGAAGCCAGAAAATGGTTTAAAACATTGGGAAAACGCTCCATCACTACTTGGGAGGAGATGGAAAACTCCTTTCTCAGGAAGTGGGGGGAAAGGAAAGATCACAGATACTGCCTCACAGAATTTAATGCACTCAGGAAAAGACACAATGAGGGAGTACTAGAGTTCATTAAAAGGTTCAACAAGTTATACTCAAGCCTCCCAGCCGAAATGAAACCTCATCAGACGGCTGCCAAAGTAGTATTTGTAGCAGCTTTTGATTCAAAGTTTGGGTTCTCTCTAAGAGAAAGGAAGTCTACCACCATAGATGATGCCCAGACTGATGCACTAGAACTGGAGGCTAATTTTTCTTCCATAGGAAAATCAAAGGGGAGATCAGATCAAGATGCTCGAAGAAGGGGAAAGGAAGAGGTATCTACATATGGCCAAGATAGAGAGTCAGCTGAGAACAAGATTGAAGAGATGAACAAAATGATTAAAAATATTTCAAGCAAGCTGGTGAAGCTTGAACTTGAAGCCAAGAATTCATCCTCTAAAACATTTCAGAATGCTCCAAATGGGGGTTACAATCTGCAATATAGAAAGCCACCCCTACAAATACTGCAAAGAGAGCGAAAGGATTAGCAAGACCAGGTACCACACTCACTATACCTAGAAGGTCAAGTGGATGGTCCCACTGAAGACACTGCATATGAGCAAGATGATCCATACCTTGCTTATTCGAATAGTGACGAAGTCGAGTGTCCTTTGCAAGAAGGTGATGGAACGGGAATTCCATTACAAGAAGATGAAGAAAAGACCAGAGTCATTGAAGACCTAGAGATAGAAGACTACTGCAAATAGTTCGTTGACTTCATGCAGGTGCAGTTCCACAGAAAATATGATCTTAGGTCTTCTAGGAAGAGGACCCGTACACAGGATCAGGAGGAAGAGGTGCCACAAAAGATGCAGCTCTACAGAAAGAGCCAATGGCGCAGAAGGAGAAAATGGTACAAAAGGCCGCAGATAAAGGTAAGAGGCCTCTAAATGAGCCTTTACATTATCATGACCAAATTCCTTCCTCTTCAAAATTGACCACTGCTCCAAATCCCAAGACTGTGTTGAAAAAAATGAAACCTGTAGTTGAAATTAAAGAGTCAAAAGAAAATATAACAGAAAAGTCCACTTCGGTTTTTAGTCTGCAAAAAGAGATTGAGAAAGTCAAAATCCCAGTCCCTCTGACTAAACTATTGAAGCAACCCGCCTATCAGTCTCAGGTCTCCTTTTTTATGCTTCCTCTGGAAACAACCCCCATTCCAGACAGCTTGAACCTTCAGGAAGAAAGGCCCATGGTTGTGTTTGGCCCCCACGTTGAGGAGTTAGATGCATCCACCCCCCTTTCTATGTGTCATTAGTAATCCATGATTTACTATTGCTTAACTGTATGCTGGATTCTGGAGCGTCCCACAACCTCTTGCCCTTGTTAGTTATGGAGCAGCTGGGTCTGCAAATAACCCATCCATACAAATATATTTATTCTTTTGATTCCAAAAGGGTCAAGTGTATGGGGATGATTAAGGACCTGGTAGTTAATTTGGCCCAAATTCCAGCCAAAAGTGTAGTGATGGATATAGTGGTGGCTGATATCCCAGCTCGTTTTGGGATGTTGTTGTCAAGGTCTTGGGGAACCAAGATTGGAGGGTCAATAAAACTGGATTTGACTTATGCTACTATCCCAGTCTTTGGAGGGCAATAAAGGAGGTTATATAGAGAGACAAGGTTTGTAAAGATGGTTACAAAGGCTGATAACTCTGTTAATTCACCAGTATATAGTAAATAAGGGGATTTTTCATGTCTGATGATCTAGGAAGACCAAGACTATGCACAAGAACCATAATTCTGTCAGATTAAGACTGAACAATCTTTATAAAACCAAGAAGCTGGCGTTTGGACACTACACTTTGATGGAGCCAATTCTAGAGAAGGAAATGGAGCTGGGGTGCTCCTGATTTCCCCTACTGGCCAATGGGTTCTGCTATATTTCAAACTGGAATATGAAGCTACCAATAATGTATTTGAATATGAAGAACTGCTCTTAGGGTTGTAAACAACCATAAGCATGAACATTCAAAGCCTAAAAGTTGTGGGAAATTCAGAACTGGTAGTAAGGCAAGTGAAAAATCAGTGCCAAGCTAAACATTCGAGGCTGAGGGCTTATAGGAACGAGGTATGGGACCTGGTGGAAATTTTTTTCCTGGCGTTTAACATTCAGTTTATGCCCAGAGAACAGAATAGAATGGAAAATTCACTTGATATGGCTTCCATTACTTTTCGGCCTCCGCATAATCCTCTCCTAAGATACGAAATTGAAGTTCGTTATCGACCCTCAATTCCTGATAATATCAAACACTGGCAAGTGTTTGAGGATGAAGATAAAGTAAAGAGATTCATGGAAACAGTTGGGGAATTCTCAAACATGGAGATAGATGCTTGTGAAGAAGAAGAAACTGAAGACCTTTCCCAAAACAAATGGGAAGAAAGGGTGGCTGGTCATAAAGTGTTGCAACTAAAGGGAAATGTTATACCTAGAGGGTTGGTGCCTCTAGAAAGGTTGTTCGACAAAAATGATGTCCCACTACAGCCAAACAAAGTGGTATAGGAAAATCAGATAGAAGATCTAAACCTGGTACCGATGCTGATCCAAAAATTGTGAAGCTGTCCAAGAAAGTTCCGGAAGAATACAAAGAGCACTACCAAAAACTATTCCAGTCATACAAGGATGTTTTTGCATGGTATTATCAAGACCTAAAGACCTTTGACATCAGTATTATGCAACATAAGATTCCTCTGAAAGGATATGTGAAGCCACATAAACAGAAGCTCAGACAGATTAACCCTCTGCTACTTCCTTCCATAGAGAAGGAGATCAAGAAGTTATTAAAGGCCAAAATCATTGTGCCATTGAGATACTCTGAGTGGGTGGCCAACTTGGTTCCAGTCCGGAAAAATAATGGAGAGATAAGGTTTTGTGTTGATTTTCAGAATCTAAATCGAGCATCCTTAAAGGATAACTACCCACTGCCCAAGATGGATCATATTTTGCAGAAAGTAGTAGGAGCTTCACGGATGTTAATGATGGATGGTTTCTATGGATACAATCAAGTAGCTATTCTCCCAAAAGATAAAAAAAAAAACTGCCTTCACTACACCCTGGGGCACCTTCATGTATGCATGAATTCCTTTTGGTTTGATCAATGCTGGGGCCACTTTCCAGAGGGCCATGGATATTGCCTTTGTTGGGGAGCAGGATAAGTTTGTAGTGGTATACCTCGATGATATTACTATGTTCTCAAAGGACGATGCTGAGCATATTGAACACTTACGAAGGACTTTTGAAAAGTGTCGGAGGTATGGTCTCTCTTTAAACCCTCAAAAATCACTGTTTGCATTAAAAATGGGTAAGCTATTGGGACACATTGTGATGAAATATGGGGTAAAAATTGACCCTAAGAGAGTAGAAGTTATAAATGGAATTTCTTTCCCCAGAAATAAAAAAGTGGTGCAAGTATTCCTTGGGCGCATTAATTTTTTGAGGAGGTTCATTCCAAATTATGCAGAAATAGTTTGGCCTATAACTGACATGCTCAAAAATAATAATGAAGTGAGATGGTATCCTGAGTCACAAGAGGCCTTTAGCAGAATAAAAAATGCTTTTGCAGAAGCTCCTGTGTTGGCTAGACTAGATTACGCTAAGCCTTTCATGATTTTTCCATTTGCATCACCTCATACAGTGGCAGGATTTTTATTGCAAAAGAATGAGGAAGGGTACAAGCAACCAATTTCTTTCTTTAGCCAGGTACTCTGTGATGCTGAATTGAAATATAACATCCTAGAAAGCAAGCTTATGCCTTGGTAAAATCCCTCAAGGCATTTCAGATGTATGTATTGCAGTCCTCCATCATTGCATTTGTGCCCACAGTAGCCGTAAAGGATATCCTGATCCAAGGGGATAGTGAGGGAAAAAGGGGCAAGTGGATTGCGAAGATACAAGAATATGAGTTGGAAATATGCCCCACCAAGTTAATTGAAGGACAGGGATTAGCCAAAATCCTGTCAGAATCAAATTGCCAGGCTCTGGGCATAAATTTTTCTATGATAGAAAACGAAGAGTTTTAAAAGACAAATGAACGGTGTGGAGTAGAGACTACTACTCAGAAGACTCACATGAAGTATCTCCTCAGTCCCTGGTAAAAGGAAATTGTTGAATATATTTTGACTCTCAGATGCCCCCTAGCTGTGATAAAGCTAAATAAAGAACATTGAGGCTGAAGTCGCAGAAATTCGTGGCTACCAATGGTCGTCTATATTGGAGAGACCCCTCTGGCATCCTGTTCCTATGTCTTACAGAGAAAAAAGTGGAGGAAATAATGGCGGAGTTTCACGAAGGCATTTGTGGAGGTTATTACATCTAGAGAGCTACTGCCCATAAAATTTTGAAAGCTAGGTTCTTTTGGCCCAAACTCTTTGGAGATGTCTTTGCTCGGGTCAGACCCTGTGAAAAGTGCCAAAAATTTTCATAGAGACAAAAGTTTGCACCTTTACCCATGATCCCTGTACATATAGATGAACCATTCCAGCAATGGGGGATTGACTTTATTGGTGAAATTCACCCTGCATCTAGTGGGAAACATAAGTGGATATTAACTGCCACAGATTATTTCACTAAGTGGGTGGAAGCAGTACCAGCAAGGAACGCAATAGACTTGGTAGTAATAAAGTTTCTGGAGGAGAACATCATCTCGAGGTTCGGTTGCCCTGCAAATATTGTCACTGACAATACCCAAGCCTTAAATCGGCTAAGTTTGTCAGATTTTTCTAGCAATATAACATTGTATTGGGACATTCCACTGCCTACTACCCACAGGGAAATGGTCTATCAGAGTCTTCCAATAAAAATTTAGTGAGAGCACTGAAGAAATCCATCAATGAAAACCAGAAAAATTGGGACTCTCAGCTGAAGTTCGATTTGTGGGCAAACAGGATCACCAGCAAGAGATCAACGGGGAAATCTCCATATGAGTTGGTATATGGGAGGGCAACAATTTTTCCTATATAGTTGGTATTACTAGTAGCTAGATTCATGCAGGAATGCCAGGAAGAGCCTAACAATATTACAAGGAGAATGAACCAGCTGATAGAACTGGAGGAGACCATAAATCAGGTGAATTAGAGGTTGGACGAATATCAAGAAAAAATGAAGGACTTGTTCGACCAACATGCAAAAGACAAAAAGATGCAGGTTGGTGATTTAGTACTCAGATGGGATATACGAAGTGCAGAGAAGGGGAAACATGGAAAATTTGATCCATTATGGTTTGACCCTTTCAAAATTGTGGAACAAGGGGGAAACAACACATTCAAGATAGAGAATTTGCAGGGTGACTTGCTTGACGCCCCTGTAAATGGTCAGTTCCTAAAACCCTACTTCCAGTTTTGATTCAGGCTGAGAGAGCCCAATGTACTATATTGTATATTAGTTAGCCTCTTTTATTTTTATTTTTAACGATGTTTGTGTGAAGAATCATGAAGAAAGATAAATGTGTAAAGGAGCCGTGTCCACGCAAAAAGGGTTAACAGGTGGTTTGCGAAGTTCTCGACACATTCGAGGATGAACGTGTCGTCCCCAGGTGGAGCCAATGTTGACTATATTGTTCACCCTTTAATTTTTGAGAAAGATCATAAGGGCATATTACCCGAATGCATTTAAATGGCTAATAGTTCCAAATTCCTATGAAGGAGAAATAAAATTAAGATGATTCATATGTGAAAAGATGGTAAGTAATTTTATAATGAAGTTGAATGTGTTAAAAAGCTTGAATCTAAATAATGCGAAGTTTTAGAGGGTGAAAAGGAAGTAGATACAAGGTAGATACAACGTCTATGCATATTCTATATACACATAAACGAAGTTTTCAAGCACCATTCCGGAGCACCATTCCAGGGGGGTCACAAACGAGAGGGATAAGGCGGAGCTTCCCCCCCCCGAAATCTCGATGACGTGTCAAGGAGCATGACACGAGGCGAGCATTTTATAAAGAAAAGGGTAGGGGCTTTAGAGCGATTACGGAAATCGCCTTGTGTCCTTCGAGGGCCAGGTTCTAAGGTATAGTTGTCACCATGATATAAAGGTAAGGTAAGTTTTTAGGACAACCGATACCAAGGCCAGTACCGGCATTTAACCCGACACGTGATATTCACCTAACAAAGTCTAACACCCAATCCCCTTATGCCGCGTGTCTCACAGTTAGCGTCCTTAGGACGTCAGCCCTACTCGTTTTACTCCGCCTTCTTTTCCCAAGTTGCCTCGGGCCTGTATAACTGTCTTCGTCTTTTACTGTGCTAAATACTCTCGGTTTTTTGACTACTGTATAACCAAAAGTGGGCGCCCAGTACCAGGTCTTCCCGGTCGTTGTCAGTACCCCTACGTCGCTTTCCCGAGCAATTTTCTACTTCGCAGGTATTCCATCCCTTTCATTCCATCTCGTTTCCTTTTGATTGTGTTTTTTGTTTATATGGTCATGGTAAGGCCACCACCAAGAAGACAGAGCCTCAACTCCTAAGCTCGTGAGTCCGTGGTTGTCCTCGGGCCCGATCCGTTTCACAAACTTGCAGCCGACATCCGTGACCCACAATACCCATTTCATTATCACTGGCTGCTTGAGCTGTTTAGGAAACATGTGGAAAATAAAGATAGGTTTCGTGTTATTTTGTCTGGTCTGTATCATCAAATAACTCCCCCGGTATACCCAGTGGTCGAGTTCATCTGTTGGCTCCGAGATGCTTACGATGAACGTCGGGGCATTTTCCTCTCATCTCAGGGGAACAAAATATTCACTATCTCCCCCGAAATCATTAGAAAAGCCCTTTTTTTTCCTACTATTTAGACCTATTTCTATTTTAATGAAGTAGCACTACTTCATCAATTTTCAAATTGCCATGGAGACAAAGAAAGCGATTTCACCGTCATCACTATCGACTCCCATTTTACAACTCTCCTAATCGTAGATTTGAGTACCTTGACCTGGTTCAAGGAAGATATTACCTATCCTGCGCTTATCGAAGGCCTCCCAGGTGGGGAAGCTGGCGAGCCTAAAAACATTGCATAGCTTTTCTATGGTTAATGTCTTAGCCCAGGGTCATTTTAGATACTCCTAGTTTTCTGGCCTCCACCATTCAAACTCAGTTCCAGGAGCTCTCAGACACGGGCCGTTTTTGTTTTTGTTCTATGGTCTTTTATATTTTCCTTTTCCAGCATGCTAATAAATTTGAGGGTTTGGGTTTAGATAAGGTCTACAGAATAAACTCTCAGTCAAGACCAGTTTTTTACTGGAGCCCTGCAACTCATCAGCTGGAAAATGGGGTGGGCTACTCAAGTTTCCTAAATGATTTCATGCCTATAGCTTACACCATCATCCATGATTCTCCTCCACCTAGGGTTTTTCTTGAACTGAGGAAATGGTTACAGTACAGTGAAGCTCAAAGCACTGGGGACTAGTACCTTTTTGATAATTACACCAAAATCAGGGTTTATGGAGCCGAAGTCTCTCCCTATCAATTGCCAATTTTTCCCGCCCTATGGATTTATGCTTTGGAATACCTTAGGCAGACCTGAAAACCTGACCAACTTCATTTCCTCCCTACGAAAAAGGGGTTTATCCTCAAACTCCCCACAGCCATCAGCCCTTTCGTTGTTAGTTCAAGGCACACCTTTCCTGTGGTGGAAGATCTGCTTAAAGGCATGGATTTGAGGCAAGGGAAAGCTTGGCCCTACGATTCGAAGGGCATCATTTCTAATGGGAGGAAGAAGAATAAATCAACCCCTTATATTCATGAAAAAAGGCCTTTCATTGAGTGGTGAGCTCATCTTGAAAACTGGCCTTTGATTTCGCAGATGGAGACTGATTCATCTACGACAGGAGAAAAATCAGATACCGCTTCAACCAGGGAAGCAGGCAAGAAACAGGTAGAGGAGGTAGGCGCATCAGGAGAGGGTTCTCCCCCTTTCAAGAAACAAAGAACATGGACCATTGAAGCAAAGGTTACAGAAGCCGAACTATTGCTCCAAGATGAAATACCTTATGGGGAATCAAATAGGAGTAAAGAAGGAATGAAGGTGCTACGGGATAGTATGGCCTCTTTTGACTTCTCAGAAGTTTCACAAGCCATCGTAGCCAACAGTTCTCAGGGTGCAAGTGAGGGTAGGACAAGGAACATAGCAGTCAGAGATAAACACTCGTCCAAGCTTGAAGGGTATGTTGACAAATACCAAACCAGGTTTTCATCTACGATAGATTTGGATAGGGAGCAGCTAGTAATGGCTATGACTGAAGCCATTTTGAACCCAGAGGTTGGTACCACTAGCTACATAGAATTGGAGAGAGCAATAGATATGTCATGGGTCCCAACAATTGACAAATGTAATTTATTCCAGTTGGTGACATGCTTAAAGATGAAGTGATACGGCTCTCCGTTACTCTGAGAAAATTGCAGAGTAAACATAACCAAGTATTGGCGAACCTCAAAAGGGAGAAGAATAATTCCCATGCACTCATGAAATATTTACAAAGTCTCCAGGAGGTGATAAATGGGAAAGAAAAGGGCATAGAAGACCCCCAAAGTCATCTTATCAGAGAGAAGTAAAAGAAGGTCGCAGCCTTGAAACACAAAGTGAATATACCGGGCTCTCATCATGTGCAGACAGCTAAATTAGTCCAGGCAGAAAAAGACAAGGCAAGCTTGGTTGATTCTCTTGCAAAGGAGAGGGAGGAAAAATAAAATATCTCGGAAGAGATGGTCATTCTACAAGGAAAGATGAACGAATTGCAGATAACCTAGGACACTCATGTATGCACTCCACCCACCCCAGAAGGGACTAGCTCACTTTCTGAGAAGTTAACTTCTGCACTAGCCACAATTGAAACAACAGAAAAACAGGTCTCAACAGCGTGTCAAAAGATCAATGAATTCGAAGCACTTCTTGCCGAGAACTCCAAGTAACGCTATGCAGAAGGAAATAGAGGAGGGGAAACAGGAAAAGGCGCAGCATGAAAAAACCATCCGTGAGCTCACAAGTCGCACGAAAGGAAACATTACCCTCCTAGACGCCAGGTGATTGATCTGGGCTGAGATCATCACAGAGGTGAAAAATAATTGGGCATTTGTAAATGTTGTCGAGGAAGTCAAGTTAGTTGTGCACCTTCTCAGAAGGAAGCTTCACGAAGGAAATACCGATGCATCCGACAGAGTTGAAAGTGCAAGAAGGTATATATTTTTCTTGAAATAATTAAAACCAGAGGATGTGGTAGAGCAAGGTATCAAGAGTAGGTTCATGGAAGTCACGGAGTGTCAAAAGGTATTAGAAAAAGAGTCTGCTCATAGTAAGGCCTTGAATGTCTTAGAAAAAATGGTGGCCAGTTTAGAATGGTTTGGGGTGGATTGGGCTGAAATAACACTTGTGGGACTCCTGTCATTCTGGGAGCCCACCAATGCAGTCCTACAGCTGTTACCACTGTACGAGGCCCGTATGAAATAGGAAATGAATTAGACCAACATACCCTCTAAGAAATATACTCGTCTCAAACCTGAGACCATAGTTACTGTCCTCAGTAAAGAGTTGGCACTCCTGCACCAAGTGAAACATAAAATCCCTGTCGATGCAAACTATGATGAACTTAAAAAATCTTACATCAGAGCAGAAGGCTTCACAATGATGCCTAAACCTCTAGTAGACACCTGGCAGAGGTGCACAAATTATTCTAGCCTGTTAGCCAGCTCTTCCACAAACGTCCCGCCACCTACTTCATCCACTGCTTCGACCCCTTCTCACCAGTGAAGATTGCTAACTCATGATTCGGCCCTCGAGGCCTTTAGCTTTGTTTTTCATTTCTACTTTCAAGTTCTGAGTGAAATTCTTATTTCACTCTTGCATTTAATTTCTGTTAGAATAGTTTTAATATTTTATTTTGAAACGACCATGAGCACGATTTTAAATGATGAGAAGTGTTATATCTCATCATTAATTTTGTTATTTTGATTAGGAATGGTAGTAGCTCACTAGTATGTGGGGAAGATATTTTCCCAAAATATCTTCCCGCGTATGTTCTTAGAGAATTCTATAAAAGAAGTAAACTGAGACAGAGAAAAGGTTCCAGATTTTCAAGAGAATTGACTAAAGAGAAAGTTGTATGTATTTTTGTTGATATTTTGATAATAATGTTGAAGAGCACATTGGGTTTCAGTGATAAGGAGTTTCGTTTCTACTGGGGATTCTGATCTGAATGCTTCATAGTATGTAACTCTCTCTTATGTTTTGTAGCGTAAATGTTCATCTCGTTCATTTCCATATTTCTTATATATGTGTTCTAGAATGCGAGTGCTCACATGTTCAGGTGTGAATTTATCATTGATTGATACTCATATTTCTTCATGTCTAGCACTTTAAATATGGCTCAGGCAAGATATGTTGTTTCATCTTTCACTTCTACCATATTTCTCCTGATATTTGTAACAATGGAACTTTATCTTTAAACGTTATTCTCATGTATGTATTCTTATCGATATATAAGCCCAGTACATGTTTATACTCATTTCTAGATCTCGTTTATGTTACTGTTAGTATCCTCCTCTTTTCTTACATAACTACCACCATCTGATTATTTACCTCTGTGAACCACTTTAGAATCCAGCACCCTTTTGCAGCAAGCTATCTTTAAATTGTCAGATACATTTTATATCAAAGTTCACATTCTGTTGTTACAGAATTAACTTTGTTGTTTTTAAGTATTGAAAGTCTTGGTTCCACTTACACCAAACTTATCTACTCAGATTTGATAGCATGAGAGCCCCTTTTCTTGACAACCTTTACAAGTTGAACTACATTATCCTTGCTAATTAAGATGTCCTAGGCACTGGTCTTTTGCAATTCAAGGCTGTCTCTAGGAGTGACAAGATCTTTATGGCGCTGTTGTTGGGGATAAGAAGTTGAGAAAAGATAAATCCCTGGGCCTCGACAAAATATTTATTCAATATTCAGAACAAGTAAGCAAGAAGAGTTAAGAGTTGTTGATTCCTCATCGTGGCGACTCCACTATTAGTTATAAGATAAATCTATTTGTAGTCCTGGCTTCCCGAAAGCCATATCTGAGGTCAGATACATCTGAATCGAAGACACCCTTGGTGTCTGACCCAGAAATGATTTTACATAAGAGGGGTTGGAGAGAAAGACAGTCAGTCCATACATATATCCCTAAATTTTCTTTGGAAGACTCACCATCCTCCTCCTCCCAAATAGCCCAAAATCAAGGTCCTGATTCCTTTGTAAGAAACCCTGATTACTTTTCACATAATCCTTCCCTGGGAAACATTCAAGTGAAAGAAAAAGCTGAATCTGTAGATACCACCAGCTTCTTTCTTCATCCCACTCCTGAAGCTGAAGAAGTCAAAGAAGTCATTGAAGTGTCTACTATTAACAGTCCATCTTTCCCATTAGCACCTCAAGCCTTTATCCAATACATACCAATTGTCATACACACTTCGCTTCCACCACCTCCTCTCACTCATCATATTCTCCCACCACCTCCACGACCCCCGATGGTTGTTCCGGGTTTCTTTTTGAACAAATATGCTCCCCTGGCATTTCCCCAAGTCTTAAATGATATGCCTCAAGATTATCTGAAGATCTTGCCTCGTTTCAACAGTGAAAATGAGATCGAGGCTAAGAAACATCTTGAAGTTTTCTGTGCTTTTGCAGAGAACTTTAATGTTGAACATCTAGATGTAGTCTTGAGACTTTTTGTCCAATCCCTTGATGGAGAAGCCAGAAAATGGTTTAAAACATTGGGAGACTGCTCCATCACTACTTGGGAGGAGATGGAAAACTCCTTTCTCAGAAAATGGGGGGAAAAGAAAGATCATGGCTACTGCCTCATAGAGTTCAATGCACTCAGGAAAATACATAATGAGGGAGTACCAGAGTTCATTAAGAGGTTCAATAAATTATACTCAAGCCTTCCAGCTGAGATGAAACCTCACCAGAATATTGCCAAAGTGGTATTTGTAGAAGCTTTTGATTCAGAATTTGGGTCCTCTCTAAGAGAAAGGAAGTCTGCCACACTAGATGATGCCTAGACTGATGCACTAGAACTGGAGGCTAATTTTTCTTCCATATGAAAATCAAATGGGAGATCAGATCAAGATGCTAGAAGAAGGGGAAAGGAAGAGGTATCTACATCTGGCCAAGACAGAGAGTCAGCTGAGAACATGATTGAAGAGATGAAAAAAATGATTAAAAATATTTCAAGAAAGTTGGTGAACCTTGAAATTGAAGCCAAGAATTCATCCTCTAAAACATTCAAGAATACTCCAAACAGGGGTTACAATCTGCAGTATAGAAATCCACCCCTGAAAATACTGCAAAGAGAATGGAAGGAGCAGAAAGATCAGGTACCACACCCATTGTACTTGGAAGGTCAAGTAAATGGTCCCACTGAAGACACTACATATGAGCAAGATGAACCATATCTTTCTTATTCGAATGGTGACGAAATTGAGAGTCCTTTGCAAGAAGGTCATGGAATGGGGATTCCATTACAAGAATAAGAAGAAAGGGTCAGAGTAACTGAAGATCTAGAGATTGACGACTATTGTAAATAGTTCATTGATTTCATGCAAGCGCAGTTCCATAGGAAATATGACCTCAGGTCTTCCAGGAAGAGGACCCGTACACAGGATCAGGAGGAAGAAGTGCCTCAAAAAGAAGCCACTATAAAAAAGGATAAAATGGTGCAGAAAGCCACAGATAAAGGTAAGAGGCCTCTAAATGAGCCTTTACATTCAAATGACCAAATTCCTTCCTCTTCAAAGTTGGCCACTACTCCAAATCCAAAGCCTGTGTTGAAAGGTCTGAAACCTGTAGTTGAAAATAAAGAGTCAAAAGAAAATATAACAGAAAATTCTCCTTCTGTCTTTAGTCTACAAAAAGAGCTTGAGAAAGTCAAAATCCTAGTCCTTCTGACTGAACTATTGAAGCAGAAGCATGAACATTGAGAGCCTAAAAGTTCTCGGAGATTCATAACTGGTAGTGAGGCAAGTGAAAAATCAATGCCAAAATAAACACCCGAGGCTGAGGGCTTATAGGAACGAGTTATGGGACTTGGTGGAAAAATTTTTCCTGGCATTTAACATTCAGTTTATGCCTAAATAATAGAATAGAATGGCAGATTATCTTGCTGTGGCTACCAGTACTTTTAGGCCTCTATAGAATCCTCTCCTAAGATATGAAATTGAAGTTCATTATCGACCTTCAATTCCTGACAATATCAAACACAGGCAAGTGTTTGAGGATGAAGATCAAGTAAATAGATTCATGGAAACAGTTAGAGAATTTTCAAACATGGAGATAGATGCTGGTGAAGAAGAAGAAACTGAAGACATTTCCCAAAACAAATGGGAGGAAAAGGTGGCTGATCATAAAGTGTTGCAACTGAAGGGAAATTTTATACCTATAGGGTTGGTTCCTCTAGAAAGTTTGTTCGACAAAAACGATGTCCCACTACATCCAAACAATGTGGTAGAAGAAAATCAGATAGAAGACCTAAATCTTGGTACCGATGCTGATCCAAAAATTGTGAATTTGTCCAAGAAAGTTCCAGAAGAATATAAACAGAACTACCATAAACTATTCCAGTCATAAAAGGATGTTTTTTCATGGTCTTATCAAGACCTGAAGACCTTCGACATCAGCATCATGCAACATAAGATTCCTCTAAAAGGAGATGCGAAGCCACATAAACAGAAGCTCAGACAGATTAACCCTCTGCTTCTTCCTTCCATAGAGAAGGAGATCAAGAAGTTATTAAAGGAAAAAATCATTGTGCCATTGAGATAATTTGAGTGGGTGGCCAATATAGTCTCGGTCTGGAAGAAGAATGGAGAGATAAGGTTGTGTGTTGATTTTCGGAATCTAAATCGAGCATCCTTAAAGGATAACTACCCACTGCCCAAGAAGGATCATATTTTGCAAAAAGTAGTAGGAGCTTCACAGATGTCAATGATGGATGGTTCATATGGATACAATCAAGTGGATGTGCTCCCAGAAGATCAAAAGAAAACTACCTTCACCACACCCTAGGGCACCTTCATGTATGCACGAATGCCTTTCAGTTTGATCAATGTAGAGGCCACTTTCCAAAGGGCCATGGATATTTCCTTTGTTGGGGAGCAGGATAAGTTTGTAGTGGTATACCTTGATGATATCACTGTCTTCTTGAAGGATGACATAGAGCATATCGAACATTTGCGTAGGAATTTTGAGAAATGTCAGAGGTATGGTCTCTCTTTAAACCCTCAGAAACCATTGTTTGCATTAGAGGAGGATAAAATATTGGGACACATTGTGACGAAAGTGTTAGTTCCCCGTAATCAACAAGATTGGAAAAGTCCAATCGTGGGG